>OZ010799.1:10539463-10935463 GCA_963932465.1 Maratus speciosus | reverse complement strand
GAGAAAACTCATATTCTTGCACATGAGTTGTATATATCTTTATATCTAAATTTCCGTCATTTTTGACGGGCTACCTTTCTAGTTAATAAATAAACAACAATAGCCGAGTTACCATGTCAGGCAAAATAACGCCATTTTGGAGCCCATTTTGTACCATGGAGTGTATATGACACCTGTGCCAACAAAACTTTC
Organism: Maratus speciosus; assembly: GCA_963932465.1. NCBI lineage: Eukaryota > Metazoa > Arthropoda > Arachnida > Araneae > Salticidae > Maratus > Maratus speciosus. The sequence continues at coordinate 10,935,271 of OZ010799.1, read as the reverse complement.
AATAATATAGTAAATATGTCATTTGGTGGTGGCTTGATTATCGAAGATTATAAAATATGTGTGTATATGGCACATTTTTACATTAAAATTTAAATACTTGACTAGATAGTTATAATTTTAACTCCTTTTTATATAATTTACATTTGAATATAAAGATTTACTCCGAAATGTTCTCCTATACTTAAAAAAAATTATTGCGACCTTCGCCTGGCTTATTTCACGCTTCTGCTTTTGTGGCTTAAAATTGCATTGTTTGGCGACCAAGGTAATAATTAATTAGCATGTAACTCACAAATAAAGCCTTTCCCCTGTAAGACATACGATGGAAAAATTACATAAAAATGATAATTAAATTGAATAAAAAAATAAAGAAGGACTAAAAGACTGTTACTTAAATTTTATTTCTTCAAGTTTTTTCAGGCACATTTTTATTAACCTGGCAAAGCGAAAAATCGCCAAATAATGTATCAATTGCTTCTTTCATTCTAATTTATTTTTTAAGTTTTATAAACATTATTTTCTTTTAATTTGCGAGTTGTTTACATTATTTTCTAACGGATATAGCCATTTCAATTCATTTATCAACTATAATTTTCACCAAAATGACCACTGGCAACCCTTTCGTCGAAAATATCAATAAAATACAATAATCTAAGCATTGTATCATGTTACTTTTATTCACAATTTAATTTACTTGGATTCCCTTAAATATAATTAATATAATCCCTTAAGTTAACATTAGTTTTTGTTGCATTAAAATATTTCAATTTGTTCATTTTCTGTAAGCAAGTAATCCATATTGGTTTACAGTGGAAGTCTATGGGAATTTGGCAAAATATTAGAGATATCGCCAAGTTGGCGTCACTTTTGGCGACTCATTTTGGTCGCCAAATTTGGCGATATACCGCCAAGTTGGCGATAAACTTGGCGGCGTTTGGAGACAGAACTGTGTCCCTCTACGGTAACCTCCTTATTAAGTGCATTAAATGCTGTTCAATAATTGCATAAAAAATTCGCTAAAAATTCAAAAATCGCTGCACGAATTCCGAATAAACTTTTTTGAAAAGAGAACAAAATTTACTACATTAGGTTAAAAGAAAGAAACCATATTCTTCTCACTTATATGGAAAAATCGCCTCGAAACATAAAAAAAACGCTAAATATCGCATAAAGAATTAAATAAAAAAAAATCTAACCAAAATCGGGCTTCGAGGTGCAAAACTTCATATATAGACGTACCTTTTCCCCAAATTTTGTAGCTCTACGTGCAGTGGTCTCTTCAGAACACCGTCGACACACTCACTCACTCACTCACTCACACACAAACGTCTTTCTTTATTATTATAGATCATGATCTAGATTAACTCGTTTTTACTCCGATTAATTAACCGAAGCAGAAATTTAAGATGAAAGTCAAACTTGGTATTATTGAACTAATAATATTGAAGTATATTAACATGTGTAACTACTTTTTGAAATATTAAGATGTATGAGATAGCAGAAAGTTTTGGGATTGGCACATCCAACTAGTTTTGTGTTTAATTCAGGAATGGATAAGATAATTTTAACCTAAGGGGGCGGTATAAAAATTTAGTTTTTGTATTTCCTCAAATACCCCCCTCCCCTCCAATGTACTTGCAGCCTATCTCATTAAAATTTTGCACCTTTTTGTTTATGAAACTTTGCAATTGGAAGTGTGGGTCTAGGGCAATATAAATTGGAATAGGCTATTGCATCTATTTATGAATCACACTGCATGATTAAAAAGCAAAGAGAAATTTCTTTCTGCAGCTTATAACTTTAGTTGACTGATGAATGGATTTTGATCACTAAGTTAGATCATTTTACAGGGGAGGTTTTAGTATATAACACATTTTGTTCTACATTACATAGTTGTAGAATTACATGCGAAAGTCCTTTAACACGTTGAATGCCGCATCAGTCACCTGTGACTGCCACTGATCTTTCTGTTTATGCTTCGTCAGTCATCGGTGACCGACACTTATAGATTCTGTAACGGGTGTCTTATTTCGTGGCCTAAACGGAAAGACAGACAAAATAGACTTGGTATTCAACGTGTTAATCAGTGAACCCGACTATGGAAGATCAGTCTTCTTAAAAGTTTCTACTAAGTGGATTTCGATGTTACCAGCACTGTTAGATAGATAACGTTTCAGGGAAGGTTTTAGTATGTAACGCATTCCGTTCTACGTTGCTTTATTATAGAATTATGGGCTAAAGTTCTATAAAACCGGTGAATCCGATTATGAATGATTAGCCTTTTTTAAAGCACTTGCATTGTTAATTTTTCAGAAATGATGGTTGTATATTATAGATTCTTCTATCGTTCTTTACATAATCCTATTGGGAATGATAAACTAGATATATTTCGTTAGATTCAAGGTTCGTTTGGAGAAACCGATCAGCATGCCGGCGAAGGCTCCTAGTACATATATAAAAGGAAATGATTGACTCGTAATCAACGCTCAGGCCTAACTACTGAAAGGAGAAAAATAAAAATTGGTGGAAAAATACTTCTTATGACGTAAGCGCGCACTAAGAAGAATTTTTTTAAATTATACCCCTAAGGCGGGTAACAGGGGGAACAAACATAGACTTGTATTGTTAATTAGACAATTTTCGAGTGTTGGTTTTAGTATGTTACGTAGAATTTTATCGTTCTCTATCAAATCTTACTGTAAATGATCATCTAAAAGATAAACCTAATTTTTCTTATGAAAATCCGGAGGAGTGAATATTCATTCTATCCCAGAGTCAAAATATGCCCAACCTCTTTAGAGTGACTATTCACTTGAGCAAAAGTGGAATTGTTAACTACCTTAAAAGTGAATAATCACTCCTGGAAAGAAAATACTCACTCTAAACAGGGGTAATAAGCACTCTTCCGGAGCAGTGAATTTTCACTCTTGCTAAAGGAGTGCGTTTTTTACACCTGGTAGGAGTATATAGTCACTCTTTCATAGGAGTGAATGTTCATTTTTCATGTAGTGATTTCTTTTTTATGTTGCTTTTATGGGCAATTTAAAAGAATTATATATTTTAGAGCATGCAATGAAAATATATACAAGCGTGGTAAAGATTGGAATAAAATACTTTACTGGCAATATTTATTTAATTCATAAGTTTGTAACACTAATTGAACTTTTAAGAAAAATTCGATTAAAGTTACATATGAATTAAATTAGATTACTGACAAAAATAAACTAAAATATTTTATTCCAATCTTATCCTTTGTGTTTGCTTTCACTGCATGCCGAATGATAGTTTTAAAATGCCTATAAAGGCAAGTAATAAACCAAAATCTTAATCAATTAATAATATATATTTTTTCAGATATCCATTAAGTTGTATTTAGTATTTTGATAATTCCCGTAATGTACGTTAATTATGTTCTTTTCTTCATGTATAATTCAAGTTTTAAATATTTAGATCTCAGTATTCATTGATAATGAATTTAAATCTTATCAAACGTTATTGTTTACTGTACTTTACTTACTTTTAAAGTTTTATTAATAACTGTATAATAGGTGGATGGTATATGATTAACAACGTGTGATTTCTTTTTAATTTTTATTTTAAAAATAAAATCTTATCATTTTAGTTTACTTTTCAGTAAAGTATTGCTATTTTGCAGAATACTGTTGTTGTAAAATATTTTTAATTTTTCCACTAAAAACACAATGATTATCAACTCACATCTTTTTTTAATAAGTTCTAAGCTTGATCTAAATATTAAGAATGTGTAAGTTTTTTTTTTTATGCGTTGTGATTTATCATTGTTTAATTAAATATGAACATGGAAGTTATATTCTCTGTAATATGTTTATATTTTTCGTTTAAACATATTCCTTAACTTAATCATGATTTCGAATTTTCTTCCGCTATTGCTGAAAAAACGGATATTATTACAAAGCTTATTTATGGAACACTATGATAAGCAATATTTAATTTTAATTCTTTATTCCCGTATATAATGTATTTTGTGAATATGAGCGAAATAGATTTCGTATGTTTTATAGGAAAAGATTGATTTAGGAAATAGAAAAATGACAGAAATATAAAAAGAAAAGAAATGACTGCATATGTACTGTTTTTATTGTTTGGAAAACATTATTAATGTGAAAAGGAGTTATTTATCCCTTTAAAATATATTCAATCTTATATTATATAATTGATACTATGAACATTTTAAAAAATACACTAAAGCAGTTTTATCTATAAACTTCATATCAGGCATAAAAAACACTTCATTGCAATGATTAAATATCATGTTTTAGTTTTTAGTGCCAATAATTACGTGTACTATAAACGTAGAAAATGAGTTTTCAATAGAAGAAAATTTAATAACTGATTTAGAATGTCCATAATTAAATGTTTTGATTAAAATCATAAACAGCAGAAAAATGCTTACATACAATTTAAAAAAATAAATACACCAATTTGAAAAACACTGAAAATAATAATTAGTATTTTATAATTGTACTATTAAACAACAACAATAATAACGGTAAGTACTGTAAGTGTTTATAATCGGAAGATAGCGTTGTAGACTTGCTGTTCTGATTGGCTGCTGAGTGATACCAATGCATACAATACTCACTCCTTCTTACTTTATGAAATGGAGTTTTTGAAAATCAAGAAGTGACATATTTTGGTGCATTTCATTATTTTGCTCCATATATTGGTTCAAAGTTGAACGGAAACTTTTTAAAGTGTATAATGCCAGGCTTTCACTCTCGTCAGTGAAGTGTGATGTTTCACTCTTGACAATGGAGTGACATATTTCACTCTCGACAATGGAGTGAAATATTTCACCCCTTTGTAGGGAGTGGAAAGTTCCACTTTTTAAGGAGTGAATTTTTATAAAATTCACTCCAAAAAGAGTGAAAATGCCGGTCACTCTTCCAAAAAGTATTTTCACTCCCCCCAATTTTAGACTGAACGTTACACATTCAATTGCAAATACCTAATGAAAAAATTAATTCCAATTACACTAAAGCAATTAATCAGCAACTGTGCAACATTACTCAATTAACAATCAGTGCAATTATGCAACATTGCAGTTTTATTTAAAGATAGAAAAAAAAAACTTAAAATATACACAAAAATATGAATTATCTATGAATTATTAGGTATAATATTTTTATATCTGACCTGAAAAAATACAATAACCATTCTCCTAATTTATTTTTTGCTTCTAATGTTGAGTTTTATTGTTCATATCTTCAGATGTTTGTATAATATTTTTCTATGGTTTTACTCCCACTTTCTCAGTTTTTTTCAAAAATTTCTTCATGCTCTCTGGCAATCCTTTGTAGTTTTTTTGGACATATTTAATCATTTCTATACATTGTTTAAAAAAAAAAAACCTTTGAATCAAACTCCAATATTATAAGAATTCCAGAATTGAAAAGAAATGATATTTTTTTTTTTTTTTTAGACGTGTTAAATAACATTTTACAGCAAACCTGAAGTGTCAATTGGAATTTTCCTTTAATTTTTTGCTCACCTCTAACAGTTCTTGAATTGTACTTTTGTTCTCTTCTAACATCGCATCAATTTGACTGTTTGCTTCTACCATTTCTTCCATTTTACTGTCCAAGTCTTTAGATGTTTGCACAATATCATCATATTTTTCTTCCATTTCCTCAGTTTTTATACTAAATTCTTTTATGCTTTCGGACAAATCTTGCTTCTTTTTCTCGAATTCATCCATCATCGACACACATTTTTCAAGTTCTAACGCAAGAAAATCGTCTGTCAATACTTCTGTATAATGATCAACATTGAACTTAATAGCCACGGACGTATATATATCGGATAAGAATTGACGAAACCCTGATATAACTTCACATTTGCGTACTGCCGTATTAAAAATATCATAACTACAGCATTCTATATTCAGTAACTTCATCACTGCATACTTATACAAATTATCACCACAGTAGTACGCTGTTAACACAAACAAAGGCTTCAACTCAGAAAATTCATTAAACTTTGGAAGATAAAAGTTTGCCCAAACATTATTCCAAAAAGAAACATTCATCGTCATAGCATTACACATTATTACAACATTGGTATACCACACTAAAGGACGTACGAAATATGGATCTATGTATTTTTCTGTACTAAAGAATTGAAAATTTCCATTCATTGACGATTTTGCCGATTTTTCCAGCAGGTCTAATAACTTGAGATCTCTTTTAATATCTCTTGCCGTGTTTTGTACGAATGGACGCATATGTTCATCCTTCTGCACTTTACACTGTTTTTCCATTTCTTCAAGTTCTACGTGCAATTTTTCAAAACCTTCAATGCATTCATTCAAATAAAACAAGACGGAACAGCACAATTTTCTAAACTCATCTATTTCATCGTGAATGTAGCAAGATACGCATTTTTGACTTTCGATTAAAAATTTACGAATTTGCAAAATTATATTTTGCTGCTTTATTCTGGATATCATGCTTAATCTGAACTTCATTTCGTAAATGCGATATTTTACTTCCTTTTTATTGCACAATTTGGTGATATTAAGTTTCGAATAGAATTGAAATTTGTGATCAGTACGAATATCTGCTAAAAATGCATCATTTAAACAGTTTAAGACTGTTCTTACAGAATTAAGAGCTGTTTGTAGATTATGCGCTGTTTTTATTTCATTTTCTGTACCTCTCCTACGCATAACAGTGTCAGGATGGTAACTATTGGATAACTTCATAATCTCTTTATCAATTTGCTTAAAACATTCTTCATGCTCACTGTCTGTTATTCCACACCTTCGTAGTTCTTCAAGGCTACTATCAAGTATTTCCAAATAATGATACAACCCAAAATGACTCAAAGCGTCTTCCAATGTTTTAATTTCGTCTTTTTCATACATTTCATGGTCATCGCAAAGGTGTTCTGTATTTGTATCTGGAATGGGATATCTCTCCACAATTTCATGACTGGAATTAGAATTAGGAAAATTAGAACTTGGAACAGAAAAGTTTGCATCGTACCATTTTCTATTAAGACTTTTCTCAATAGCATCAGTGACAATTTTCTTACAATGGTACATTCTTCAATTGTTCAGAAGTATTATCTCACTATTCAGACAAATTTTTACACTGGCTCAAACAAAGTACGTTATTCTAAATTTTGACAACCCAAAATACGTCGTAGTTTAAACCTGAAATGTAAAAAATTCAGTAATCAGTTATGTAGAAACATTATGTTACAAATTCATTAAAAAAAAGTCAATTTCTTTCGTACACAGTGAAAATTTCGTATACGTGTTTAAAATCTTCAAACATGAGTAAGAATATTACTGAATAGTAGATTATTTTGCAAGAATATTAAATACAGTAAAATTCGTGAAAATGAAATTTGTGTACGTATTTAATGGGGGTCATATTATTTGTAAAACGTATTTAATGGGAACAGAAATATCTGAAATGACGAAAGCTGACTGGTGTTAGTTATTTCTAACAAACTTTGACTATTACTTCTTTTAGGTAGATTTCATAAGAAATACTACCTATTGCAGTCGTTACCAAGGTGCGACTTTTGAAACATTTCTTCATACCTTTTCATTATATGACCCCAGGAACCGCAAACCACCCCCCCCCCCACCTAAAAAATTATACATATATATATATACAGTGAAACCTCTCTGTAAAGGCCACCTGCCGTTCCATTGAAAATTGGCCCTTATGAGGGGTGTCCCTTGGATAGAGGTGACGAATTTTTTCATTTCTTTTTCTTTTCATCCCGCGATTTTTAAAATCTGCATATTCTTTCAGGAAGATCTCTTTGTTTTTAAAAATATTGTTTATTTGTTTCTTGCTGCAATTAAACTGTGAAGCCAATTTTATTGCAGATGTTCCTTGATCATGACAATTAAGAACTTTGATTTTGTCATTCAAATCCAAATGTACTCTTTGGCTTGATTTAGGTGCCATAATTTTAAATTTTACATAAGCCTGAGCACCAAAATTTCTAGTGTAAAAATTGTGTTTCAACATTAATTCACAGTTTTAGTAAATGTGGAATTAGTTTTTCTAGATAACCTGCTATTCTTTGTGTGCCCACAACAAAGGGTCAAGCTTCCCCTCCAACCCAACCCCTAGAGGTTGAAAGGTCAAAGAAAGTGTGAGAAACACCTGTTTTTCTCACTTGTGGAAAAGTTTGTGGTCCTTCATTGTGTTACTAAATCCTCCCCATCTCCCCCTGCCTTCTTTGCGCAAGTGCAGTTGTCTGCTGAACTCTTATCTTTTGATTCGGGAATTCAATATACCTGTTTAGGATTTAAGGCACATGTTTATAGAATGGCCTTTATGAGGAGTAGGTGCGGCCCCTAATAGGAGTAAATGTAACATTATGTCTATGGGAAAAATTTTCGTTCCTAAAAATATTGGCCCTTAATAGAGGTGGTCCTTGAATAGGGGTGGCCTTTAAAAGAAGTTTCACTGTATATATATATATATATATATATATATATATATATACTAGTGGAAACGCCCGTCCTAGGACGGTGCGTTAAAATCGTGATTTTCCCTTAAAATTTCAAATAATTGATAAAAATATTTACATACTATTATCCCATAATCGAACTATTTAGTTTAAAAATCATAAAAGGTCAGTAAATTGAAATACAGTTTTCAAACAATTTACATTTGAAAGTACACCCTCCTAATTCAACGGTGTAAAATTTAAAATTATGTAATGTTGAAAAGTAATTAAGTTTGCAAAAAAAAAAAAGGGAAAATAGATTAATTATTGATCAAATCAATTTTTCCAAAAAAATTAAAACATACAAATCTGAAACAAACATACTACAGACTATGTTTATTGCATTGATACTCAGAAAATAGAGTACTTTTATATTAGCTTGGCAATGTGATAAATCACCAAATAATGTTCCCATTGACATAATTCATTAATTTACTTAAAATATAAACCTTTAACCCATTTCATTTGAAAAGCATAATTTTTATATAAAACTAGGGGGCTCGGCCCCCTACGAGCTACGCTCGCCAACCCCCGTCCAGACACCGTAGACTCTAAATGCACGCTAATTTGATCGGCTTTAAAAAGATTTCGAAAGATTGAATTATAATTTAAAAAACAGTGGCGATCTCTCTATAAGCGTATTTCTATTCATTTCTCTTTGATTGGGGAATTTTAACGCCAAATCCGTTGCAGTACTACTTGATTATCCCGTCGACCCATTTCGCCAAATTATATAAATCGCCAAACCACTCGCCAAATTATACAAATTGACATAATTTTTATTTTAAATAACGAAAAAACAAATAAATTAGTACAACATTAATAAAAATACAAATAAAACATCGAAATAAAAATAACTTGATGACGTAGACACGTGTAACAACATTTCAAAATAAGCTAATATAAAAGGAATTAAGTAAACAGAGTCTTTGTCTCCTGGTATTTTTTAACAAAGTGAAAAGAAAGCTCTTTTAAATGAGACATTTTAAATTAATCATTTTTAATCTGACGTAATTTTGACCAAACTATTCTTTCTCTTTTTAATATTCACGTGAAAATACTTGTGTTAGAAATTAAATATTATTTGCGGCTTCCTAACAAAAATAGTTGAAAAGTATCCTCTTAAAATATCAAATAAATGTTTAGCGCAATTTCTAAATTTAAACCGTTTTGCAATATTATTTTGTGTTCATTTTATGTAATAACTGTAATGTGACGTAAATATGACGTAATTTCTCCTATTTAAGACTTCTAACGCATGTTAATAAATTTATTGCTTTACAAATTCCTTTCTCTCTTAAAATTCACGTGTAATTATAGTTTTTATGACATAATTTTTAATAAGTTCCTGCTTTTTGTACATAATTATTTAATTCTAATTCCAAATGTTTTTTTCTGTTTATAATAGTCACGTGTAAATAAATTTTTAATTTATTTACACGTATAAATATTTTTTTTTTTTTTTTTGAAGCAAACATTATTGCTTCCGCTGTTTATACAGTTGGCAACAGTTTAAATTAATATCACTTTCTAAAATCTGTTAAAAATATCTCTAGAAATGATGAAAATCTGAATTTAAAATAGAAATAAAACCTCAAAAAATTAGTCAAAATAAAAAAAAATAATGCAATCTGCACTCCGGCAAATTCTAACGCATAAAATGATCTAAAAATGATTAAATTCCTATGAACAGTTTTTGCTCCTATAAAACTTTTTTAGTGGAACGATTTTGTCCAACTTTAGCATTAAATATCTCTTAAAATAATTCTTCTATTTGAAAACTGTCTGCATCAGCGTGTTTATCAAACATTTCTGTATAATACTACCGATTTTTATATTTTTGTATGCATTATTTTTCTCAATATTAACGAAGAAAGACCTCCGGTCACAAAAAATTCAAAACCGGCGGCGGCGGTGACAGCGGTAGTTACTTTTTTTTAGAATAGAGAGATACTAGAAAGGTAGCCCGTCAAAAATGACGGAAATTTAGATATAATGATATATACAACTCATGTGCAAGAATATGAGTTTTCACGTTTGTTCCGCAGTGATAGATAAAAATAACACATTTTAAGAACGAAACGCATTTATGGAAAACTGTGTACAGTAGAAGACCACTAATCTGCACAGTTTGGTTCCAAGTGTTATGCAGATTTGAGGCTCTTTGCGGTCATGTCTATTCAATATTTGTTTACATTTTTTTAAATTCATATATTGGACAATTTAGATTGTTAAGCCTTAAAAATAAATAAATTACACACGGTAAGGTAAAAACTATTAAATTATCGTATACGATTTCATGAAATGGTATTAAATGTGTGTGCTTCACGATCTTGGTTACGACTTTGGCGAAATTGGCTGCAACTTGTCATAATTCTAATAGTGTGGGCCTATGTAACAAAAAAGTAACCAGTTTTTAGTAAAATTTCTGATATAAAGTAGTTTTCAAAAACTTGTGTAAAATTGCAGGCCGTTCTCATGTTATGCCAGTCCTAGGAATAATATTTCTAACACTGAAGAGTTTCCATGTATATCTGGAATTTAGAAAAGTTTCTCCAAAAGAAAGGTCCTGAAATGACATTGTAATTCCTCTAACTTCAAAGTTTAATCGGGCCCTGATGTTGTTTACTGAAATCTAATAAATACAGTTATTTTGAATATTACAACAGAATTAAACAGCTAAACTTATTTAACTTAGACTCGCTGTTACTTCCCGATGTTATTTTGGTACAGATGTCATATTCGCCCCATATTGGCGTGATTTTTTTCGGTTGCCAATTTGGCGAAAACATCAACAGCATAAACAACATAATCCGGGTTACCACATCAAGCAAAATAACGAAACTTTGGCGCAAGTTAAGTACCTGTTGCCTATATGATATTGGCGACAGAAAAAAATCGCGCCAATATGGGGCGAATATAACATCTGTTCCGTTATTTTTTAGTATTAAGAAAGAAAATTATTTAAATTTTTCAAATCATGCACATTTATAATTTTTTTCCGTCTAATAACTAAATAATGAAAAAATATGCTTTTGTTCTGAGCTCATAAATATGACAATAAAATAATGTAACTAAGAGACATTGCAAAATTAAATCTTCGTGATTTCAAACCATAAACAAATGATACCGCCACCATTTTACCTACTATGACGTCATTAGAATATTGTCCATTGATAGTTGGAGAACTTACTTTGTGAATGATTACCTCAATGATTTAATATTTTTTACGGTTCACGAGAAAGAATCACTTGTGTTTGTTTAGGTTTATGGAATGAGATATTAAGCCGTGAAACTAATTGCAACTAAAGTTATCCAAGGATATATGTATTTTTAATCGAAATTAAAACAATGCTGTGATCTCGAAATAAAAAGTTTTAGTTTGTATAATTGGTTATTTCTGTTAATTATTTATTTAGGTACTTTTCCATTATAGCGCATTTTTAAAAAAAGCTTGGCGTAATTCGGGCATCAGAAAGTGAGATATGTTGCCAAAATATATAAACAGCTATGAAAACAAATCTAATGAACTTTTATTTTTGTTTATACATGCATTTATATACATAAAAAATCGTTTCTAAATATATATAATATTTTTTTATATACAAATTACGGCACAGATTTCAGATATGAACCGGGATACCTAACTGGCGCCAAAATGGTGTTATTTTGCCTGCTATGGTAACCCGGCTATTGTTTTTTATTTATTAATAAATTGTTTATTTACTTTTATTTTCTGTTTTTTAATTATATAAACTGCTTTGTTCTATAGTTATTATTCAAACTTTTATTTATTTATAGTTATTTCCTTTTCAAAATGATAGCAAATAATTTAAAAATATATAAGTAACTGGTATTCGAAAGCGAGATTTCTGCCGAATTGGCGTCAGAGAAAAATCACGCCAACCCCGATGCGTATATGACATCTGTGCAAAAATTATTTCTGTTTCTTTATAAAAATGGGTAAATAGCTTTTTTTACATTAAATAAATTGTATACATATGCGAAAAATTGCTTGTGAGTATGAAGCAGTAAACAGGTTGTCAGAAAATACGTTGGCAAACTTCTTTCTCGCCAAGAAACTTTTCTCCGAAGTATTGTACATAAGCAATGATTGCTAGAAATGCATTTTTAATTATGATATGCGCTTTTATGTTTCACTACATTTATGCATACTGTACCGTGTGTATAAATGCTACAGTTCATATGTAGGGCTACACAAAAGAATTCGTAAGGGTTACTGAGTATGAGAATAAATTGCTTAAAGGTGGTTTTTAAAGGAGTTATGCAGTTTCACGCTGAACTGCATTTAGTTTACTAAGAAATGTTTGTAGAATATAGATAAAATGATATACAGGGTCACGCAAAGAATTGGATACTTAACCGTCTATGGATGATAATATCTGGAAATGTGATTTAAGTAGCTTTAAGAGTAGTTTAAATTAAATTTTAGCTAAATAGTGGCATGTAATAATGGTACTATTGGATATGGACGGTAACTGCTGAAATCAATTTTTAAAATTTTTTATGCGTTTTCTAAAATGTTTACTTAGTTATCTTATTTACCTTATTTCCCTAAATAACGAAGTTTTGTTAAAGCATTCAGGATCTGTTGGAAAGTGTTTCATATTCTATGCTTAACGCATGATTTTTCTTTCTTCTTTAGTCTTACTTTGTATTTATTTTATTCTTAATTTTTTAGTCTTATACTGCTTTATAGAAACTTTGGCACAGTTGTCATATATACCCCATATTGGAGCGATTTTTTTCCGACGCCAATTTGGCGAAAACGTCAACAGCATAAACAACAGCATCCGGGTTACCATATCCAGCAAAATAACGACACTTTGGCAACAGTTAAGTACCCGTTGTGTATATGACATTGGCGTGAGAAAAAAATCGCGCCAACATGGAACGTATATGACATCTGTGCCGAAACTTTAATATTTAATGTTTAAACTCTTCGCTCCACTCACCTTGCATATAGTATAAACTATAACACACATAGCGCAAAATAATAGACAGTTTGATACTTTTCCACTTTAGGGGCTTTGGCGTTTTTTAAAAAAAGCTTGGTGTAATTTGGGCATCAGAAAGTGAGATTTGGGTACTTTTCCGTTATACGGATGCCATTGTCGCCAAGCGTAATAGTTGACGCAAAATGAAAATCACGTGAATTGAGGCATTTGAAAAATAAAAGAAAAAATATTGTCGATACTAAAGTGAGCATTTAAAAAATATAACATTTGAAAATTCCAGACTTTTACGAACTATTTCATTAAATCACAAATATATACTTAAAATAATTGAAAAAATAACTGTCATAAAATAAAGCAATAAAATAAAACTCATATTAAACTGCTGGCATAAAATTACAAATATCTTTTAGCATTTTGAAATAATTGGCGCATTAGCATACATTTTGGCATGATGTCCGTATAACGGAAAAATATTGAGATTTGTTGTCAAATCATATAAACAGCTATGAAAACAAACTTGATGAGCGTTTTTTTTTATATATGTTTATTTTATATGTATATTATCCATGTTTTTATGTACAAATTACATCTGTTTCTGTATAAAATTAGAAAAACAGCTTTTTTATGTTAAATAAATCGTATAAATATCGAAAAAAAAAATGCGTGTGTATTTATAAAATGAAACAGTGGATAGGTTCCCGGAAAATATGTTGCCAAATTTCCTTTTTCGCCAAGGCACCTATACTGGAAAAGTACCTAAAGCACATTAAAATCGCGCAGTTAGGAGCTGATACAGTACAGCGTCGTCTATTGGCGGTTATTTTATTAGTAGCATCGGGAGGAAGATGTAAAGATGTACTTTAAATTCTCAGCCATAGATTTTGAAAAAAATATCTTAAAAGAGCGGAGTTTAAATTAAATTTTGGTGACCTCCTTTATGAAAGATTAATGGTTTTAAATGGGAATTTCGCCAAATCAGCCAGCTATCGCCAAGTTGGCCAACATTTGGCGTTACTGTGGTAACCCTGCATTAGTATTTTTCAACAATTACTCATTTCAATGAGGTGGTCCTACCGGAATCGTGAGGGACACACAGAGACTTGGATTTTATATAAATAAGATAAACATTCGAAATATATATTGCATACAATTAAAATACATGCGTTTCACTCATTTTCTTTAAAATACATAACAGTAATAATAAGTACCATAGCATTTTATTTCAACTTTTAAGCATTGTTTCTAAGTCACACACGCGAAAAAATAACTACTTATTGGCGAAAAAAAACCTGTTATTAGCAAAATTTGCTCCCGGATAACATAAAAGTACGGAAAATAGACTTGAGTTTTCTAAGACTTCGGCTTTTAAATTCAAAACTATTTTCATTCGTTCATAGGCGAATGACGTCAAAGACATATTTATACTTACAGAACTTAAAAAAATCAATGTGCGAAATTTTAAAAATTCTTATCAATGAATTTTTAAAAATGAATGACTCACTACACATCGTTTAGCTTTTTAAAATTAATCAGAATTTCAGAAATGTTTGTTTGTTTATATCGATAATCTTTTGTTGGTAAAAAAATACAATTTTTCACCTTTCTAACGCAGCTTGTCGAACAATTTTTTGACAAATACTTTTCCAGCTATTAATTTTTTTCAGTAACTTCAAATGTTTCATTTTCCGAGATTAATCTGTGGCAACGGTTAGCGAAAAAGCCGGTCGTCAGCATCGCGCAGCTTTTTATTAACGCCTTCGGGACAGGAGCCTTTTACGAAATTTTTAATCTTTTGTCACCTTTTTTTAAAAAGAGAAATTTGTGTCTTCTTGAATCGAGAAAATGCACTGATTAAATAAGTCAAATTTTATAGTAACTAGGGGGCTCGGCCCCCTACGAGCTACGCTCGCCAACCCCCGTCCAGACACCGCAGACTCTAAATGCACGCTAATTTGATCGGCTTTAAAAAGATTTCGAAAGATTGAATTATAATTTAAAGAACAATGGCGATCTCCCTATAAACGGATTTCTATTCATTTCTCTTTGATTGGGGAATTTTAACGCCAGTACTACTTGATTATCCTTTCGACCAATTTTGCCAAACCACTCGCCAAATTATACAAATTGATATAAGTTTTATTTTAAATAACGAAAGAACAAATAAATTAGTACAACATTAATAAAAATACAAATAAAACGTCGAAATAAAAATAACTTGATGACGTAGACAACTGTAACAACATTTCAAAATAAGCTAATATAAAAGGAATTAAGTAAACAGAGTCTTTGTCACCTGGTATTTTTTAACAAAGCGAAAAGAAAGTTCTTTTAAATGAGACATTTTAAATTAATCGTGTTTTGTCTGACGTAATTTTGACCAAGCTATTCTTTCTCTTTTAAATATTTACGTGAAAATACTTTTGTTAGAAATGAAATGTTATTTGCTCTTTCCTAACAAAAATAGTTGAAAAGATCCTTTCAAAATATCAAATAAATGTCTACCGCAATTTCTAAATTTAAACGGTTTTGCAATATTATTTTGTGTTCATTTTATGTAATAACTGTAATGTGACGTAAATATGACGTAATTTCTCCTATTCAAGACTCCTAACGCATGTTAATGAATTTATTATTTTACAATATCCTTTCTCTTTTAAAATTCACGTGTATACTTTTTATGACGTAATTTTTAATAAGTTCCTGCTTTTTGTACATAATTATTTAATTCTAATTCCAAATGATTTTTTATGTTTATAATAGTCACGTGTAAATAAATTTTTAATTTGAAACAAACATTATTGTTTGCGCTGTTTATACATTCGGCAACAGTATAAATTAATAGCATTTTCTAAAATAATGTAAAAAATATCTCTAGAAATGCTGAAAATTTGAATTTAAAATAGAAATAAAACCTCAAAAAATGAGTCAAATTAAAAAAAGAAATACAGTCTGCTCACCGGGAACTTCAAACGTATAAAATGATCTAAAAATGATTAAATTCCCATGAATAGTTTTTGCTCCTATAAAACTTTTTTAGTGGAACGATTTTGTCCAACTTTAGCATTAAATATCTCTTAAAATAATTCTTCAATTTGAAAACTGTCTTCATCAGCGTGTTTATCAAACACTTCTGTATAAAACCACCGATTTTCATATTTTTGGATGCATTTTTTTTCATAATATTAACGAAGAAAGACCCCCGGTCACAAAAAATTCAAAACCGGCGGCGGCGGTGACAGCGGTAGTTACTTTTTTTTAGAATAGAGAGAAACTTGGAGGAGAAACAAGGATTCTGAGCGTTTCATGCGGCACGTATACGGGTCGCTCGTCCCCAAGGGGTTAAAGAGGATATGCATGTTTGTAAGTACTAAATTTTGTTCTGCACGATAAAAGCCGCAATTATGCATGAATCGCATTCAAACTCACCAAAAACATTGCAATGGGTAATACCTCAGAGAGGATTGAAAATGCGCAAAATTAGCTCAAGGGAGTAGAAATAGGGAGGGATTTTGTGAAAACAGAAAAAAACCCATAACTTTTTAATTATAATACATATCAAATCAGTTTAAAGTTATTATTACTCAATAGAGTCAAAACAATGTATAAAACTAGAAAACAGGAATTCTGCTTTTTCAGCATTTAGTGTCGCCCCCGGCATTTCCATTACTTCATTTTCTTCTGATGGACTGATGGCTTCTATTATTATGCAACAGCCATTATAAATGAAGTGTTATGTGAAGAAGAAAGAGCAGCCGTAAAAAGTTAGAACTTTGATTTTCTGGTCAGAATGGGGGAAAAAAATGGCCATAATTTTTTTTACGGCTGCTCTTTCATCTTCACCTAACACTTCATTTATAATGGCTGTTTTATAATGATAGAAGCCATCAGTCCATCAGAAGAAAATAACTCGGTTAAGAGGGACTCTACTGCAGTACAAAACATATTTCAATTTTAAAACTTAAAGCACACGTTTTATTTTATGTAAAATGACGTCATTCGCATCCGCTTAAGAATTCCACATTTACGACCTACTCTTAAACATCTACAGTAAAGCATGCATAGCACATCACTATCACGAAATAATGCATAAATGCAGCAAAAATATGCCGTCATTCAAGAAAATCGATCCATAGATACTTACAATTAAATATAGTACATAATAGCTCCATTGTTTTAACAGAAATCATTCGTCTATATATTTTTTCAAAATAGCACGTATTTTAATTACATTTTCTTTCGGTTGTTACGAGAAAATGGCAACAAAAATATATAATTACTATTTTAAAACTATTTTTCCTTTACTTTCTACAGCAAAGGTGTACTTCCGTTGCCAATATTAAGCAAATGGCTCCAAAAACCACAAAAAAATTAATATTTCAAAAATAAATGGAGATACAATTTTCAAACAAAATGCATTTAAAACAACTTTTTTTTCCAATACGACGGTATAAAAATTTTAAATGTGAGATGCTTAGAAGTTAAAAAAATTGCTAAAGAATATTTAATCGTAATGCTTTGTTTTACGGCTAGCGTCTAACGTTATTTTTTGGACACAAAATTAGCTGGGAGAAAGAAATAGGCTAAAAAACCGGAGGCTAAAATAAAATCTATATTGGTATGACATCTTGAAAGGCTAAAAGAGCACTTATCTGATATCAAGGTTAACCCTTTCACTGCCAACCACGAGTATACTCGTAGCTTTCATACTCGTGGCTTTAATTTGTTAATTACCTAGTCACCACTATTTTAAAATGAAAAAAATTGCCTTTTTTATTGGCAGAAATTTGGCTGTATTATTAAAGGGAAATTTACCTTTCTAAATTTGTGGTAGCAAATGACTTTCAACAAGAAATTTTAAAATTCTTACTTTATAATTTTGGCAGTGAACGTGTTAACAAACAAGTACAGCTTTATCCATATTGCATCAAAAAGAAAATATTAAGATAAACTTCGAAAAATCTAAAATGATAATTTCAACAACTAACCATTACTCTTCAATAATCCGTGAATCTATTGGGATTTTGCTTAGGAGTGATACTGTTTGTAACGATGTCCTTTCTTATAATATTCCCGCGATTTGATATAATATCCTAAGTATTTCAAGAGCTCCTGAAAATATGAACTGATATTTTCACCCCTCTGTAGAGCAATGAACTGAAATTAGCTTGCGCTTGCGTAGTATTTTGTTTTTGTTTTTAAATATGTTTTCTATTCAGTCAGTCATTATTTCCCTTTGAAAATGAACGCGTGTGCGTTTGAAAGATCTCAGGGTTATATTAAATAATATCTTTATATGTTTGTGTCACTTTTAAGTAATTATAAGTATTTTTAAAGTGTATGTTATTATTACTTCTAGAAAAAGGGCCAAAAGTTTATGTATGACAGATATTTGATCAAATTAAAAATCTTCTCAAGAGGCGAAAAAAATAGGGTTTTAGGGAGAAAAACATTCATAAATTCATCAATTCTCAAGATATCAAATCCAATTAAATTTATTATAAATCTTCTTATCAACAACTTTTATATAGACAAGTTTTTGATAGGACCAACTCTTACCACAAAAGTCCTTCCGGCCAGTGCCGAAGCAAGAGGTGGCTTTCATATCCCTTATTTTTTTAAAGCCAGCTTATATTATTCAAACACACGAAGCTCGAATTAGTGGAACCCGATTATAGAAGATTCAATAGTATTTTTTGTCAATACTGACTATGAATGAGAATTTCGCGAAATTAGTCAGCTTTATCCAAGCCGGTGATCTAGCCAAGTGACTTATATTTGGTCGTCGAATTCGGTGATATCTTGAAGTGTCCGTCATTTTAAAACAACATGATGGGTGAAGCTAACCATTGAACTTTGTCAGGACCTTAGTAATTTCTGTGAACATGCTCACTCATGTCGGACTCGGTCTACATATACGAGTGCTGTCGCAGGCAGCACTCGTATATATAGACGCAGGCAGACAAAAAATCAGATTTTTCAAAATGCCACTCACATTAGAAATTCAAACTGCTATATCTCAGCCATTCTTTAAGACAAAACCAAAAATGCTCCAAAATCCTTGTATCAAGGTCAAACACTGAAGAAAGAAACCTTTTTCAATTTCTAATTATTTTGTACCTCGTTTTTAAATTTTAATTAAAAAAAATTTAATGGCCGCCATTTTGAAACAAGATGGCGGATGAAGCTGGCCAACGAACTTGGTTGAGACATTGCTATATACTATGCACATGCCATGTCACATCCAAATCGGTAAAGAAATGCGCGTGTTACCGCGTGACAAAAATCGGTTAGTTCCGAAATATCAGCCATGCTAGAAATTTAAAGGGCTATAACTCAGCCATTTTTTATGATATAAACGAAACAAAAGATGCTCCGAAATTTTTGTATCAAGATCAAACACATAAGAAAGAAATTTTTTTTTCTAACTTTTTTGTACGTCATTTTAAATTTAAATAAAAAAAATTAAATGGGCGCCATTTTGAAACAAGATGGCGGATGAAGTTATCCAACGAACTCGGTCGAGCCATTTGTATGTGCTATGCATCTTGTCACATTCAAATCGGTTAATAAATACGCGTGCTATCGCGTGACAAAAATCAGATCGTTTCAAAATGTCAGCCACACTAGAAATTCAAAGTGCTATAACTCAGCCATTGTTTAAGGTATAGACGAAATAAAAAATGCTCCAGAATTTTTGTATCAAGGTCAAACACATAAGAGAAAAATGTTTTTCAATTTCTAATTTTTTTGTACCTCATTTTAAATTAAAAATTAAATTTTTTTTTTAAATGGCCGCCATTTTGAAACAAGATGACGGATGAAGCTGGCCAACGAACTCAGTCGAGACATTGGCATGTATTATGTACACACTAAGTTACATCCAAATCAGTTCATAAATACGAGAGTTACAGTGTGACAAAGGTCAGATATATATATTATCTACCCTGTATATAGATTCTATGAAGCGACTGATTAAATAACTTACTTCTAATTATGTTTCACAGTGGTTTCTCCTAAAATACGGAATACTTTGTGATGAAATTAACACCAAAAAATTCGTATTGATCCGCAGATCTCAAAACTGGTAGTAGAATTTTTATATTCGAATTAGTTTTCGAAATATTATTTTTTTTTTAATTTTATAAACTTTTCTCTAATGATGGTAACTCAAATTTTAATCAAAACAGATATTTTTTTCATATTTTAGAAAAGGTCATTATTTTAATTTGGTGACCAGATTGGCCTCTATTAAATGTATGCTAAGAAATGTATCATGTTACTTTTATTCATAATTCAATTTGTATTTCATTATCATTTTATTTAATACAAACTTTCATTTAAAACTGAAACATTTAAAATAAATGCTTTCACTTCAATCGTTTTTTTTAAAACGAAACGAAAAGAAAAATATTACGCACAGATGTCATATACGCAACGCTGTACCTAATTGGTGAAAAAATGGCGTTATTTTGCCTGACACGGTAAGCCGGCTATTGTTGCTTAGTTATTAATAAATGTTTATTTGAATTTATTTTCTTTTTATTTACAAAAAAGGTTATAAATTGTTTTGTTCTATAATTATTAATTAAACTTTTTTTTATTTATTTTTTTTTCATTTTAAATATAACAGAAAATAATTTAAAAATACATATGTAACTGGTATTCGAAAACGAGGCTTTCGCCAAATTGTCGTAAAAAAAAATGCACGCCAAACAAATACAAATACAAATAAAAAATAACATAAAATACAAATATAATACAAGAAAAAATACAAATAAAACGTCAAAATAAAAATCAATTGATGGCGTAAACACGTGTAACTTCCTTAAAGTCAAGTGAATGTGACATTTAGGATCAACCATTATTGGCATTTAATCTTATAGTTTGGCGACAGATTTTAGACATAACAGGCAACAGATTGTGAATCAAACATGAAAACAACCATTGGATGTCTTAACAGCAACTGATTCTGCCTTAATTTTTTGCAATCAAAGGTAATTGAATGGAAACTCGTTTACAGGGAGATCGCTACAGGTTTTTTCAGTATAATTCAATCTTCTCTAATCTTTTTAAAAGCGATCAGATTAGCGTGCTTTTAGATTCTGTAGTGTCTGAACGACATCGGTTGAACGAATGGAGTTGGCGAGCATAGGTTGCAGGGGGCAGAGCCCCCTAGTATTTATATATATATATATATATATATATATATATCATCATCATCATCATCATCATCATCAACCGTTTTCAATCCACTGCTGGATGTAGGTCTCCCCCAGATTTTTCCAATGTTTCCTGTCTAGTGCTTTAGTCATCCAATTTACACCGGCTACTTTTCTGATTTCATCACTCCATCTTACTTGAGGTCGTCTTCTTGGCCGTTTTACATCTCTGGGATACCACTGTAGGGTGTTTGTGCTCCATCTATTGTCTTGTCTTCTTGCGATGTGCCCAGCCCATTTCCATTTTAGCCGTTTACTTCTTTCAATGATGTCAAAAACTTTCGTATGACTTCTTATCCAGGTTATTCTTTTTCTGTCTCTTCTAGTTATACCTAGCATACATCTTTCCATACTTCTCTGTGTTGTTTGTAATCTTTGTACCATCCGTTTTGTTAGCGTCCATGTTTCTGCTCCATAAGTTAGGACAGGCAAAACACATTGGTTAAATACCTTTCTTTTCAAACAAAGGGGCATGCTACTGTTCAGAATAATATATATATATATATATATACATATATGAAATACTCCTGATGAAGTGAAATACACTATAAGCTTCCTACTACATCCATCCAATTGATCTTTTATTTGTTTTTTATATGTCTTTTATTAGTTCGACATTATTTATTTGGATTGTTGTATATTTTGTCTACAACTGGTTATTGCATCAAATTTGGTAAATTACCATGTGTTTAAATGGTTTAATTGTCCGCAATTTACTAATGATTTCATAATATTGCCCTTGATAATGAGTTACGAGTCATTAGTTCCATTTTTATTCGTAATCTTTCTTATGTTATGAGATCATTTGTGGTTTTTCCTTCATTGAATTAGAGTTTTTAAATTTTGAGAACATACATATCGGGCAAAAGAATTGATGATGATTCATTGTGTCAGGTCTTATTTCATTGGTTGAGTTGTTTTGGTTAAACAATTCATTAATGATTCGATAAATTAAAAATAGATGATCCTGCTTTATTTAGTATAATGTCAGTGTAATGTATTGATGCTCAATTTACTAATTTTATTTTTAATAAAAAGAAAAAGATGATGAATTGCAAGTATATAATGGTTATATATGTATCAACATTTGAACGGAGGGTCGTTTCGGAGTATGGGGGTCATGATCGATGAAAATATACCAAAATTTTTCGGAATCGCTTTCCTCCGAATGTCTGCAATAGGCAGTTATTTGTAATGAAAGTTACATAAAAAAATTAAAAACGAAAGAAAAGTGGATGTTGAAGAAGAAAAAATTCATAATCATTCCATGAAGAAGTCCATTCACAAGATATCAAATCCGCTTAAATTTATTATTAATCTTCTTAATGTTATCTACAACTTTTAGATTGACAAGTGTTTGATAGAAACCATATCTTACAGCAAATACAAATTAAGAATACATAGCGATTGAAGAAAAAA
The DNA here is from genome assembly GCA_963932465.1 of Maratus speciosus. Lineage (NCBI taxonomy): Eukaryota > Metazoa > Arthropoda > Arachnida > Araneae > Salticidae > Maratus > Maratus speciosus. The sequence goes on along the minus strand of OZ010799.1, from coordinate 10,912,137 downwards.
ATATCGTATTATTAACATGATTCTGATAAAATCACCTCTTACAGAAAAATGAAATTAAAATCTCGTCAAAACCGGCCAGATAAAATTGTTAAACTGAGTTTATCTGTAATCTTCATTTAGTTTTTGTGGTGAAATTAGTACTTAATTTCGAAATATATCTGGGCCTGTAGTCCAAACTGGCAGAGATTTTTTTTCATTTATTTATATACGTTTTTAAAAAAGATACATATCTATTAAATTGTGAAAAACAATCATAAGAAATGTACTATTGTACGACAAATTTAATCTCGCAAAATTAGTTAACAGTCACTTGTTCAGAAGATATCGTGTCAAAACCACTAAAAAATGTCCTTCAGATTTTATTCTACATTCTTTGTTATACAGCTAATTAGCATTTTAAAAAAGTTAGATAATTTTTGAGGGACAGTTTTAGTATATTGCTCATTGGTTTATCAGTCTTAAAAAAAAAAAAAAGATTCCACTGTAAATGATCAACTACAAAACTTAGTCCGTAACAGCAGAAAATTTGTCTTACACAATAAAAAATATAATACCGCAGTAACGTTCTTATCGTTTTCAGTCGTAAGGAAGGACATTTGAGATAAAGATCCATCAATTGCTTTAAAAGGGAAGATCAAATTCACCAGTATATTTTCTTTAATTCAAGATTTATTCGGAGAAACTGACCATCATAGCTGGCGCAAGTTGCTACTAGGATTAATAAGTGCGATATTGTGAAAATATTTACGATTAAATGATCTCTAAAACACAAAATGAGCGAAAAAACTTTTTCATATAGTTGTTGAGAAATCTATAAAATATACTAAAGGTTAAAAATATATTCTTGTTTCAAATTAAAAACGACTTTTATTTATGTTCTGTTAAGGGGCAGTATGTCAGTCATCTTTAACATAGATACCCCAAGATTCCTTGCCGATAATTTTTAAACGGAAACTCATATTTCCATTCATAAAATCCAAATCCACAGTGATTAACAATAGAACATTTGCGGCAGAGCAGCAACTCCCAAGCTACTTTCCACAGCTGTTAATGCCAAACGTCGACTACCACGAAAGGAGGCCGCTCGCCGCCGCGGTTGACCCACCCAACCGCCGACTGAGACTAATAATGAGCTCGACGTAGCAGTGGTTGGTCGGTAGTTTCAGTGCCCCAAGCCCTCCCTTCCCGGTTTTCGGTGTCTTTAATTGGTGTAATTTCCCTTTTAAATTTGTCCGGTTTTAATTTTTGATTTTTTTTTTCATTCTGGCTTCCGCAAAAGAGCTGGAATAAGAGTAATATAAAGGGCTGCGGACGAAAAGAGGCCGCTCGCCGCTGCGGTTGACCCACCCACCCGCCCCCAATCGCCGACCGAGTCTAATAATCAGCTTGAAGTAGCAGTGGTTGGTCGGTAGCTTCAGGGCCCCGAGCCCTACAACCTCAAAACCTGGTCGATTGATAAGTGGAAGACGAAATCATCTTTCACACTTTTCCTCAGAACAGGACGGGTGCACGTTTAGAGGACACCTGCATAAGCATATTTTCGTGATTGTTTCCTTCCAACTGTCAAGCATGGAGGTGAATCTGTCATGGTATGGGCAGCCGTGTCCTGGTTTTCTGCTGGCCCTATCGTAACTCTTAAAGGAAGGATCATTGGGAGAGATGTATAGAGCAGTTTTAGCTGACCAGGTCCTTCCTTTGATACAAATTTTATATCCTGCAGGAGATGAAATTTTTCAGCATGATAATGCTCCTATTCATGCAGCGCGGCTTGTGCAATCACAGTTTGTTGAACACGAGGATGAAGTGCAACATCTGCCTTGGTCCGCAAGGACCCTGACATTAATGTAAACGAACCGTTATGGTCTATTTTAGTGTGTTCAATCCGGAATCGATGTCCTCAGCCGGCATTTCTCCCAGAACTTTCTCAATATCTATCTCCACGAAGAGTAGTACAATATTCATTTAAACACTATTCAGCACTTGTATGAATGAATTCCCAAGCAAACCTAAGCTGTATCACATGTCAAGGGCGATCTTTCGCCTTATTAGTAAAATATTCCATATAAATCTAGGGTGTTTCTATTATTTTGTTAACCACCTTATAATCGTAATAAATTTTATCACGTATTTTTTCATAAGAGTGCAACAGCTATTGCGCCAAGATCTGAATATTTATAAAACTTGTTATAGTGCGAACACACTTCATTTGCCACGTTTGAAGTACAATTTCCGACTTGTTTAACATAGAGGCGAAACAAACAAGTTGGAAATTGCACGTTAAACGTGGCAAATGAAGTACGTTCGTACTATAACTAGTTTTATAAATATTTTTTGCACCGCATATTGTACTGAATGTATATTTTAGTGCACTTCATAAGTGCATATCAATTTCATTCTGTTCGAAAGGTTGTAACATCATTAAAATGTAGTTGAAATATTTTTTTCCCATTAGCCGTAATGTAGCGAAAAACTGTCTTCGATAGTTTCTAGGTGCCTGTCTAGCTTTCTGATAGTCTATACTCTTAATTTGATTAGCTCTACATCGATTCCATCTCTAGAAAAATTTTCGTCATCAAATTACAAAACTCGAGTGAATTTAGCTGCTTTGGATGTAGCATTATATACAGGGTGTTATCAACACACTCAGTCTAACATTACGCAGGCGCTCAGTAGTTTTTATGCAAGCGAATCAAACATACTATCAGCACAGGTTCGATTGCGCCTGACTAAGCAGAACTACATTCCAGAAACACTCGAAACACGCACACTCAGCGAATTACAAGTGACAGATCAATTTAATCACAGACAAATTCAACACAGATCAATTTAATCACAGTCACTGACTGTCCCTGTAATTAAACTATGCATCCGATTTTCACAAAATTGGAAATGACTCGACAAAATTTTGCAACAATTATAAATTTAAAATTTCAGACCAATCGGTTGGGTAGTTTTTGCTCTTTTATAGGCAGGCGGACGGACGGACGGACAGACGGACAGACAGAACGAGCGACGACTGTAGGTTATACATATTTATATAATTAACGAACGTACCTAAAAATGCTCCTTAATACTTGTATCAAAGCTTAACAGACGCTGTCAGTCGTAAGGTTATGCTGTATTTTTTATTGTGTTTGTATGTTACAATTTATCTTATAGCTAAATCTCACAGCTAAGTATTTTTTTTTTTTTTTTTTTTTTTTTTTTTTTTTTTTTTTTTTACGCATTTGTAACATTTTCTATTATTTATATTAATAAGAAATGAAACAGAGCAACTGTTTGTTAGTTTACAAGAAAAGTGCCGTGATTGACGTAACCCTGAAAACGTCTATACTTAAGAATAATATAAATTTGGATTTCTAATATTTTTAAATATTTATTTGAGTTGGAAATTTTTATCTCTCCACCAAGCATGATGACGGACCAAGTTGGCCAACAAACTCGGTCAAGATCTTAATAACACCAATACACAGCTTACTTAAATCCTATTTGTTTTGTAAATAAGAGCGCTATCGTATGGCAAATATCAATTACAGTCGGACCTCGCTATCCCGACACCCGGTTTTCACGTCACTCCGCTTATCACATCAATTTTACAAAGTCCCGATTTTCTTTATATAATTTTAATGTAAATAAACTACGGGTTTTACGTCGTTGAATAATTTTCAACTCCGGATATCCCGACAGTTTAGGAAAATTGTCCATTTTTCATAATCCATCTTATAAGCACAGAAATTAAGCGGTAAGAAATGTCTTAGCCCAACTTTTCCCAAAAGTGTCTTAAATGCCCATTGAGATAAATGAGAAATTTAACTTCAATCCTTTATCTAAATAAATAAACCCACACACTATGAACGACCCACTTAAGTTCCAGATAGACGTATCAGTCTACTCAAGGTCTTTTTGTTCTGGTCAGGCGGCGCTTTCTTGTGGTTACACGGTGTTTTTCATCCGACTAAAACCGAAGCTTTGCATTGCATTGAAACGATCAGAAAATATCTAACATCCATTTCTGAAACAACGAATATTGATTACAATTCATTGTATGTTATTGAAAAAATAATTTTAAGAAGCACATCTAGGGATAAGCAAACCTTAATTCCTCAATATTCATGTAACAATAAAAAACAAGTGGTCATAAATCAGATTTTTATTCTTTTCAATTTTGTTTTTGCGTTTATTTTGTATAACAATAATATTTTATTGCTTAAAACTGCAAGAACAGTTGTGAATTTAAAATTGTCTTAAATTAATTAAAAATAATGGTTTTTATAAACATATTTCTCTCCAACTCCGGTTACCGCGACACTCCGCTTATGACGGCACTTTTTTCTGGTCATTAGAGTGTCGGGATAACGAAGTTCAACTGTATATTTGTTTGGAGATAAACCCTGCATAACCACTTGTGGAAAGTTTTATGGTTTTCTGGTTATCATAACAGCTTCCTCTCTCTTGATTGTATTAACGAATACGCAACTCAGGATTATCGCACAATTCTATTCAATAAAAATTAGAGAATAGTATAGCCGGTTCATAGCATATTATTGTAACTTTGCAGCCGCTACCACTGATTTGGGCACAGGATCGAAAAATTATAATGTTTCCTAGTAAAATGACTAGAAGATCGTTATCACTCATGGAAACATTTATTACATCACTGGGACATGGTACATAATTAGAATATCCGGAACAACTACGAATCCATCTTATTATACATAGAATGACACAAAATGTATAACGCTTCCCGGGTTGAACTCATCCGTTTCCCGATAATCCACACGCGGCCACGTTAGGCTTAAGTATTCCGATGCCGTATTTGCCGACTGCCTTATTTAATCTGTCTATCTATTTGTTGTGTAACATATTCTTCTTCAATTTTTCTCAAACCTTCAAAAAGTATACAATTATAACGCTTTAAGATCTAATTTAAAAATAACCAGATACCAACAACAGGGTTCCGATGTATACAAGCGATTACCGTTGCCATTCATAAGCACAAATTACAAATCCAAAAACAAATGAATGACTCTTTCAGCTATTCATTAAATGCTCTTAAAATATTTTGATAAGCATATTAATATTTTGAAATACGTTTTTCACTTTTGTTTACATTTATTTACAGTTTGAATTCAGTATACACGGTTAAAAATATCGCGAAAAATTACCTCTGTTTTTCAAGGCTATCTATTTTCTGACCAATGAGAACACTTTATGGTGTTCAGTGAATATAGCTATATTCGGTGATTCATTCCCGTGAATTATTTTGTACCGGATTAACGTTTCCTTTCTAAAAACAAACGTATTTCAAATTATTTAAAAGCTTTATTATGGTTTTACAAATATTTTAAGAGCAAAATCGGATGTCGACCGTATTTTTTAATGATTCGCTCAAAGAGTCATTCAACTGCTTCTGGATTTGGAATTTGTGTTGTACATGTGGCATCACGACACATGAGTGAATGTTGATTTGATTTTCAATCTTAAAACGTTGAGTAAAACGTGCTTTCTTTTCCACTATTCGCAAAAGTTACATTTTTAGACAGATTATTCAGAATAAATTAATATTTATAAGAGATTACATTCAATTATCTAATATTCAGCTGCGATAACTTGAGTTAAAATTAGACTGGTAGCTTTATCTATCCCTATATGAAAGTAAACAAACAATTGATTCATTCGTCTTGAACTTTTAAAATATTAAAACAAACGTTTATATGCTCTGTTGCGCCATCTGTCGGCCGTTAAAAAAAAGAAATTCTCTTTTTAAAATGTTTTTTGAATTCTGAAGACATTGGGGGGGGAAAAATGAATATTTCTTATAAAATGAAATTAGAATATCAGAAATATGTAATGCCGTGTATTACATATATATATATGTATATATATCAATGCATTATTATAATAAATAAAATTTTGTATTTTGTAGGGAAAATAAATTTGTAATTTAATAACAGAATTTGGGAAAATAAATTGTTAATGTAATTAACAGTTGCGATTTACTTATGTGATAAAAGATGATTTTTAACTATCAAAATTTATTACAGGTTTCTTTTATGCATGTTTAAAAAAAATCGGGATTTTCTCTGTTCAACTTTTTAAAATTTAAGTTATATAATTATTATTTTGGCAATTAATAAAAACAAATAAACCTTCTGTTGGAATTTTCTTTTATTTTACCACATACCATCAGATAAAATAGTTAATTGACAATATGTTTTAAAATAACATTATTAGTACTAATTTGAATGTTTTTGTGAAATATTTCTTCAAATTTTGTGAGTGAAGTTCATTTGCATACTTTATATCAGTATTTTACCAATTCAATTAATAATTTTCTTGCCAATTAAATTTCAATGAAAAATGGGCTGTTTTTACTTTACCCCACCTGACCCTATTAATCAGACAAGACAAAATTTATTACTTCACAATTCTTTTTATAATGCAATGCTATATAATTTTTTTGAAAATGCAAACACGTCATTCTGACGGGCTATATTCTAGTTTAATAAGAATAATTACGGCATTCTACCGCTTCCGCTTTTAACTCTAAAGCATACTCATCATTATTAAACGATGATAATTAAATTATTCCTTGTTATTAAGATGATATCACTTCCTGGTGACGTATGAAGATTTTAAGCAACTCAAAACACAAAATTCTTAACCCCAGATTTCATGTCTGTCAATAAATATAGTAGCGGGAGAACGGATTTCTACAGCATTGCGGAGAGTCAAACGAGCCAATGGGATGACGTAAAAGAGCGGGCTCTATTTCTTAATCGCTGAAGAAAAATGAAGTAACGTGTTCTTTCCGTATAGCGCAGAAAAAGGTGCTTTTAAAATACAAAAAAAAAAAAAAAAAAGGGTAAAAAATGAGATTTTCAAAACAAATAATTTTAATGTATTTCTGATCGGCATTAAATAAAAATGAAAATATCTTGCAACAAAAATAATAATACATAAAGTTCTTTTCTTTTAAGATTTTGAAAGAGAAATAAAATATTAATGTACGCATTTAGATAGAAATGAAATCAAACTACAATATATAGGTAATTGAAATATTTTAAAGACAGGAAATAATTCTATGAACTGGGATCTTAAAATTATGTTAAGTAGCATAAATTCAAAAAATATTTTTAATATAGATCAGGAATTTAATTTTTGTATTACATATATGTATACATTCATATATATAGATGTAGAAAAATAAACATTTGAATGGAGATTGATTTTGCGGTCTAGGGTCATGATCGTTGAAAATATACCGAAATTGTTCGGAATTACTTTCCTCCAAACGGCTGCAATAAGTAGCTACTTTGTTTGTAATGGAAGCTACCTAACAGTGTTTCGAGATAGTTGAGTTTAAGTTTTTGCGTTTGTAGGTATGGAAGATGTGCGTGTGCGTTTGCGGTTTATACGATCGTAATTTTTAAAAAACTTTTCTGTAAGACTAACTGTGATATTAATTTTTGTTCTCTTCATTAAAATATTAGCATCATATGTCATGATAATAAATTATTGGAAATGAAGAGAGATTGAATTGGCTCAGCCGGGATTTGAACCAGGGATCTCATGATCAGGAAGCGAGAACGTTAGCTTCGAGCAAAAGGCCAAGCCAATTACTCTAAGTTAGTAACTCGCTTTATACTGATCGTGTGAGATGAGAGGGCTACAGACTCCATCCCCAGTGAAGAAGACATCGTGTTGAGTTTTTTTTTTTTGGTCGGAGAGGTTGGCTGGGTGAGTTGCTCCCTCCTTCTACACGTGGGGGGCGGTGACCGTTGTACAGCCGGCGGTATCTGAACTTTCTTTTGGGTGAAGTTTTCGCTTTTACGCTGTTGTGGTTTGAAGTAAGGTGTTTTGTTTTTTCTCTCTTTTCGTGGTTGTTATTAGTGAACTACTTTATTGCTGATTTGGTGGGTGTTTGGTAGGTGTATTAGTTGTATTTACGGTTTGTTTACCTCTACTATTTGCTGCTAATGTCCCTGGATACCTGTATGGCTAGTTCTATATTTAAGATAGTGGATATTGATGGAACAGTGGATTCTTCTGCTGTCAATGTTGAAATGGTGGACTGTGAAGAAAGTATCTCATGTGACAGCGAGAAGAAAAACGGGGCAGAAAATTTCTTGACATGTAACAGCGATAATAAAAATGTGGCGCGGTCCACTGCTTCCACGGAGCTGCTTCTTTCAATGGCTGCCGAGAATGGCGGTAAGTGTTTCAATACATTTTTACAAAGTACGGATTCAAAATCTATTCCAAATAGAGATCCTAGAGCTGTGCAAGTAGAGATTAGAAATAAAATTCCTCATGCTAATCATATAGAGAATGTCCGTCACACACGTACGGGCAGCCTGCTTATTAGCACGAAAGACGTCAGCTGTGCTGTTGATATTTGTCAGGTGACAAGCTTTTTGGGGGTTCCAGTTAAACATAGAGTTATTTGGGAGAATATTTCGAATCGCTTCTTAGTGTTCAACGTACCTATCGACATCCCCCTGGAGGAGGTGGGCCAGGAGATAATGGTCAACAACAACGTGCAGATTTTAGAAATGAGACGGTTTATGAAGAAAGATTCATCTAGTACTGTTTCCCCAGTTTTAATTACATCACTTGGTATTGCTATCCCGGCTGAAATTAAGCTATGGTTCACTCTTCAGAAGATCCGCCAGTTTGTTGATAGACCGAGGCAATGTGCACGGTGCTTTAAATTTAATCATGCAACTGAAAAGTGTCAGTCCGAACAAATCTGTGCCACGTGTGGTCAAAAGCATACCGGTCCTTGCACATTAGAAGTTAAATGTGTGAACTGTGGGGTAGGCCACAGGTCAGATTACCTCCAGTGCCCCACCCGCTCGAGAGAAATGGATTTTCTCCGTTTCAAAAGTGGAAATTTTCTATCTTTTACTGACGCTCGACGAAAATTTTCTACAAGGGCGAATTCTGAATCATATGCACAGAAAACCAGTGTTAAAAAACCCGACCAAAATGAATTAAAAAAAGCTTTTGAGATCAGGACTAATAACATGTTAAAGATTTTAGTTTATCATTCAGAAAAACAATTTGCGAAAATTATAGAAACTATCAGTGCTCTGAGTAATATAATTATGAACTGTTTGGCAAAACTCAGTGATAAATCCCCGGAGCGGAAACGTGCCTACGTGCACGGTAAAGGGGGGGTAGAAAAAATTCTTTCTTTCTGTTTTTTCTTGTGTTTTGGGCGAGTATTCCTGCAGGGGGCAGGTTCTTGCTTTTTGTTTTGGGCTTTGTGTTTGATAGTATTTTCTTTTTCAGTCTCCTATGGGTATTAGTGTGCTGCAGTGGAACTGCCGTGGCATCTCCAACAAGCTCTCCTTCCTTCAGCTTGAGCCTTTCTTGACGTCGGATGTCTTGGTTCTCCAGGAGACTTTTCTTTCACCCGAGAAGCCTCTGTCGATGTCTAGCAAAGTTATTTACCGTCAGGACAGGGTCGGTCGGGCCGGTGGTGGTCTGGCTTTGGCGGTGCACTCTACTTGGTCGTCTACAAGGTTGTGCTTCGATAATTTGGGCTCAGTTAACGAATTCTTGGGCGTTCGCATTTCCCTTGGTTCTTCCTGTCTCAACATTATCAACGTCTACTCCTCATCTGGGTTGGTGGTTGACGATCTTTTGAAGGTTTGCCGTGATCTTTCTGGTCATTCTCTTATCTTGGGAGATTTTAATCTTCATCACCCGCTGTGGGGATCCCCGGTGTCCTCGCGGACCAGCGAGCGTTTGGTGGATTAAATTTCTGATAGCCCCTTCTGCTTAATGAACTATACTGTTCCTACCAATGTGGCCCCTAGTGGGGTTAATTCTTTAATTGATCTTTCGATCTATTCTCCGGGGCTCTTCTCTTGCTCCTCGATCGTCGTTGAGGATGATCTTTTCGACAGCGATCACTTCCCCATTGTTATCTCTGTAGAGCTGAACCCTCCTTTGCGTCCTGGTCCCATTCTCTACAACTGGGCCCGAATCTCCCAGGAAGTTAATTCCAGCCTACATTTGGTTACTGATATCCAGCCTTCATCGTTCCAGTCCTTGGTTCGCGGTGCCATGTCGAATCATAGTACAGCCCGTGTGAAGTCCTTGAAACGCTTCCCTGTGTGGTGGACTGCGCGTTGTAGCACCCTTAGTAAACAGAAAAAGTTCCATCTGCGAAGAGCTCGTCAATTAACATCTGCGGATCACTGGATGAAATATAAAAGATTCTCGGCCAAGCTCCGCCAGGTAGTCAGGGAAGCCAAGCGCCGGTACTGGGACTCCATCTGCTGTAATGCGAATGACCCTGGACGTCTATATAAAATTTTTCGTAACCTCAAATCTCGGTCCAGCTCTTCTCCTGATTCCCATCTCTATTTACAACTACCTGACTCCTTTTCTGCTGATGCGGTAGCCCAAGCTGAAGCCTTTGCAGATCACTTTGGCGAGGGAGGCTGCCACGAGCCAATCCCATTTACTTATGGTGATGAGTGTAATGATTCGCTCAACTGTCTGTTCACGATCGCGGAGCTAAAGATGGCCATTGGAAAGACGAGGATTTCCACTCCTGGGGAGGACAGGATTAGTGCGGCTCTGTTCAAGGGGCTAAATTATCACTCCTTAGATTGCTTGTTGGGTATGTACTACAGCATTTGGTGCTCGGGGGACATTCCCTCAAGCTGGACGTCGGCGACTATTCTCCCAATTTTGAAGCCCGACAAGCCGAGACATCATATATCTTCATACCGACCGATTGCCTTAACCTCGGTAACGGGGAAAATCTGTGAGCGGATGAATGCCAGAAGGATTGTGCACCACCTCCTCTGCCATAAGACCTTGGCCCCTAGGCACCTTGGATTTCTTCCCTTCCGGGATTGCCATACGGCGTTAGTGATTCTCCAGCATGGCATCACGTTTGCCAAAAAGGCGAAAAAATATATTTTGGGCATTTCTCTCGATCTAAATTCAGCCTATGACTGTCTACATTGATGGACTTATTTATAAATGTGCCCAGGTGGGCATCACAGGACGGATGCTTCGGTGGATACATCGCTTCCTTTTCACTAGAGTGGTCAAGGTTGCGTGGAGGGGTCACGTGTCTTCCTCCCGAACTATTGGCAGAAGCGTTCCCCAGGGGGCGGTTTTGAGTCCCATTCTTTTTTTCAATTTTCATGGCAGATTTTTATGAGGTCCTGGAGGGCCTGGGCATCAAGTTCCTCATCTATGCAGACGATATTTTCATCTACTGTGTGAATGACTACTTGGACACCTGTAGAGTAAAACTCCAAGAGGCTCTTCGAATTATAATAGTGTGGTGCTCCTATTGGAAACTATCCATTCGGGCTGACAAATGCCATGCGATTAATCTTTCGAGACGGAGAGCGGACTGTGAATTCCACTTCAGCGTGAACGGTGGACTCATAGAGTGGTGCCCCGATCTAAAGTTCCTAGGCTTTATCTTTTCCCTTCGTGGAGGCTTCCGGAAGCATGTAGAATATATCCGGACGAAATGTTTTAAAAGGATCAACATCTTAAAAGCTCTGGCCCATAAAAAATATGGGGCTCGCTCACATCATCTGCGGACGTTGGCCCTCTCTTCTATTTGTAGCATCATCGAATATGGAGCTGCTCTTCTCACTACCGCTAGTCCTTCGCTACTGAAAATGCTCGAAGTGATACAGACGAGTGCGCTACGGGTTGCTCTGGGGCTCCCGAAGTGGACGCCTAATATTCTCCTTCTCAAGCATGCTGGGGCTTGTCTCTTAGCTGACAGAATCAGGGTTCTGGCTTTCGGCTTTTGGGTGAAGCATCTTGCCCTTGGCAGCTGGTCTCCTCTCTTGGAATCTTGTGAGGATATTCTGGTCTCACCAGGAAATCATTTTTCTTATGTTCCTGAGTTTTTTACCGATCTGGGTATCGATCTGGATTTCCTCATCAGCTTCCAAGTTCCTCTTTCTCTCGACTTGAACGCAGTGCAATTTTTCACCTCTGATTTTCCTTTTCAGCGTACGGACCTTGATGCTAGCATGATTGCTCCGATGTTTGCTGATTACGTCCAGAACATTACTGACTCGTGGGATATTATTGCCACCGATGCATCAAAGACAGATTCCCTCACTTCGATTGCAGGCTGCACTTCCTCACATCACTTTGGTTACAGGGTGCAGCATGTCAACTCCGTCTTCACGGCGGAAGCTCTCGCAATAGGCGTGGCTCTCGACGAATTGATCTCGTTGTCTCGTCCTGTGTTGATTTTAACAGACAGCTTGTCGGTTCTGTTGGCTCTCCTGTCTACTAACCTGAAGTCTCCCAGAGTTATCCTTTGGCTCCAAAATAAAATTGTTCGGGTGCAGCAGTTCTCCATCCACCTCTCCTTTTGCTGGGTTCCGGGACACCGTGGTATCCCCCTCAATGAAAGGGCCGATGACCTGGCCAAATGTGTTTCTGTCTCTGACCCTCTGATCGATTGGACCTCGCCAGAAGATACGATCCGTAGGTTTTCTCACAGGTTTCTGTCGCAGGGTGAGCACTCTTACCGGACTTGCAGTATTATGCTTCTTATGGAGATATCTCCAATGTCAAGCACTCTCAGTGTTGGACTCATAATCGAAGGGATGATGTGATCGTGTCTCGTCTCCTCCGCAGGATGCTTATTACCCCAGAGATTTTGGCTCGCTTTAACTTAGTTGCGGACGGCAGTTGCCGTGCTTGTGGTGTTTTGAACTCCTTGGAGCATATTTTGTTTTCTTGTGTCAGGTACCGCGCTCAGCACAGGAACTGTTGGGCGGGTTTTGATCTGAGTGATGAGTGCTTTCGTTCGTTTGGTTGCTTTATCAAAAAAGTTCTGTTCGTCGTGTGACTTTCGTAATTCAACGCTTCATTTTATTCATTGTATTGATTGCTTCTAGCTAGGTGTCTAGTTTCGTCTGTGTTTGGCGTTTCTGTTCTTATGGATCACTCGGGACAACAACCGTGCTGCTCATAGGTCCCAAAGCCCCCCCACTACCTACCTACCGACATCTTGTTGACGTCTGACGAGCGATATGCACTCGTGAGTGATGCTGTCGTACGCATGTGTGATGCGCAGTATGACAGGCCTTATGCTGTGAGCGTTTCACAGGGTTTGCATGCTGGGGATGATTCATTTCGTGTTGTCATCTGTTGGTTGTGAGAGGAGTTGATTGTTGTAGCGTTTTGGCTGGGTCACTGATGAAGAGAGTGATGAATTGGCGCAGATGGGATTTGAACCAGAGATCTCATGATCATGAGTCGAGAAAGTTAGCGTCGAGCAAAAGGCCAAGCCAGTTACTCTAAGCAAGTAACTCGCTTTATACTGATCATGTGAGTTGAGATGTCTACAGTGCTATTAAATTGTTCTGCTGTTTAAAATACGAAATGACTGAGATCGTTAAAATTACTTTACTGTGAAGTAGACATGGAAGCAATAATTAATTCCTTTTTATCAAAATTGAGGGAAAATATAGTAATTAAAATTTATCTTATTTATTATTTAGGAAGACAATAAAGAACGGCTGGAATAAATACACTTGACTTAGAAACATAACTTGCTTATTATAAAGCAAACTTGGAAGAAAATTTTGTTTCGCTTTTGTTCGCTTTCTATGCTATAAAGGACAAATATATCTCTGCGTAACGCTGACATCATTCTGCGAATGGCAACATTTTGAAATTTAAAACAAAATTTCGGTTTTGCAATTTTTGCTACTGAAAATTTTTAAACTTCTAGACATCGCACATTTTCAATTTTTACAACAGCGTATAGGAAAAAAATGTTCTTTTAAATTCAATTTGTTTAAAAAATATATTTCAATTCATTTTTGAGATATTATTTTTTTATAGTTTTTAATACCAATTTTGTAAACGTGGCAACTGAAGTACTCCATTTCTATTAAAAGGAAAAGGAAAATAGCAGACTGCTGCACCTTTTTGTTGTCCTTTTCTCATAAAAACTAAAAAAAAAAAAATGTGAGATTAAAATACGTGCTATGTCAATAATATCGTGTATTATAAAACCTGGTAATTTTTTATTTTATTTCTTTTTTATTTTTCAACTCTGACCCCCCCCCTCCCCCGGCGTTTCCCGGGGCCCGTTATAATAACCATAAACAAAACTCAAATTTGTATAATTTTATATCTTTTGAAAATCTTTTAAATGAACATTGTTTCGCGGACCCCCATTGCTTTCTGCAGCGTCTAGTGTGTTCCCAATAAACATCTTTTCGAACGAACCTGGGGCTTGGTTCCCCGCAACCTAAAGCAGCATGCACCGGAAGTGCTTAGCACATACCGGAGAAAATCAAAAACTAAGTTGAGTGAGCCAAACCTCGTAGTAAACTAGCCCTTGGAACCCGAAAAACGAATGCACCATTAATGTTCGAAAATGTTGGTAACTCAAGTCTAAGATAAAATTTCAGTTTACAGAAAGTAGACGAATTGTAATCTAAGTTAAAGGATCCAAATCCCGTTGAAATTAGGTCCTTAGAACCCGAGGAAAGAATGCTTCCCCAAGCGGGGCACGATGTTCCCTGCATAAAATTTCACAAATTACTTTTAACATAAACAAAATATTTAATAAACGGATGAAATCCCTTATCTAATGTTACCTTTAAAGTAACGCGATTTCTAATTTACTGCTGTTTTTGCCGAAAAAGGAGATTAATGTTCGAAAAAGATGGTAGTTGAAATATAAAGAAGGACCTGGTCCTGGGGGACATGATCTTATCTGGAATGTAGTTTTAAAGAAGCCGGAGAACGCTAAAACTATGTTACAGAAAATTGTAATAAAATCGGAACGTTTTTAAAGAAGCTGCAACAATGCCCCCAAGAAGGAGATTGATATTCAAAATTGGTGGTAGGTGATGTCTTAGAAATTATCCTGTCGTTCATGTAGTAGCTGGAGGACCTAAAAAGCTGTTAGAAAAAAAAGGATAGTGAATCGGACCATTTTAATTGGAGCTATAATAGGAGACAAAAAGGGGCTCACATATAGTTAAAAACAGGGCCCTTACATGAAAACATGTTAAATGTCTTATTTACTTAACACTTTAGATCTACAATTAGTCAAAATTAAGCATATGGTATTAATTATTCGTTAGAATAATATTTTAATGAAATGCGTAAAAAAATGAGAAAATGCTTTAAAAAAGACCCTAGGGCCCCAATAAAAAAATGAGGCTGTTGGTCCTGGAAGAAGAGTCCAACACTCAACTTTAAAATTTTGCATTGAGAAGGTGAGAAATTAGGGGGTGAAATATGCATGGCTCACAAAAAGTTCAAGGACCCTGAACCGGGCCCCACGGCACCATAGGGGGCCCCAGGGTCTTAAATGGAATGTATAGAGGTGAGAATAACTAAATGAAAAAGCGTTCCAAAAATGAGGATTGGATTAAGAGGGGGCAATGTATTAACAATTTATGGTGCAAAAACTTCAAGGGATCCTGTACCGGGCCCCTAGAGGCCAGGGATTTAACTGGCATGTAGTTGGATATAAAGATATTTTTAGTAATTATTAAAGTAATCGGAAGGCGCTAGAACTATGTTAAAGAAAATTGCAAGAAATTCGGATCATTTTTAAAAGAAGCTGCACCAAGGGTCCCAAGAAGGCGATTAATATTCAAAATTGGTGGTAGCTGAAGTCTGAGAAATTTTTTTGTCGTTTGTGTAGTAGCTGGAGGACCTAAGAAGTTGTTAGAAAAAATAAGCTAGTGAATCGGACCACTTTAAGGAATCTTTAATAGAGGCCCTAAAAGGGGCTAACTGGTAGTTAAAAACAGGGCCCTAACATGAAAACATGTTAAAATGTCTTATTACCTAGCGCTTTAGATCTTCAATTAGTCAAAATTAAGCACAGGGTATGAATTATTCGTTAGAATAATATCTTTAAGAAATGCACAAAATATTGCGTAAATGTTTAAAAAAGGGATCTAAGACCCCAATAAAAATATGAGGGTGTTGGTCCAGGAAGAAGAGTCCAAGAGTCAACTTTAAAATTATGCACTGAGAAAGTGAGAAAATTAGCGGGTGAAAAATGCTTAGCGCTCAAAAATTCAAGGGGCCCTGCGGTTCCCTAGGGGGTCCCAGTGTCTTAACTAGAATGTAGAAACGTGAGAATAACTAAATGGAAAAAGGATCCCAAAAATGAAGATCGGATTAAATGGAAGCAAATTATTAACAATTGAAGCACGAAAACGTCAAGGGTCCCTATTTCTGGCCCCAAGGGTCCAGTGTTATAACTGGAAAGTAGAAAAGCAAGAATAAATATACGGAGAAAGGTCCTTTAACCCTCCGAGCGTCTTGCAAAAGGGTAAAATTGTAATGTTGTTTTCTTTGCATTTTGTTTTAAATACTATGAAAATATGATTCTTTCAACATTATAAAAAAAACTCAATTACAAATATGTATGTAATCCTTGAGACTATTAATCATTCTTCAATGTATTTAAAATTCATTAAATCTATAGAATTATGTTATCTTAAATATTGCTTGTATTGCTGTGAAACCTGGAGCTTAGTGAACGGAATAATACGCCCCAAACACTTAGAGGGTTAAAACGAAAAAGTTTGGATAAAAAGAGGCAAGTTATTAACAATTTAGTGCAAAAAACTTAAAGGGGTTCAGGGGCAACGGGGACCCGGCCTTTAAAAACCTTACCCAAATAGTTCACAGCACCGAAGCACATCCACCTGCAAAGTAGTGACCTTGGGCGGCGATACACTTCAGCCAGCGTTCGTATAACTTCTGGAAGCACTGCCTTCCAGACGTACTGCATTTTTCGCAACCTTCCGTAAGGCCTCCTGTGATGCTGCTTTCACCTCATCTCATGACATAAAACAGCGTCCCTGTAAAAGTTTTTTAATTGATGGGAACAGGTAAAAGTCGCACGGGGCTAAATCCGGTGAATAGGGGGATGTGGAATCACATTAGTGCGAGTTTTGGCGACAACTGTTTTACAAATTGGGATCGATGTGCTGGTGCTTTGTCATGCAGAAGGTACCAGTCGCCACTTTACCAGAACTGAGGCTGTTTACGACGTATAGATTCCCTCAAACGACGTAAAATGCATAAATAATGCTCCTTATTAACTGTTCGGTCTTCGGGAATAAATTCTGAATGCAGAATTCCTACAGAATCAAAAAATATCTCCACCATTACTTTCCCTTTGCTCCGATTCTGCCGGAATTTTTTCGCCATACAACTTTCTTAGCATTTCAAGAATCTCCATTGGTGATTTTCCTAAGCGTTGACAGAATTTAATGTTGCAGCGCTGTTAAAGAAAATCCATCTTTCTTACGTTGCGGAGCAAATGTAACTAACGTCGGAAGATAACAGCTGCGCGTCTGGTTTGGTCACATGACATGGGCTAAACCAACCTGGATAAGTAGGGGAGGGTTGGGAGAATCCATTTCAAGCGGTTTAACTTTGGTACTTGTTTTCGTCGTCAGGAATGGCCGCAGTACCCGAATTTTTGGATCGTACCTCGTAGATTTGATGCTATAAAATGGAATTTGCGGTCCGACTGGCTAATCTACAATAAAGTTTAAATATTCATTTTAAAGACTTGTTTGGGTAAAAAAAAAAGGAAATTTTGGCTGCTGTGTTCAAACTTACATCCGTGATGAAATATTTTTTCTTTAGCAATAGAAACAAATAACTGAAATTTATTGAATATTGCTGTTAAATTATACATTTGTCGAATTTGATTTATTAAGTGAATGATTGAAAGTAAAGTTAAAGTTACTTTCTTCCGCTATATATGCACTGTCGGAAAAAAAGAGTATTATTACACTTAATATGATTTTGTAAAATGCCGAATGAAGTTTAAATATGCACTAATTGTGGTGTCAGTACCTTTTTAGTGTTGATTGAAAATGGTGTAATTTTACTCTTTAATACAAATTATGGGAGACATACATCAGTTCTGGTGTGGTCGAAATCCTCCTCGTGTTATGATAACGAAGCAGATTCAGCAGACGACGCCATTCCCGATTTTTAATCAGTCCTTTTTCACTTTCAAACTTCTGCAAATGAACAAACACATCGTAAAATGTAAACATAAGGTAAGCAAGGTGGTTATTCTTTATAGTTTAAGAGATGTTAGTTAAATAGTGTTTATTATATGCTTTTTAAAATAAGGTCATGCTTTCAAACAACATCATATTGACAAATTTAATGCGAGGTAAGGTAATGAATTTTTTGTGCTGTTGCAGTAATTTTTTACGCAGCTTTGTTTATTTGTTAGCTGCTATAGTTTAAGCACTTTATGTTATGTATTAAACTGATTTTATCGATCCAAATGTGAAAGCTTTTTTTGAAATTGCTAACACTTTATATTGACTTAAAGAATTTTGATGAATTAAAACTATACTAATTTACTCGGATGTATTTTATCTTTAGTTTAGTTCATTTTCATTTTGTTAACACTTTTGCTACTTGCGTCCTTGATCAAGGATATACATTTTAGAAATTTTTTAAAGACGTTTAATTTAATTTAAAATAATTTTACGAATTTTATCTGTATTTTTATGCATTTTCCTATCAAAAGCGCAAATATTTAGAAATCAAACCAACATACGAGAGAATATTTTAAAAGAAAAACATTATCAGAAAATTTTTGAATAAAACTTAATGCTCTCGTGCAGGCAAGAGTTATTAAAATTCTTTAATTTTGATGCAATTTAACATCAGATGTAGCTTATATTTATTATTTTGTCAAAAAAAAAAAAAAAAAAAAAAAAAAAAAAAAAAAAAAAACTAGAAACTTTGATTTAAACTTATCGTGATAGTTATAAGTAATTATAATTTTGTTATAGAATTATTTTAAAACGTATGTTCGTTTTCTAAAATAAAATATTTTCATCGAGAATTCTTTACTAGATGGTTTTAGCTCATTGGCAGCATTATTAACGGGTGTGAAAACTTCATAATTTTTATTTCATTTTTTAAATGTTGCTACTGAAAAGGTTAAATAATTAGACTGTCATATTCCTATTCTGTTTATTAAATTGGTAAAACATTAAAATCATCATGAGCGCCGATTTGATTATATTGAGTGGGAAAGCTCAATTCTTGCCAATGTTTTTTATAGTGTAGGTTCAATTATCTTTAGTGTATCGAACCATGTGATAAAGAATTTTATTAACCATAGAAGACTAGACAGCCTTATAATTACCATATGTTTGTTTGGAAGGCGAGAGCGGATTAAGTTATTACTATATTGTAAGGTATGAGTCGGTTCACTGCCAAGTTCCCTGCACAGGGACCGACTTAACGAAAGCGGCGATGGCAAATCAGAAAAAATTCCAGCCGTAATTTTTAATTGGTATTTTAGTTTTCATTAATTGCAATGATTACACAACACAAAAAACTTTTTTAAAATTAGTGATAGAAGCATACCTAATTACCTATTTCTTGATTGTCTGATACGCTCCCTTGAAGTCGGCGCCTCTATTTCCCCTGTGATATACCCATTTTTCGTGGCTGTCTTTAAAGCAATTGTGAGTGCCTATTATTTAAGAGTGAGAAATATTGTGATTTCAGATTTAAAATTAAAGTTTTTTGTGTCTTGAATGCTAAAAAAATGAAGATAAGGAAATAAATTAAAAGTAGATATATTGGAT
This sequence comes from Maratus speciosus, assembly GCA_963932465.1. NCBI lineage: Eukaryota > Metazoa > Arthropoda > Arachnida > Araneae > Salticidae > Maratus > Maratus speciosus. Next base: position 10,892,497 of record OZ010799.1, on the reverse strand, counting down.
TTAGCTTACGTCTATTATTCATGTTATTGAAAACTCAGAGAAGGATTGTAGAATAAAGAATATTGGTTTTCTAGGTAAGTTGAATTTAAAATGTTCGGAAGTACATTATAACTTTTTTTAAATATTTTATTCCCACAAAAAAAAATATAAAATTTAAAGAATTTGTAAATTTTATGAGCAACTAGCTGTTTAACCCGTTCTATGGACGGGAATTCATGAATTTAATTCTAAAACCAAAATTAAAAATAACTATTTGATTTAGTAAAATATTTTTCTACTACTATGCTTTTTTTAATGAAATTTAATTTATCATGTTACTATGGCAATAGACGATAAAACAATATCTTTGGAATAAGGTAATAAATAGAATAAAAAGTTTTGTAGATGTTTGTGATAAAATGTGTTTCTTTATTTTTAAAAATTTGTAATAATTAAGCACAATTAAATAATCTCTATTTACTTGCATGTGAGATAAAAGAATTATCGTAATACCCGCTACAGCTTTTTAGTATTGCAGCGTGGCGTACGTAATAAGCAATGCGTCTTGCAATAGAAAGGTAATTGTTGTGGTAAGAATTTTATTGTGAATTTTTAATTGTTGGCAACTGCTATAACGAAAACGCTTCAATTTGATTGGAAATTGCTATTAAATTTGTGGTTTTTTATTAATTAAATATGAACTATAAGTTATTTTGATTCCGGATTACTTTAGTTGCCTCGGCCGTGTTTTAATACACATGTACGTAACATTTCACAATTCTGGCTTCCAAACTGTGCAATGGTATAGAATTACAGACAGACAAATTTTCATTTTTATTTATTAGATTATTCTTTTTGCACTATCCCGAGTACGTCTAGTGATCTAGAAATAAACAGATTAGGAGCATATTCTATAGTTAAAGCTAAATTTTTGCTGCGTTGATTGATTTTGAATGTGATCATGACTTATTACTATGAAAATTTCATTCCTCCCCAGTCAGTCGTAGCATTAAGTTATTGTATGAAGAGTGATACACACGAGTAACTGCTATTTAAGTATGGACATAAATTAATAAAACAGATTGAATTAAAAAGAAGATAGTTATTTTAAAAATCTAACACAAAGCAAAATATTTGGGAGATCAAATAATATTGTATCCGAATTATAATGTACTCGTATATAACATATATCAATTAAATTTCTAAGTACAATCCCCTCTCCTTTCTCCTTACTTTCTATAAAATTGGGAGAAAAAGAGACCAACTTTTTAAAGGATTACGTCAGGACTTTTCAATCCTTTCGTTAAGGATTTTTATACTTCATTGTCCCTCCAATCTTTTCAGTCTAAAATTAAAATATCTGAGGAAGCACTTATGAATCTTCAGTACTATTTTATTTTCTTCAGTTTATTACACAGAAATTAACACATAATTGAAAATATTGCATATAAAATATATTTGACATTTGCGTTTCCCAGTTACATACAACGCAACATTATACTTCCTTTTGTAAAACTAGTATTTATAAATTGATGAATTTTCGACGAACTTTGGTTTCCACTGTTCAAGTATCACACAAAGAAACTCTCATATAATGAGATAAGTTAAACTCGATTGACAAAACTAGAAAAGTCTTAAGTTTCATATGCCAAACTGGGTTTTGCAATTGCCACACACCATTCACATTGACAGAAATGAAGACAGCATTTTCACATTCCATTGAAAAAAAGTGCATATTTAAAGGCAAATTATGACTGCATAAATTGCCACAAAAGAATTTCAGCAACTTAAACAGAAAAAGTAAAGAATGGCTTATTCTTTGTAAACGTATATCACATTAAATTGATCTCGAACACTATAAGAATATGTAAATTAAAAAAAAAATTAAGAAATTTTTATTTTCTACAAACAATCTCGACATTTTTCAATTTGGTGAGTTTTATTTTTTCATATATTCCCTAATTTCATTCACAGTGTCCTGCAATTGTTTATTTTGATGTAGCAAAATATTCTGCTTTGCCGTAACAGTTTCATAATTCATCTTCATTGTCTCATATTTTTCACATAAATCACTATACTTATCACTAATATCATCGTGTTTACCAGTCATGTGTGTCAATTTATCACTTATATCTGTCAATTTTCCATTTAAGACATTTATTTCACCATGAGCTCTTTTCCAACCATTCTGTGCTGCTGTCAACATTTCGCTTAAAGCTGCGTTTTCAACATCCCTTACGAACCAATTCAATTTATCATATTCTTCAATGAAAGACTTGTGTATGCTACATATGGCATAACTCGAAGTCTCCTTTTCTTCACGCTTTGCCGTTTCGTATTCCTTTGAGAATTTTTTCTTCAACAGATTGATTTTTCTACGAAGGTCTTGACAATTTAATTCTTCTGAGCTGTTTTCTGGAAGAAGTTTACTTAGTTCTTCAAAAAATCCTTCATAAACCTTTATTTTTTCCGCTATACTAGCTTTATCGGATTTTTTTAAACAGAAAAAATTACAAAATACATTATCTACATCTGCGAACTTGGCGTCTCCTACTAAGCTGAAAAAGCCCATTTTATTGCATTTTTTCGATTGTTCCTTCATCTTTTCTTTCTTTTCACCAGCATATTTAGATAGTGTTTGTAATTCCTCCTTATTAGTAAGCGGGACCTTATCATTATTCATGTTGATTTAATCAGCACCTATAAATGACATAATATATAATATCAAAACAACTGAGAAGAACTAATGTTATGCTAAATTACATTAAACTTTTTAACGAATTCAAAATACAAGTAGTAAGAAAAAATCATGCATCAAGCATAGATTATGAAACACTTTACAACACATTCAGAATAATGTAACAAAACTGCACTGTTTAAAAAATTAAAATATTACGTCTAATTCAACCATATGGAAACGCATAATACATTCGAAAACCCAATTGCAGCTGTTCCTATACACAATCAGAAAATTATGCGAATTTTTTCAGCAGTCCTGTATATGATATATAGATTTGAATCTATTAACTACAAGTATGTCAAAATTTAGTTCACTTAAGAGATATATATACTTCAGTTGAAAATTTACCTTCAGCAATTTCCTCTAATAAGGAGAACGGTACCTGATGTTCAGCCCTGTATTTGAGGTATAGAATTTATATATAATGAGTAAGATGCAAAAAAATAATTAAATTGAAAAACGCATACCAAATTTTAAACCGTACACTCCAGCAATTATTACTCAAAGACAGTACTGTACTGTAACCAATTTCTTTTGTGTGTCCCTGTAAATAAATAAATAAAAAATGCTATGCATGCCCTGTTCTAACGTGATCGTAGTGAAATTTAGTGATTTGTATCAGTTTCAATACATTTGAACTAGCATCATGTCATTAAAATACTCTGCAAACGATTTTTCCCTATATACCATAATGTAATGGAATACTTTTGAGTGCCCCTATAAATGAACGATTAATCCTACATACTTCATATACAATACCAAACATCCTTTGGTGACCCTAAATAACCTTTATCCATTTCATGAAAATCAGAGTCTATTTATGGGAGTTAGAGCGCGGACAGACGGACAGACGGATTAACGGACAGACGGACAGACGGATTAACGGACAGACGGACAGAAAAACCGAATGCATAAATGCTTTTCAACTTTGTTGGAAAGTGTCAAAAAGATTAAATTCATTCACAATCTAGAGTTTATATCGTTTAACCCTCGCAGTACTAAGATCAAAATATTGCTTAAATGCCTAAGATTTAAAAAGGCTGAACCTATAGGTAATTCCCCCCCCCTCCCCCTTAAATAATTATAATGTTCATACGATGCGACGATTCATTTTATTGAATAGTGAACATTACACACAACTGAAAGCAAGAACAAAGAGATAACGAAATGAAGGACTACACTCACTTGCATGGTAACGTTATGTATTTAATGTTACATTCTTTTCACTTTCGATGGAGGTTAAACAGGGGTCTTGACCCACTGTAAGTACTCCTTAAGCACCTGCGTTGATTTGACTGGTAACGCTGTACCCACAGCAATAAATGAGCAGCAATAATTCAATTAAATGAATCGTCGCATCGTATGAACATTATAATTATTTAAGGGAGAGGTGGGGGGGGGGCTAAATCTCTCATCGCCCTTGGGAACGGAACACCACTCCCACATCTGTGACAATTGGCATCTATTCTTGTAACCCTTTTTTATGCAACCTAGTTCATGTAGTTATTGCGTAGTTATTTTTTTTAAGAAAAAAAAATCTCAAAATGGCAACAAGTCATTCTAAACTTTGAAGAAAAATTCAATTTCAAAATTGGCAACTAGCCATATTCTCTCTTTTTTTTGAAAAATAAAACTTTGTTTTTGTTAGTGAATTACAGTCCGCTTAATTTTCTTAGTACACATCCGTACATATTGGTTCGTCGAGCCGGAGGTTAAACCAGCGTAATTAGAATGTACTATATTGTCAACAAGACATTTAAACAAAACAAAAAAATGTCCGACGCGGACATAACAGCGCTCAATAGAAGACGTGGAAACATAAAGGCGGAAATTACAAAGATTTTCAATGCTACAGATGGCAAGACTCTTTGTGTTTCAGAACTGAAAGCTCAACTAGAGCTGCTCCGAAAAACCGAGAACAAATTTGAGTTGATTAAGGAGGAATACTACAAAATTGTAGATGAAGAAAAGATCAGTGAGGTAGAAGAGCAGATTTCACAGACGGATGAAGATATTCAAAAACTAGAGGTAAGCTTACAATCCTCTATTAATAAACAGTATGAAGAAAAAAATGCTAAAATTAACATTTCTGAGTTTAAACTGTCTAATAATAGTAGTGATATTACGAAAGGAATCAGCTTAAAGCTCCCTAAAATCCCTCTGCCACCTTTCAGTGGCAAGTTTGAAGAATGGTCAGTATTTAAAACGACCTTCAAAGAAATAATCATTGATAATCCCGCTTTAAAGGATAATGAAAAATTGTTTTATCTCCGCGGTGCGTTAACGGGTGAGCCCAGAACGTTACAAACCGCTGATGATACTTTCACTTCCTTCTTCACCGCATTAGAACAAAGATATGAATACAAAAGAATTATAGTAGACTGTCATATAAAAAATATTTTGAATATATATTCAATGAAACATGAATCGGCTAAAGATCTCCGTAATTTATTAGACAATTTAAAGAAGAATTTAAGGGCTCTAAAAGTCTTAAATTTTGAAAGAGATACATTTTCAAACGCAATTTTGCTAAATATTGTACTAGATAAGCTTGACCGCGAAACTCGGAAACAATACGAGTTAACATTAAGGGACAATGAAGTTCCCAATTTCGACCCATTTTTGGAATTTTTGGAACGTAGACATCACATTTTAAGCAGCATTAATTCTAGCATCGCTACAAAATCCAGTAATAAAGCATTATTCGTTAAAACGAATAAACCGCAAAATAAATTGTGTATTGTATGTAAAACCGAAGCTCACCCATTTTATCACTGTGATAAATATAAAAACATGAAGTCAATTGATCGAATAAATATCGTTAAGAAAAACAAACTTTGCTTTAACTGTTTGGGATGGCATTTATTTAGCAAATGTAATTCAAAAACCACTTGTTTTTCTTGCAAATCGAAACATCACACCTTACTCCATAATTACTCATCACCAGACACTAAAATTGACTTTCAACAAACAATAAACAATCCATTATCGGAAGAATCAATGAATAGAAATCCTCTTTCAGAGGCACAAAACGAATCTGCAATTCATTCATTTTTTTCGCACGGCAGTAAATCAGTCTTGATAAATACAGCCATAATTTATTTGAAAGATAATAATGGCATAAATCGACCATTCAGAGCGATTTTAGATTCAGCCTTGGAAAGTAATTTTATCAGTTTCGATGCAGTTAAATGACTGGGATTGAAAAAGGAATCAACAAACATTCCGATTAGCGGGATAAATAATTCTCTCATATGTCTGAAGTCAAAGGTCAAGACATGTTTATCTAATAAATCTGGCGAATTTCAACGAGGTGTTGAATTATTACTAATTCCAAAAATAACAGATGTTATGCTAGCAAGGAAATTAAACATACAACATTTAATCCCATCTAAAGTATACTTAGCTGATTCACAGTTCTATATTCCAAACAAAATCGAAGTAATTTTGGGTGCTGAATATTTTTTTGATTTCCTCCTTCTGGAAAAAATAAATTTAGGCAATAATTTAACGTTGCAGCCCAGCATTTTCGGTTATCTTGTTTCAGGAATCATGTTCGATACGGAAATAAACAATACTGAAAGATATTGCTTCCTAACAAAAAATTTAGAAAATTTAAACAATACACTAAAGAGCTTTTGGGAGATCGAGGAAGTAAATGACGTCCAACCCTGTATAAGTGAATAATTGGCTTATTGTAATGATCATTTTGATAAGACACATTTTAGAAATTCTAGTGGTAAATTTGTTGTAGAAATGCCTTTCAAACCAGATTTCTCTGAAACCTATTTAGGCAGTTCCAAACGCATTGCATCAAAAGGATTAAACTATCTTTAACAACGTCTAGATCGCGATCTCACAATGAGAAATTTATACACAGAATTTCTTAACGAATACAAGCAGCTGAATCATATGCATGAAATAATAGAAATTAATAATTTCGATCAAGGATATTACCTTCCCCATCACGGAGTTTTTAGACCGTCGAGCGCCACAACGAAACTGCGCGTTGTTTTCGACGCTAGTGCCAAAACAACGAATGGAAATTCTCTAAATGATTTATTATGTAAGGGCGGAGTGCTGCAAGACGATCTCTTTTCTATTTTAATAAGATTTAGGAAACATATTTACGCATTCACTACAGACATCCAGCAGATCTTTAGAATGATAGAAATAAATCCCTCTCAATATGAATTTTTGAAAATTCTGTGGAAGGAAAACAAGGCTTCTCCCATACAAACTTTCCAACTTTCTACGGTTACATATGGGACAGCATGCGCCCCATTTTTAGCGACTAAAGTGTTACAACAACTCGCCTTGGATGAACACGAAGATTTTCCCTTAGCTTCAAAAATTCTCTTGCAAGATTTTTATATGGATGATTGCCTATCAGGACCCTCCAACATAGAGGAATTTAATTTAGTTAAAGGTGAATTAACCTAACTTCTCTTAAGAGGGGGCATGCAACTACACAAGTGATGCACTAATATAGCTCAATCCAGAGACAATCAATTATTTCCCTTTGATAGGAATTCCGAACAAATAACAGTTAAAATGCTGGGGATGTTATGGAACAGTACCAGTGATGCATTTACATACAAGGTCAACATCAGCGCCGTCAACAATTTTACAAAAAGAACAGTCCTTTCGCAAATTACTCGAATTTATGATCCTCTTGGTCTCCTAGGGCCAGTAATTACCAAGGCAAAAATATTTATGCAACAATTGTGGCTACTTAAATTAGAGTGGAATGAAGCTTTACCTACGCATATCTCCAAACAATGGGAAAATTTCCTGACTTCTTTACCACATTTAGAATCTATTCAGGTACCAAGGTGCGTTACTGCGCATCACGTCAATTCAGTGGTACAGAATGGATTCTCAGACGCTTCATCAAAGGCTTACGGTGCTTACGGTACTTCTCAACACAACCCTGCTGATTTAACAAGTAGAGGACTGGATGTGAGAAACCTTGCTTCCAGTGAGCTGTGGTGGAGGGGTTCTCCACTTTGTGTTCTTAATAACTGTTTAACAGAAACTTTTCCAAACATTAACTTTGAAAATGAACATTATTCCCAAGAACTCAAGACTGTGCGCAATATATTCCTGTATATTAATTCTAATGATTTTTTTGATGATTTAATTAGTCTTACCAATAATTTTCAGAAATTAATTAGAGTAGTAGCTTATATTTATAGGTTTTCTTCAGCTTGTAAAAAGCAAGGAATTACAACAGGCACCTTGTCAGTTGAAGAGCTGGAGAGAGCAGAAATGTGCATTATTAAAATTATACAGGTAAGCTATTTCTGTAGTGAAATTTCTGCTCTGAAAAAAGGAAATATAGTAGATAGCTCAAGTAAGTTGAAATTCTTGAGTCCATTCTTAGACAATAACAATATTTTAAGGGTAGGAGGTAGACTCAAGAAATCGAATTTAAACTTCGATCACAAACACCCAATGGTTTTACCAGCAAACTGCCGCTTAACTAAATTGATATTTATATCTTATCACGAGAAAAATTTTCATGTCGGACCTCAAGCTCTGCTGAATACTGTGCGTCAAAAATATTGGTCACTTGGCGGCAGGAATATTGCGCGTAAGGTTGTACATAAATGTGTACGATGCTTTAAATTTAAGCCCATACTGGCTAACCAAATGATGGGGGATCTTCCTCACGAAAGAATAGTACCTAACTCCCCATTTTCAAATGTAGGTTTAGATCTTTGTGGTCCCTTCGAAATAAAATATAAGGGCCAAAGAAAGGGCATTTTTCAAAAAATCTACGTCGTTATATTTGTGTGTATGGTCACTAAGGCCGTACATTTAGAATTTGTCTCCGACTTAACGTCTGAAGCTATAATAGCAACGTTAAAGAGATTCTTCTCGCGTCGCGATAAAAGTTCGGTAATTTTTAGCGACAATGCTAATAATTTTGTCGGGGCTTCAGCAGAATTGAAGCGTTTGCACAAACTTGTAATAAGTAATGAAGTTTCAAATTTTTTGGCCTCCGAAGGCATTAATTGGAAATTTTCCCCTCCTAGAGCGCCGAACATTGGTGGCCTTTGGGAGGCAGGAGTTAAGGCCTTCAAATACCATTTCAAAAGGGTAGTGGGCTCAACTCGTCTTACTCTAGAGGAATTTCTAACGGTAATTACTCAGATCGAAGCAATACTAAATTCGCGACCACTTTCTCCGTTATCTACGGATGCAAATGATCTTCAATTTCTGACCCCAGGCCACTTTCTGATAGGAAGACCGCTTAATTCAATTCCCGAACCTAATTTGCTTGAAGAAAAGGAAAATTTGCTAAATAGATGGCAAAGAGTTCAAAAAATTGTTCAAGTTATCGGAGGCACTGGCAGAATAATTACTTAAATAATCTTCATCAAAGAAATAAATGGCTATTTAAAAGGCCAAATATTCGGCCAGGCATGTTAGTTTTGATTAAGGATTCCCAACTCCCCTTTTGCACCCGGTCTCTAGGTCGCATTACTAAGGTATTCCCAGGTGCAGATGGAATGGCTAGGGTTGCGGAATTACGCACCGCTAAAGGCATATTTAAACGGCCTATAACTAAATTAAGTGTTTTACCAATTAGTGATAATTTGTCAAAAAACTGAACTTTAATTTAATTTTCTTATGTATTAGTGCTTATATGATTCTTATAATTTGTACTGTTATATGTCTCTTTATTATTCATGCTGCATTTTGTATTTTGAAATAATATTTCAACACCGGGCGGGATGTTCCGTACTTGTAATCTCATTGTAGCATCGCCCTTGGCGACGGAACACCACTCCCGCATCTGTGACAATTGGCATCTATTCTTGTAACCCTTTTTTATGCAACCTAGTTCATGTATTTATTGCGTAGTTATTTTTAAAGAAAAAACAATCACAAAATGGCAACAAGCCATTCTCCCAACTTTGAAGAAAAATTCAATTTCAAAATTGGCAACTAGCCATATTCTCTTTTTTTTTTTTGAAAAAAAAACTTTGTTTTTGTTAGTGAATTACAGTCCGCTTAATTTTCTTAGTACACCTCCGTACAAACACTTTCCAACAAAGTTGAAAAGTGTTTATGCATTCTGTTTTTCTGTCCGTCTGTCCACGCTCTAACTCCCGTACATATACTCGGATTTTCATGAAATCGATAAAGGTTATTTAGGATCACCAAAGGATGTTTGGTATTGTATATGAAGTATGTAGGATTAATCGTTCATTTACAGTGGCTGTACTCAGAGCGCACTACATTTGGCAGGATGCCAAAAATTACCTTTCTTTCTCTTGAAATGTGATAAATGATAGAAAGCTTTCATTTATTCCCCGATTGCTTAAGATGGGTTCCATGAAACCCCATTCGCAATTTCTACAAATAAACAAAAAAAAAATTAACTGTGTGAAACTTACTAAGTAGATAAAATCATGAAAGAGACCTTTATAGGATAATTCCAAGAAAATACTTTTATCATACGTGTTCTAAAGAGGAAAAAACTGCAAAATGTCCAGATGGGGTAAATTGACCCCATCTTAGTACTGCGAGGATTAATCGTAATATTGCCATTTTAATATATTTTTTTTTTATCTACATTGAACATTTCTACACAAGCTTACTCAATTTTTACAACCTGCTGCATATGTTCCTGGCGAGAGCTTTAGTTTCCTATTTTTTGTTAAATTCTTATTATTTGCCGTCCCCCCAAAATCTACGCCATTTCGCTAGATTACATAAAAAAAATTAGCTGCAGTTACCTATCTATAGACCGCTGCTTTCTTCCAATTTTCTAGTTAAGCATTTAATTTTCAGTTTAACTACAGATATAGTACATCAGAAAAAGCGTTAGAGGTAGAACTAATTGGAACTAATAAAAAGAATTATTCTTGTTGTAAATAGTAAGTAATATGTGCTCCTAAGGAACATGCTAAAAATATACATTCGTATTGTTGCGCAAAATGCGATTTTTGGTGGCCATCTTGAAAAAAAAATCGTGTTTGATATAGAATTACAGGAAATTTAATGCTTAAAAAGAGTATGATATTAGTTTTTTAAATTAAAATGTTTATAAGGATTAACTAGCGGGGATTTTTTGAAAAATGATACCTACATGACCTCGTAGGTTAATCTTAAATGTAACTATGCTACACTACATTACACCTATACCTGATACTGTTATGTGATAACTTCGACTGCAACACTAATTTTTATAGCAAAATTGTCACATAATTATTAATCAACTTTTATAATTTCTAAATAATTTATTCAATACAAAATGTAAGACATCCAAATGGTCTTATCTCTAAATTTCCGAAGGATCGGGATCGGGTATTCCGCACTGACGTCAATTGGGATGCCTTGATGACGTCGTTAGCTCTGAGCCAGCGCACTTCTGGTCACGAGACACGCAGGAGTAAGAAAGAGGGGTTTTTTAATCTAGTGGAAGCATGTGGATGTAGTATGCCTTGCCTGCGTGCATGGCGGGATTTTGAGAAAAATGAGAGTGTTTAGAAATAAAACAGGCGCAGTAATCTAATAAGTCGAGAAGTGTAGTGTAATGAAGTGTAATATTGAGATAGTGTTGTGCACACTGATGTGAGAAGTTATATATTTATACATATTTTGTGTCGTCGTTTTGTATCATCGTATTATGTTTTTGTCATGTACTGTCCTTCATATCTGAAAATAAACGTGTGTTTTCGTTAAAAAGTTGAATATCACTGGAAAGATAATACACCTTCGATTTGGATAAATATATTTAAAAAAATATGCACACAAGCGGGCCCTGAAGTGATACCAGAAGTTTAAACGTCACATCGTACTGTATCGCAAAATACGATTTTTGGCGGTCATCTTGAAAAAATATGAAAAAATTAAAAAAATGTTAAAAAATCGTGTTTGGTATCAAATTACAGGAAATTTAATGCTTAATAAGAGTACGATATTAGTTTTTAAAATTAAAATGTTTATAAAGATTAACTAGCGAGAATTTTTTGAAAAGTGATACCTACATGACCCTGTAGTAAACATTAAATGTAACTATGCTACATTACACCTATAGCTGATACTGTTATGTGACAACTCCGACAGCAACACTAATTGTTATAGCAAAATTGCCATATAAATATTAATCAACTTTCATATTTTCTAAATAATTTATGCATTACAAAAGGTAAGATATCCAAATGCTCTTATCTCCAAATTTCCATAGGATCGGGATCAGGTATTCCGCATTGATGTTAATCCATAGAGTTGTATAATCCTAATGGTATACTAAAAAATTGACTCTACTAAAATAAAGAGTCATTAGTTGGACGCTTCACTTTAATCTATAAACTAAACGTTAATTTTCACAAAAAGAAAAATGCTATATGCAAATAAATTTCTGGAAGAGTGAATTGCTCTAGATTTTTCTTGATTTCTACACTCAAAAGAAAAATCTAATACTAAAAGTTTTAAGTTCTTAATCTGAGCAAATGTTCAACTCTCCTGCTAGTGCGCATGCGCGATTCTTTTAGTCGTAGGATCAAGAAGTATGTTTTAAAGACTATGTAATAGTCTCTTCAGATTGCATGGGGAAAAAAACTGACACAAGAAAGGCTTTCTCTAATGCAATCATCAAAGTCATGTGGTGAGATGATGTAAAATATATTACAAGTTGCGACGCTTTGAGACTAATTTTTATTTCTTTCTATTCTGTTTGAGGTAGGTAATATTTGTTTCGAGTCATGAAATCATCGTAAGAAAATGCAAGAAGAAACGTGCATTTTGTGTTCTAATGCACTTTGTGACGATACTCCCTATGTCACATTAACAGCAAAAGGCCTGACGGGAGCTATCAATGTAAGCAAACAAAGAGTTGATCAAATTCATGAATTTTTCATTCCTATGTCTACTGGTGCTTTTAAAGTGCATATAGAATGTCGACGTATATACGCCAATCCTATCGAAATTAAAAGTGATAAACTGAAAATATCACAAAATGATATTCCTTCAACCAGCTCGAGAACGCTACGAGGAAGTGTTGGATCTTTCAATTTCAAAGATAATTGTTTGCTTTGTGCTCAGATTATTACGGATCATCAGAAGCGTAAAAAAATGGCAGTCATTCCTGTGCATACTTTCCAGTTTCGAGAAACAATATTGAAAGTATGCTGAACTAGAAATGATCTATGGGCAGCAAATGTACACGAGACGATGCTTTCTGTCAAGATTTACTTGCTACAGAAGCTTAATATCACCAAGTGTGTAGTATCAATTTTAGGAACGGGAAACCCTTTCCTGTGAAATATACGCCTGAAGGTAGTAGTGGAGGACTGCCCACAGCACTAGGACGGTGCTGCTGACACTGAGAACTCTGATGTTTTTGAAAAGACATGTGAGTGGTTTCAAGAAAACTGTGAAGAGGCAAATATCTGTAAATGAATTAGTGGAGAAAATGCGTAGTTTTTTATCAGAGGAAAGCGAGCCTTACACTTCCAGACATTTTAAGAAATAAATGCTAGACAGGTTTACGGACAACATTATAATATCAGGTAGAGATGGGAAATGTAATAAGATAACATTTGGAAAAGCTGGATCAAACATAATCTTGGACTATCATAAGCAAAAACGACTTGATGACCTGATGTAGAAAAATTTAGATTAATAGAATCTGCAGCAAAACTGATTAGAACAGAAATATATTTTTGTACAAAATAAGGACTTGTATCCTAGTTCATCAGATATTGCATCCATTGAAGGAAACAAGAGATATTTACACCCCCCTCCTGTTTTAATGTCTTTTTTGGATATCCTAGTTGGTGGTAAACGCAATTTTCTGAAGTAGATTTCAATAGGCGAAGCTATAATGCAAGCACGCAGGCCTCTTTCTCTCATATGGGACTAGGAAAATAGCTTCATCTAAAAAAGAATTTGATGTACATCGTTTGCGTCCAAAACAAACGGCATCGAATTACCATCTACTTCGATTGCATTTGCAGTATTTTATATGGAATAATCTTAACTCCTGATTCTGCACTATGGGGTTGGCAGTTGGTTGATGAAGAATTTTGGCCGATATTAACAGACTTAAAACCAGCACCAGACAAACTTTTAAATATGATTAAATTTGCCTTACTAACTACAATTGAAGAACCATGAAACACTACAAAGGGTACATGTCGACGACGTGGATTTCCATGTTCATTAATTTATAAAAACTGTTGTGGGAAGATATGTGCAAACCCAGGAGACAGCTTTGATTTAGTTGAAGACGAAGAGAAGATTTGAATACGGTTGCATAAACATAATTTTATAGATATAATTAAATCCCTTTTCTTGTGTACTTAATTCAAAATTTTTAAATAAAATGATATATTTCAAGAATGCAAAATCCTTCATTTTTCTGCCATTATTTTTTTTATTTACTTATCATATAATCCCCTATCATAAATATCATATTCTTTTTAAGTTCAAAATTTCCTGAAATTTGATACACCACATGGCCGTTTTCGATTTTTGTTAAATTTATCATGTTTTTTTTTCAAGATGGCCACCAAAGAAACGCATTTTGCGCAACAGTACTACTGTATATTTTAAGTATGTTCATTAGGAGCACGTTAACTACCATTTACAACAAGCATAATTTTTGTTCCAATTAGTTCCACCCAAAGCTGTTTTTTCCCTTATTTCTACTGCACTAATACAAATTTAATTTCATTTCGTTTAGAACTCTACTATTATTTCTAGGGACTTCTGTATAGATGCATTTCAATATAAAAAATCCTGTACGTAATGTTTAGTTTACACACAGCATCCTACGAGTTAATCTGAGGCTTTTAATCATCTTTCGATAAGCGATATCAGACCATTCACAGTAGCTATGCAATAATTTATATGACAGTTAACAGTTAACTATGATGCGCATTCATATCTCTCATAATAAAGCCAACAAAAAGAAAAGAATATTTCTAGTACTCCTCAAACATAAAAAAATATAAAACAGGTTCTTGAATAAAAATTTGCTTTGTCAAGCTACCTAATAGGGAGCCAAAGTTTGGTATGATTTGATTGCCTAAGAGGGATTATTCAGATAAGGAAACCAAGTGTATAAAGCATAGTGTCCTCCTCCCTTCCCTTTTATTGAGGTTTTAATATGTATATATATATATATACAATATTCAGCAGGAGCTGAAGCCGCGGAAAAAGCGTCAATGGGCGATATTTTCGTAATTGTAAGAATGAAACAACAGGGTCTATAGCAGGCCTACCCAGGATATCCCAATCTCGAGCAAGGAACAGAGCTCATTTAAGGGTTTTACAGGAGTGAAATTTCACGCAGAAAAGCATTTATAGAAAATTGGTTATCAGTTAAATTGTCTGAATAAATAGCATAAGATTTTACTTTATTACATCATAGTAAATATGAACTGGAAATATAGTGGCTTGTGGGTTTGACCAGTGGTGACGAATTTCGTACCAAAATTTCGTCTTGGCATAAAAATGTATAGTTTTCAGAAAATCTACTTCCATGACGACTCTTTCAGAACTCGGTATTTTTGGCATTATTAAAATAATCCTCTGTACAAGTTTGAATGAATGTGTGCCACAGAAATGGATTTAGTTGCTTTCGATAATTTTGTAAACACCCATAAATGGTTTCTTCAACTGTTACTTTTTAAAAACGCTTATTAACGTCTTGCTATTGACAATAACTTCTGTATTATAGACTTCAATTTCAAATAACTCTTCGATGTTTTCTTCGCAAATTAGACATTTTAAATTCATACATTTTATTTATGATGTATCACAGCAGACAAATTCATTAGTTACCTCCTTCACATGAATGTTTAATGCAGGAAATATATCAGTCACTGCCATATGAATTGCTTGAATGTTTTCGTGACAACGACAAATGAAAGTATTTTGAGGAATAATTTTCTATTGATTTATGAAACTAGGCCTTAAAGCTGCAAAGCTATCCAAGTTTTCTATCTAGAAAAGCTTCTTTTACCACTTCACCGGCTAGAGGTTTGGGGAAACAGTGCTCCCCCCGAGTTATCTCGGGGCAAACGGTGAAGTGGTTAAACAAAACAATTTCCTTTTCGCAGATCACACCTAGGATTGATGAAGTTATGTGATCTTTTTCACGCTTAACTAATGTAGATTTAGCTGAAGAATGACATCTTATATCTGCATCGACGTGAAATTCTCTATAACTGTGGAGTCAAAGATTGCTTTTCTTTCTAGAATCTCAGGTTAGCTAATTCTCTACTTTTTCCTTTTCTTAATTTTGCCCTTCTCTTGTTGAAGTGTTTGCTGGCTCTAACAAATTTCTTCACTGTATCATAATATATTTTGTTTAGTTTCTTTCTCATCTCAATATATTCAATTTCATTCCTATTTTTTCAATGTAATATTGGGCGCTTAGCAGAATTTTTCCTGCTTTTTAAAACAATGTCCTGCGTAAAAAGCAATATTAAAATCTTTGCTTTAAAATGTGCTATTAGAATACTTTCCATAAGAGTTACTATAAGAGTATCTGTCGATCATACAACAGAGTTTAGTAAACGAAGATTTACAAAGCCTGTAAAATATCCAATCAAAGCAGAATATCTTTGTAAATATCTAAAAAGCAGAATTTTTCCTGCTTTTTAAAACAATGTTCTGCGTAAAAAGCAATATTAAAATCTTTGCTTTAAAATATACTATCGGAATCCTTTCCACAAGAGTTTCTATAAGAATCTCTGTCGATCATAGAACAGAGTTTAGTAAACGAAGCTTTACAAAGCCTGTAAAACATCTAATCAAAGCCAAATATCTTTGAAAATATCTAAAAAGCAGAATTTTTCCTGCTTTTTAAAACAATGTCCTGCGTAAAAAGCAATATTAAAATCTTTGCTTTAAAATATACTATCAGAATCCTTTCCACATGAGTTTCTATAAGAATCTCTGTCGATCATACAACAGAGTTTAGTAAACGAAGCTTTACAAAGCCTGTAAAATATCTAATCAAAGCAGAATGTCTGTGAAAATATCTAAAAAGCAGAATTTTTGCTTCTTTTTAAAACAATGTCCTACGTAAAAAACAATATTAAAATCTTTGCTTTAAAATATACTATCGGGATCTTTCCACAAGAGTTTCTACAAGAATCTCTGTCGATCATACAACAGAGTTTAGTAAACGAAGCTTTACAAAGCCTGTTCAAAGCAGAATGTCTGTGAAAATATCTAAAAAGCAGAATTTTTCCTGCTTTTAAAAACAATGTTCTGCGTAAAAAGCAATATTAAAATCTTTGCTTTAAAATATACTATCGGAATCCTTTCCACAAGAGTTTCTATAAGAATCTCTGTCGATCATAGAACAGAGTTTAGTAAACGAAGCTTTACAAAGCCTGTAAAATATCTAATCAAAGCCAAATATCTTTGAAAATATCTAAAAAGCAGAATTTTTCCTGCTTTTTAAAACAATGTCCTGCGTAAAAAGCAACATTAAAATCTTTGCTTTAAAATATACTATCGGAATCCTTTCCACATGAGTTTCTATAAGAATCTCTGTCGATCATACAACAGAGTTTAGTAAACGAAGCTTTACAAAGCCTGTAAAATATCTAATCAAAGCAGAATGTCTGTGAAAATATCTAAAAAGCAGAATTTTTCCTTCTTTTTAAAACAATGTCCTACGTAAAAAGCAATATTAAAATCTTTGCTTTAAAATATACTATCGGGATCTTTCCACAAGAGTTTCTATAAGAATCTCTGTCGATCATACAACAGAGTTTAGTAAACGAAGCTTTACAAAGCCTGTTCAAAGCAGAATGTCTGTGAAAATATCTAAAAAGCAGAATTTTTCCTGCTTTTTAAAACAATGTCATGCGTAAAAAGCAATATTAAAATCTTTGCTTTAAAATATACTATCGGAATCCCTTCCACAAGAGTTTCTATAAGAATCTCTGTCGATCATACAACAGAGTTTATAAACGAAGCTTTACAAAGAGTTAAAATATCTAATCAAAGCAGAATGTCTGTGAAAATATCTAAAAAGCAGAATATTTCCTGCTTTTTAAAACAATGTCCTGCGTAAAAAGCAATATTAAAATCTTTGCTTTAAAATATACTATCGGAATACTTTTCACAAGAGTTTCTATTAGAATCTCTATCGATCATACAACAGAGTTTAGTAAACGAAGCTTTACAAAGTCTGTAAAATATCTAATCAAAGCAGAATGTCTGTGAAAATATCTAAAAAGCAGAATTTTTCCTGTTTTTTAAAACAATGTCTTGCGTAAAAAGCAATATAATTTTTTCGTAATTTTTACTCACATTTCTGTAATGATGAGGACTAAATTGCTCCATTTTTGTGGATAAAAGGGAGAAAAGGGAAAATGATAGGGATTATTAGATTTCATTGTTTGACATCATTATAAAATTGAAATCAAATTTTATTTGATTAGATTGTGAAAATAATGTTGTGATTGAATTGTATTTTTTAAGAAATACAAGCTTATTTTAACACAGTCAAGTTTCAGGAATCAGTTTATTTTAGGAAACAAAAAAATCGTCTGTCGACTAGAACATTGAGGTAAACTTCATTGACTTAAAAGGAAAAGAATCCATCGTAGCTTTTTTAATTTAATTTAAAGTAGAAAACAAAATTTCAACTACTATTTCGTTAAGATGGCGATTAAAACTTTCCACAAAGACATAAGAAACAAAATACTTTAGCGAGAAAAATTATATTTGTCTAAGCATTTATTTTAATTTATAAATATAAAATGCTTTTGAATAAATTCACAAAAAGAAAGTAATTTTTTGGGTAAGTTCCCCAAATGACGTCATTTCTACCAGCTCCGAAATTAGAAGCCAAATCTTGGAAGACCAAAAAGCTTTTGACAAATAAAGTTATAGAATACGTACAATTTTATTGGGAAATCTTTTGACTTTAATTGTAAACATAATTTATGTTTTGAAATATCTTATTAATTAAAATTAATACAATAAAATTCTAAATTTACAATAAAATTAGATTACATTTAACCAAGAATAGAATGATTTAGGAAAGTTTTAGTGTATTGCATATCGTTCTAAGTGTTTTAGTTATAGACTTATGGGGACAGTTCTATAATGAGGTGAAGCAGATTATGAAAGATTTGTCTTTTTAGAAAGTTTTATCGCACCGTTTTCAATGAGACTCGCATTGTTAGTAAGACAATTTTACAGGGAGTGTTTTAGTATTTTGAATATCGTTCTATTCTTCTTTACCGAATCATATTGTAAATGAAGTAATATAATTCTTACAAAAAAGTTCTGCTTAATATCTCAACTTTTTCAGAAATATAAAAATATATAATAGCGCAGTGGCGTTCGTATCATTCTCAACAATACGGAAAGGCATTCCAAGTAAAGATCCATATTGATTTAAAGCATAAGATCAAATTTACAGACATATTTCGTTTGCTTCAAGGTACGTTTGGAAAAAACAGACCAACGTAGCGGGCGAATCCTGTTCGTATAAAATAAAACACAAATTTGACATATATGCAATCGAACAATTTCCTTTTTTACCCCTTCGAATATGTAAAAAAATTATATTTTGATTGTTGAGTACTTTTAAGTATGAATTATTTTTAAATCTATCTCTGTCGCACGTAGTTCGATTACAGAAGAATAATCCATTTGAACTTGAAACAACATAAGTAGTTCCGCAAATCTGGCTAATATTTTAGAACGAAATAAAAACTTCAGCAAACAATAAATGAAAATTATAACGTAATGTAAATAAAACACAAGTTTAACAGACATTATGTAATCGAGGTATGAGCTTAAACTGCCAAAATTACCAAAATCAAAGCAAAATCTTTGGTTGTTAACTCCTGGCACGTGTTTGATAGGAAAGTATTGCTTTAAGGGCACAAGGGACCTTAAAATCCTTTAAAATAATTTTTTTTTATTTTTTGTAAATTTCAATTTAAATATTATTCAAGCTTACATTATATGCATTATGGCATGCATTTATCACAAAAAAAATGTAAAAAAAAATTATTTTGGGGAAAAAAATGGAATTTTAAAAGTTAAAATTTTAAAAGTTAGAAGTTAAAATTTAGAATTAAGAATTTTAAAAGTTAAAAAAAAAAAAAAAATGTTTCAATTTTTTCGAAAAAAATTAAAAAATTTTCAATATATTTTTTTAATCTTTAAATTTAAATATATAAAATTCGATGCTCTATTTCATTTATATGTATAAACCAAACTTTAACAAAAAATATTGGGGATTTTCATTGATATGGAACGCGCAGGGGGCATTTCGAAGATCTCTAAGACGACGTGTAAAATTCCATTTTTTCTCAAAAATAAATTTATTTACTTATTTATTTATTTATTTGTGATAAATGCATGCCATAATGCATATAATGTACTCTTGAATAATATTTAAGGTGAAATTTGCAACAAATAAAAAAAAATTATTTTTAAGGATTTTAAGGTCCCTTAAAATTTTTGAAAAAAATCGACGTTAATTTTAAAATTTAACAATTTTAAAACATTATTATTTTTTAAATATAAAAATGGTTTTGGTTTTGTAACTGGGCAATCTAAAAATATATATTAAATGTAAAAAACCTACATGAGTTTAAAAAAAAATATTTTTCCAATGTATTCTGTAACCCAGAGAACCCGGGCTGGATCTTCAAAACATTTTAAATTACAAGTTAATTAGTTTATTAGCCCCGGTATGCTATTTATTTCTCTCAGCTATTAAAATGTCGTCTCCAAAAAATAACGTTCCGTTGTAAAAGCCTGCCATAAAACAAAGCAGATGCATCATTGTATGATTAAGTACAATCTACAATTTTTTAAACTTCTAAGGATAGCACATTTTCAATTTTTATACCTTCGTATTGGGAAAAGAGGACTTTTTAATGCAATCTGTTTGTAAATTGCATATCAATTTATTTTTGAGATGTTAATTTTTTTGTTGTTTCTAGCGCCATTTGTTTAATGTTGGCAACTCAAGTACTCCATACCTGTAGAAAGTAAAGGAAAAATAGTTGGAAAATAGTAATTATATCTTTTTCTTGCCATTTACCCATAACAACTTTAAAAAAATGTAATTAAAATACATGCTATTATGAAAAATATAAAAGAATGATTTATGATAAAACATGGAGCTATTATAAACCAAATTTAAGTTTAAGTTATATATTAATATTACAAACAAATGAAGGCATATGAATCATTAGATATCATTAGATAGCCGATTTTTTTGTCGAGTTTCTCGAAGGACGACATCTCTTTTTTTGCATTTATGTATTATTCAGCGATAGTGACGGCTTATGCGTACTTTACTGTAGATGTTGTTTAAGACTGGATCGTAAATGATGAATTTTCAGCGGATGCGGATGACGTCATTTTACATAAAATAAAAACGTGTGTTTTCAGTCTTAAAATTGAAATATGTTTTATACTATCTATATTTATATACATATACTAGGGGGCTCTGCCCCCTGCAAGCTACGCTCGCCAGCCCCCGTTCAGACACCGTAGAATCTCAAATCACGCTAATTTGATCGGTTTTTAAAAGATTAGAGAAGATTGAATTAAAATGAAAAAACCTATAGCGACCTCCCAGTAAACGGGTTTCCATTCAATTCCCTTTGATTGTGAAAATTTAAGGCCAAGTCAGTTGCTGTTAAGACATTCAATGGTTGTTTTCGTGTTTGATTAAAGAAGATCAGTTAACTATTTGAAAAGAAGCTAAAATAAAATGAATTAAGTAAACAGAGTCTTTGCCGACCGGTACTTTTTAACAGCGTTATAAAACAATTGACATAATACAGTTTACTACAATAACTACAATTTACTGCTTTAACCCCTTCAAGGGCGGTAGTTCATTTTTGGACCACTTAATTTTAATTCTTAAATGCCAAATTGGCACCAGAATATTGTAATGAAATATTTCCTTTTATTAAGTAAGTGAACTAAAGCATTTTCGTATTTCGAAATTTGTTTGTAAATTCCGGTGCCATTCACTGATTTCAACATTTTACGAATAGAAGTACCTTGCCCCTGAAAGGGTTAAACGCATATTAATGTATTTATTATTTTAAAGTTTCGTTTCTATTTTAATATTCATGTGTAAATACAATTTTCTAGACTTAATTTTCAATATTTTCCTGCTTTTAACTCGTACTCATTTAATAGTAATTTTAAAGTTTTTTTTTCTGTTTTTAATAGGCATGTGTAAGTAAATTTGTAATCGTTAGAAATATTATTCTTTGCACTGTTTTTAGAATTGAAAACAATCTCTATTATAATAGCCTAAGTCATGCGACTATCACCAACAGTTCCTTCGCTTTTCATAAGAAAGGTTTCCATTTCGATTAAGGAATCAAAGTTATTTTTTCGAAAAAAGCTACAGAAAAGTTGCCATGATCGCAAAGAATTCTTGGTACTTTTATGTTAGCCGGGCTCAAATCCCGCCAATAGCTTTTTTCGGTATTTTTCCGTTATACGGACACCATGCCAAAATGTATGCTAATACGCCAATAATTTCAACCCTGATCGCGAAAAGGATTTTTATAGTAAAACATGCGAAACATTGTGATTTGCTATTATTTGTATAACAGTATTTGTTCATTTATTTTAAGTATATATTTGTGATTTAGTAAAATAGTTCATAAAAGTCTGTAGTTACCAAATGTTATATTTTTAAAAGACTCACTTTACTATCGACAGTGTTTATTCTTTTTTTTTTTTCAAATGTTTCAATTCACATAATTTTCATTTTGAGCCAATTATTACGCTTCGCGACAATGGTGTCCGTAAACGGAAAAGTACCCTTTTCTTTAACTCGTAAGTTAGCATTTTTTTTATTTTTTGAGTGGTAAATTAAAACGGTACTACTTGGTTATCCCATTGACCCAAAATAAATCGCCAGACAATAAGATTAAACCATAATAATGGTTGATCGAAAATGTAACATTCTCTTGACTGTAAGGAAGTTACAGGTGTATACGCCATCAAGTGATTTTTATTTCGACGCTTTGTTTGTATTTGAATTTTTATACTAATTTATTTGTTTTTTCGTTATTTAAAAAAAAATTACGTCAACTTGTATAATTTGGTGAATGGTTTGGCGATTTATATAATTTGGCAATATTGGTCATTTTCTTTGAATTTGAAATTAAATGTTATGATTTGTTGCTTAATATTTAACACAGATGTCATATAAGCACCGGGTTTGGCGTGATTTTTTTTACGACAATTTGGCGAAAACCTCGTTTTCGAATACCAGTTACATATGTATTTTTAAATTATTTTTCTATTATTTTTAAAATGAAATAACAATAAAAAAAAATTAATTAATAACTATAGAAAAAAGCAATTTATAACATTTTTTTCTTAAATAAAAAGAAAATAAACGTAAATAAACATTTATTGATGAATAAGAAACAATAGCCGGGTTACCATATCAGGCAAAATAACGCCATTGTGGCGCCAATTATGTACGCCGATGCGCATATGACATCTGAGCCTAATATTTTTCTTTTCGTTTCGTTTAAAAAAAAGAAAGAAGTGTAAGCCATTAATTTTAAATGTTTTTTTTTTCTTAATGAAAATTTTGTATTAAATAAAATGATAACGAAGAAAAAAAAAAGCATTGTTCTTAGCATAGATTTAAAGGAGGCCAAACTTGGTCGCCAAATTAGTTTAAAATTATAACCTTTTTTGAAATGCGAAAAAAAAAATATCTAAAGACGAGCGTTTAGTGTTTGCTCTATTAATCACCTTGATAATAAATTAAATAGCATTAGAAACATTGCAGTTGAGAATGGTTTCCCAATACGCATTATTGATAAGCTAATCAACTCGCAGAAGAACCATATGAAAATACAAAAAACTCCACGGAGTAATATGAGATATTGCAAAATGAAGTACATACCAGGACTTTTCGAAAAACTCAGACATGCACTTTTTCGCTTTGGCGTAAACTTGGTCGCCACTCCTCCTGCAAAACTGAAAGATCTGATTAGTGCCAAAGTGGACCCGATCCCGAGGGATGAAGTTTCTGGGGTATATGTAATTCCAGTGAAAACTGAAGATATTTATCTCGAATACATAGGCATGACTTCACGTAAACTTAAAGTTTGTATTAAAGAACATTTGAGAGATTTAAAGTATAACCGACCTACAACAGCCCTGTCAAGACTTAACCAGAAGCAGAATATACAAGTTAATTTCGAAAACGCAAAAATTATATATCCCTCAAAGAATTATCATGATTTAATTATCCGCGAACCAATAGAAATTATTACTAAAGAAAATACAGTCTGTAATGACGTTTTATCCTACAATATACCCATAATTTGGCTCAGTTTGCTTAAAGAAAGAAAAATCAAGTAATCTTCCAGTTCCCTATACCCATGTTTTATTTTATTTTATTTTCCCAATATTTCCGGATCTATAAATCAACTTCCACTTTCACTCCTTTCGTCACCTTCTACGTGGATTTTGAAAATTAGGCGTTCAATCAATAACTGTTGTATTTCTTATATTCCTCCGAAGAAGACTATGTTTTATAGTTGAAAGTATACTAAGGTATTAAAATAATTTAACATTTTTAAATACTGTGTCATCTTTTAAGTAATTTTGCACTTAGTGTAAGTTTAACTTAAAAAAAATATCTGTTATGATTGAAATTTGAGTTGCTATCATCAGAGAAAGGTATATAAAATTAGAAAAAAAATTAATATTTCGAAAACTAATTCGAATTTAAAAATTCTAATACCAGTTTTGAAATCTGCGGATCAATATTGATTTTTGGTGTTAATTTCATCGCAAAGTATTCCATATTTTAGGAGAAATCGCCGTGAAACAAAATCAGTTGTTTAATCAGTCGATTCATACTTCCGTTTCATAAATTCGTTTCATTAGGATTTTATATATATAGGGTAGATATATCTTTTAATCGACGGCGACACTAAATTCTGAAAAAGCTGAATTCCTGTATTCTAGTTAATCTATTTCTGTGTCATTTGTATTGCATCCAGCATTAAGTGCTCTTATTCGTAAATAGACACGTCACAAATAAAAAGAAATGTGCCCAGTCAGACTGATGGCATCTCACAAGCTATTAATACTAATCGTGTATTATACTCTTACTTCAAAGAATAATGCCCTAGAAAAAAAACCCATTTATCTAAATCAAGGGCGGACTAGCCCCCTTCCCCCCTTTATACTTAACCAATGACCTCTAAATCTAATCAGGAAAGCGCCATATCAGAACAAACCGGTGTGCCAAATTTGAAGCAAATTGGATGATTCTGCATGAAAAACCCATTTATCTAAATTAAGGGGGGATTAGCCCTCCGTCCCCCCCGTTATATTTAACCAATGAACCCCCCAAACTAACCGCATTATCAGAATGAACCTATATGCAAATTTTGAAGGAAATAGATTAGTTACCGAGCTACGTATATACATAAGTACGTACAAGTACATACAGAACCAGTGGGCACATTAGCTTTCAGAATTTGATAGCCTGTGAACAGAAATGTATTATTTTTAAAATAACACTTCCACCTAGTAGGTGTTCAAATGTTTTAAATCATGTTTTACTTGTCAAAAAACTCTATAGCCACTTTAAAACCTTCTAGTCCGTGAGCCAGCAACAGATTTTGATGACCAAGTTCCTCTCGGCCGTTAATTTGTAAAATGCTTCATAGAGATGCATCATGAAGCTCCGTGAACGGCAGCTGCGGTTCCGTGGGTGGGTTAGCAGCGGTAGCCTCCCAAACACGTAAAAAAAAAAAAAGAAAAAAAAATTAGTCATTTCTCCCCGGTTGAAAATTTGTCAAATTATAGCTAACCCAATATCTTGAAGGAAAAAAAAAAAGTCAGCTGATTATAAAGTGGTGGGTAATACGTCAGCTGGTCACACAACATGAAAAAAATATACATGGTGCAAAGGAAAGTCCCTTTAACCTAAAAATACTTGCGAACGGAGAGAGCTACAGCTATAGAAATGAGGTAACGGTATAGTAAAGTGACTCCGCCCGATTTAATGCAAACGACGGCAGCGTTCCTAGTGGCGAAATTTGGAAGATAGCGATTGCAAATCGAAAACGAAAAGAGATAGAGCAAAATTTCCAGTTAGAAAGTTTTAGACCATCAATTAATTAGTATGAAACGACATTTGGTTAACATGGATAAGATAAATCTTCGCCCGTATACCCAAAAATGTCCAAAATCGATGCATTCTATTTTGTGTAAACGTTTGAATGGAATAGCCAGGAGTATGAAGAAATACGCACAATTTATGGTATAAATACGTGCTTATCTCACTAGATTTTGATAACATTACATAAAAAACAAAAAAGACAAACTGTCTCACAGTGATAAAAAGTTAATATTCAGTATGTTCGAAAAGTTCGCCATTGCTCACGATACACGTTTGTATTCGTAAGAGTAATTCTACATGCCACATTTATCAGCATACAACGTCTTTTGCTAGCCTCTTCAATACGGCGACATAGATTTAACACTTTCAAGGGCGGTGGCTAGACGGTCAGGCCACTTAATTTTAATTCCAAAACTGACAAATGGCAGCAAAAATATTTTAATAAAATTTTGCTTTTGTAATGAAAGTGAAAATTAGCGGGTTTTTATTTTCTAAGTAATTCG
This sequence comes from Maratus speciosus, assembly GCA_963932465.1. Taxonomy (NCBI): domain Eukaryota; kingdom Metazoa; phylum Arthropoda; class Arachnida; order Araneae; family Salticidae; genus Maratus; species Maratus speciosus. The sequence goes on along the minus strand of OZ010799.1, from coordinate 10,866,123 downwards.
TTTGAATATTCTGGTGTCAGTAAATTACTTCATCAGTTTACGAACAGAATTCTTCTGCCCCTGAAAGGGTTAATCTAAAATTTTAAATGCATTGGAAATTAAATTTTTACAGACATTACAGCACAGTGCAACGTCACAATCTGAAATTGTGCACTGTCACATTTACTTAATGTGAATATGCAAAGTAGAATCGTCACTCATCGATTTCGGACATTTTTGGCTATACAGGCGACGATTTATCTTATCCGTGTGAACCAAATATCGTTTCGTACTAATTAATTGATGCTCTAAAACCTTCTAATTGGAAATGTTGCTCTATTTCTTTTCGTTTACGATTTTCAATAGCTATCTTCCAAATTTCGCCACTAGGGAGCGCTGCCGTCGTTTGCATTAAATAGGGCGTAGTATTTTTACTATACCGTTACCTCCTTTCCATAGCTGTACTCCGTTCGCAAGTATTTTCAGGTTAAAGGGAATTTTCTTTGCAACCTGTATATTTTTTTCATGTTCGTGTGACCATTTGACGTATTACCCACCACTTTATAATCAGCTGATTTTTTTTTTCTTCAAGATATTGGGTTAGCTATAATTTGACAAATTTTCAACAGGGAGGAAATGACTATTTTTTTTTCTTTTTTTACGTGTTTGGGAGGGTAACGCTGCTCAACCCACCCACGAAACCGCAGCTGACGTCCACGGAGCTTCATGATACAACTCTCTTAAGCATTTTACAAATTATCAGCCGAGAGGAAATAACTGACGAAATTTACACCTGGCTCGGAGACTATTCTGTTATTCTTCGAAAGAACTTCGAAGCTTTTAAGGGAGCAGCCAGAAAATGACCGTATTTAAAGAGTACGAAAAACTCTGTAATTTCTTAACCAATGAATGAAACGCAACAATTTTTTTTCTTTACCTTCGCACATTCTTATAATTTGATAAAATATTCAAATATACATATATTTAGTAATGTTAATTAATTAAATCATAACGACTAAAGTGGCTTTTGAAAAATATGAATATTGAAATATTCATTTTGCGCGCACGATTTTACAATTTCTACTGGGGGTATATGTTTAATGTTTAATGTTTCATATTTTATTACTTATAATACTATATTTTACACTGGACCTAAATTTGAAACTGTATTCAAATACTTTAGCGTATTTAATGGTTTTTCTAATCATATTTACTAAATTTCACCAAAAAATGTATACTTATTTTTTTAATTCCCAATTTTCTGTGACAAAAATCATACTAAATTGAGGTTCAGCTTAAAGTAACACATGTAAACACATACATAATTTCAAGGTTCTATGATATAATTAGTTTTCAAATGAGAGTGCACGCAATACCAAAACATCAATTTTAAGAAAAACGGCTTCAAATTTGACTTATAACATCACAGCAAATGCTTTTAAGCAAGGTATTTTTAGCCATAACTTCTGTTTTAATTGGTATTTTTGTAAAATTTATTTTGCAGTGGATTTGGAACTTATGAAAGTATCCATTCTGAAATTTGTAAAAAATCATTTTTTTTTTTACCATCAGCGTGATATGCCACCTTAAAACCAAGCCAAGTGCAAGGGTATCTAGCGGTCCTAGTGAAATAAAATACATGTGGCATTTATGGATATTTCATTAGTTACTACGAGCGTAGTGTAACATATTGTAGACAAATATAATCAAATTTGAATGAAATTAACAATTCAGTGTTCAAAGTACTAGGGAAATTAGCTCTTAAATAATCTTCATTAACTTTTTCATTTTAAGCCTCAATTATGAACGAATGGTAGTTTCATATGATGTATAAATAACTAATTGTTCTAGAACCCATTTTGTCACCTATTGATGAAACTGATTCTGCTCAAATAAAGAGTATAACAACTAGAAAACAGGAATTCTGCTTTTTCAGAATTTAGTGTCGCCCCGACGAAAAAAAAAGAATATATATGTATGTGTATTAGATAGTACAAAACATATTTCAGTTATATGACTTAAAACACACGCTTTTATTTTATATAAAATGATGATATTCGTATCCGCTGAAGAATTCCTCATTTACGATCCAGTCTTAAACAACATCTACAGTAAAGTATGCATTTGACGTCATTTACTCAATAAAACACAAATCCAAAAAAATAGATGTCCTCAATCAAGGAACTCAAAAAAAAAAAAAAAAAAAAAATTAAAAAAATTAAAAAAAATCGGCTGTCTAATGATTCATATGTCTTCATTTGTTTGTAATATTAATATAGATATTTAAAATTAATATACAGTTTATAATAGCTGAATGTTTTATCGGAAATCATTCATTTATATTTATTCAAAATAGTGCGTATTTTAATAACATTTTTTTCTCAGCTGTTTTGGGAAAATGGCAAGAAAAAGATGTAATTACTATTTTATCCCTATTTTTCCTTTACTTTTTACAGAAATGGAGTAAATGAGTTGCCAAAATTAAACAAATGGTGCTAAAAACTACAAAAAAATAATTAATATCTCAAAAATAAATTGATGCAGTTTTCAAACAAATTTCATTTAAAAGGACTTTTTTTTTTTCAATATGACGGTATAAAAATTAAAAATGTGCGATGCTTAAAAGTTTAAAAAATTTGCAGTAGAGCTTTGTTTTACGGCTGGCTTATACAACAGAACGTTGTTTTTTAGAGACGACACTTTATTTGCTAGGAGAAAGAACATCGGCGGCTAATTACAAAAGAACATATTTTTATGCTATTTCACTTTACTCAACTTGGTTTTTGTATGTAAACATGGAATTTTGAAATCGATTTTTAACTAACTACCTCATACAGTGGAATTATAAAAAATATGTACACAGGTCTGTTTCCGATGATAATACAACATTTTAATATTTTTTAAGGTATGTGCCCAACCTGAAATCGCTGTTTTTACGAAAAATTTCAATTTGTTTATTAAGGTAACTGTACCCAATATGGGCACCCTAAGGAAAATTGATTTTTTTTACCCCCGTGTATACGTCATAGGACTCCAAAAATATATGACCACTATCCCCGGACTGTTGTCTATCATTATTAAAATTAGCGACCTTGTAACTATTCTGGTTTAATTTTAATGATAAAAACAAAAAATGGTAACAAGTGTCCATATAAGGAACCACCTGTCCCTATTATGGACATGCATGCCCATATTAGAGACAGGTGGCTCCTTATTGACCTACTACACAAGGTGTATGGAAGAGCAACTCTTCCAAGGGATTTTAGAGAAGAAGGGATAAAAGAAATATATCTTAAAGTAATGAGAGTGATGGGGGCATAGTAAATATCTTCAGAACATGCACCTTAGAATGAGGGGGGGGGGAGGTGTCATTTTCGGTTGTGACTCTTCGAAGACCTATGCAAAGCACCTCAATTACTACAAAATATTATGAAATAACATAGTTGGTTTTGCTTAGCTTTACTGCATCTGTCTGCAGAATTTACATCTGTTATTACTTAGTCCTCACAGGATGGCCAAATAAAAACTTCTTCATCATGGGCGGTAAGTCCCACACAGTACTCATGGACATATCTGCCGCATGTGATGCATAGCCGCATGTCTGCAACAGCATCAATACTGCATAAGAAGCAGTACCAGCTCTCCTTTGTTGAGGAAGTCATACCGCTGGTACCTGCGATTTCGCCAACAGATACCCAACTGAGGAAAAGCTTCTTTTGATTTTTCTGCAAGGGCATTTTGGAAGATTTTTTTCGGATTGTTCAGATGACATTAAACAGATATTTTAATAATTTATGAATTTTGAAGATTCACTTGCTGCATTTTCAATGCGGACATAAGCTGTCCATATTGGGAATCGGACAGAGTTTTACTAAATCTTGTAATAAATAAACAAAGAAAACATTTTAAAGCAATATATGCAATAGCATTCGAAAATATGTTTTATCAGCTTTCTAAAACACTCCAATTTTCAATATTTAAAGTAATTTTACCATATCTAATAAGAATTTAAACTTAACCTGTATTTACGATCAGCACACCACGAAACAACAAGTTTCCTTCCAAATGGCGAACAGTGCTCTTTTTTCCACTTTCCAAGTTTAATTATCTTTTCAAATGCGTTCCTTCACGAACATGTAGCGCCATCTCTCGCTCAAAATTGTTACTTTTAAAGATATTATGAATGTCCATATTGAGAACACTGTCCATAATGGGTACAAGTACCTTATTTTAAATTAAAGTTAGAAAATTTAGAATTCCAAAAATGTCTTACTTTTGGTTCAACGATAATTAGAAGAAAAGTTAAAACCCGAAATATAAACCGGAAATGAACTTTCTGAAACCGGATGTGACCGTTTAAAGAGACACAGATAGATAAACAATACATTTTAATACTCAAATATATAATATCTTGGCATGTTATGAAGCAAAATATAGCTTGTAAGTTTGTATATCTAAATTTAAGAGCTATTTTTATTGAAAAATACACATAAAAAATATCATGTTTTGTATACAAAATTTGGTATATATTAGTAAATCTAAGAGGTATTGCAAATCTTTGCTTCATAGCACAGGTAAGTGGTTTGCTAATATATAGTTGAAAAAAAAAGTGAAATATATTGAATAGATTTCGTTATAGAAGGTTTGGCATAAACGCAATTCTTTACTAAAATTTGACTAAATATTGCTTAAATTTTAAAATTTTTTTAAAATTACATTACAAATTTATATGAATACATAGTTTTATTCCCAGTTGTCACTAAAAACACATGTGTTCGATAAAAATGTCGTATTTTTCAAAAAAATTGCCCCGAAGGTAGGCACATACCTTAAACCTAATTATTAATTAATAATTTTATAACTATTTTTCGTAAACAGACAGGAACAATGCTCAGGGAAGAAAAAACTGACTTAAAAACATACTTGTACTAGATTAATTTTAACACAATTATTCTAATTGGTAAACAAATCATATTAGATGTAAATTTCCAACTGGGCGAAAAATGTCCGGATCAGGATTCGAACCCGGGACCTCCTGGCTGAAGCCGCCGGTGCTCTGCCATATGAGCTATCCCGGACGATTCTGGTCGAACTTTTTCACCCAGCTAACCTTGATGATTACAGTATCTGGTCTGAAACCTGGTTCGGCTCAACTGGCGGCTTGAGCCAGGAGGTCCCGGGTTCGAATCCTGGTCCGGACATTTTTCGCCCAGTTGGAAATTTACATCTAATATAAACATACTTGTGTTCTAAATATAGAAATAAGCATATAATAATTGAGGTTTCAATATTAATGAACGCATAAAGGCGCATGATTAGATGAATGAACCAGAACGTGATTTTAAATGCTTTGTTTGGATTCATGTAGACAAATAATACGCTTGGTTATATTGTCTATATACTGTCTTCACATTTGATCGTTTTGTCTCTTTATATTCGTTCTTATGTTCGTTTGATGTATTTGTTGTATTTTCACACAACATACCTCGTGAAAGTTGTTTCCGGAAAAAAAAGCGGGCCGGTTAGGAGGGGATAATACATCGAATATACCTAGGCAGAAAAATAATGTCCCAAATCGTAGGGGCGCGTTATAGGAAGTAATATACAATATATCTTTTATACAAACTGGCAAAATTAAAAAAAAATTGTGGGTTCAAAATTTAAAAAATCTCTCTCTCTCTCTCTCTCTCTCTTTTTTTTTTTTTTTTAAAGTAACTAACGTTAATAAGTAGCTGCCACAGTAATTGATATTATTGTGACCTTTTGATTTATATAGATCACAATAAGAAAACTATAGTACAGTGGTTGATTGGTTAACGAACTGTTCGGTTTAGGAACAGTCGATTAACACTACTCACTGAGATCGGCTAACAAACTCTGTCATGTGAGGTTTTTTATGTTCGGATAACGAACACATATTCGGATAACAAACACCTTGCAAAACAAAGCCAAGAAGAAGCAATGCTGTGTTTCAAATTTCCCAAGCTGTATTTAATTGCATCTATTGTCGACTTAGAGAACATTTTAACAGTTGTATACGTATGGCCTAATAAATTCATGGGAAAGTGGGGGTTCAGGCCCTAAATTTTAGGACCCACAAATTAAAATGAACAGAGTAGAAACATTGATTTTTATGTTTTATGTCTATGTTTAAACTAAACTTTCATTGTGGGTTTAAAATTGGTTATTAATAACAGGATTGATTGTAGCGATATACTTAATTCCATTAATTTTAATGTTCCGAGCAGATCCCTCAGGTGTATTCAATTTTTTATTTTACCTTTTCTTAAATATAATTAAGTTAGTAATTTTTCTTTATATAAATTTTACAAAATATTTAATAATTTTCTGTGCATCTTGATATTTTTGATATGTCCTTTACTGCTTTTAAAGATAAATGTTCTGAACTTTTAATCCCTTAATTTGTGTTTGTATTCGTGTTGTATATGATTTATTTCTATATGTTTATATATATGTATGTTTTTCATTATTTTTTATGATGTTATTGCAGCACTGTAAATGGATTCGTCTGTAGTGTGCATTTCAATAAATAAATAAATAAATAAAATTTAAGTAATCCCTCTAATTTTTTTAAAAAGTAACTAGCGTTGCAGCCAACGCTGCCACCGTAATTCTTTTTTTCTTGCCTTTTGATTTTCTTGGACCATAATAAGAAACTATAGTACATAAAACTTGAAAACTGGTATAGTTTAATAGATAAATGTGTAATTAACACGCTGAAGCAGACAGTGTTTAAATCGAAAAATCATTTTAGGCGCTATTTAATGTTGAAATTGTTGAAAGTAGCTCAGTTGAATATGTTTTACAGTATCAAAAACTAAGCTTAACAATTTAACAATCTTTCTCAAATATATACGGAGCTAGGGTGTGCAATAATTTATAAAATTTGTCTAAATTTTGTTACCTGATTTTTAAATTTTTCTACATATTTTCATTAATGTAACAGCGATTTAATTCATATTTTGAAAATTTCCATATTTAGATATTGTTGGTTAATTAAAAAAAACTAAAAGTAATGATATTTGCAAACACTTTCAATTGAAAAATATAGTTGCACGTGAGTGTTAAAAAAGAAAGAACATCTTAAAATAATTAAATTTTTACACACGGAACACATTTATTGGTGAAAATTACGCCATATATTAAAGCGATACATTTAAAACGATTTTCTTATGGGCAATATTAATGTGAAGTTATAGTGAGAATCATACGGCGTAAAAATAGCGGTGCATTTGTTTTTATATTTTATCACTTGATACAGCTTAAATGCAGGTAAATGTATGCCAAAAATACTTTTGATTTGTTCTGTACGAATTACTGTTCGATAAATACATATTTAAAAATTCATATAGGCTTAATTATTAATTAAAATAAACAATTTATCTTTTAAAAATAACATGAAAAATATGTAATAAAACACATTAAAACATAAAAAGAATTCATGCATAAATATATATACGTTCCTGAAAATATCAATATATATATGTATATATATATATATAATATAAGCTTAAATTTTCAAAACGCAGTGCATGTCAATGATGCAGATGTGAATGTATTCTCAAACACACAAATTTTTGTAGCCATGATCCTAAATGAAGATTTTACCCAAAGCGTCGTTATAAAAATCCGAGAGGCAGTGACATTTTTTACTTAACAAATTTCTACCAGCTGATTTTCAACTGTGTAATTTATCGTACTTATCAATCACGAAAACAGTCATCAGCTATTATGACAGCAATTAATGAGACCATGGGAATCTAAAAATACAACAGCCAGGCAGAAACTTTATTACAGAAGATCAGTGGCGTTCGTGATAAAATTATTCAGTAATATTTTTAAAACAGTGCAAATGTTTTTTAGAGGCTTCAGAGTCTGTATGGGTCTCGTAGGTCGCAGAGTCCCATTGCTTACTTTAAAAAAGGTAAACATTAAATACTTTGGGGATAAAAAGCACTTCCTCTCAGTAAAGTTTCGCCCCACCAGTGGCCGAGAGGTTCTGCTCTCGAAGCTGGTAGACGGGAGGTGCTGGGTTCGATTCCAATCGCACCCGTCGGCCTAATCGTTCGGAGTTTTCGTGGTTTTCTTCGAACCTTGGTTCTCCAAGCGTTAATACGGGTTAGGTTCCCTTAGAAAGACCTCCACAGAAGGCACTCTCCCCCTTAGGGCCTATGTCCCACGTGCAGATAATTGGCCGACATAAAAAAATACAACTCAGTAAAGTTTCTAAATAATTTTTAAATAATAAAAATTTCCCTTTTTTAAAAAGGCACATACTTACTAAGGTTATTAATATATCTATTTCCAATTGTAGTCTAACTCTTTTATTCCTTGAATAAACATTTAATTTTCAAAACCTTTACGCACCAAATAGTATGCAAAAGAAATGGTGGAATAAGTTTGCAGGAATGTATAAACCAAATTAAGGAGATAAAAATTATTTATCGAGACAGTCGGCTTCTATGGCAATTATCACATGAAAAACAAGTTTTTATCTTGATGTTTTTTGATGTTCAATACTAAAAGATATCGAAAAACCTTTGCACCAAGATAGGCACGTTGTGTTTTGTGAGAAAAATAGCTACACCAGCATTTGACAGTAAAAAAAATAACTACTAAGGTTACATATAAATTGAATTTAAAATGATAACTTGAATAAATTGCTATCATTTCATATTTAAAATTTGGGAACACATACAGAGTGCATAAAAACTAATACAAAAATATTCAGAGATGGAGATAATACCCCACTATTTTTTTTTTTTTGTATATTAAACTGGAGTTAACTTGTTATTGATATTATTATTGTTCTTTATAAAATTCACGTGCGAATTATATACGTAATTTCATTGTTTTTAATTGCTTGAAATATTTTGACTAAATAATGATTAAGTTAAATAATGCTAAAAAGTCATAAAATATCTTTATTAAGATTGATGATCGTTTCGTCGCACGGCGTCATTTTCAAAATCATTTATGATAGAAAATATTTTCACAAAATTTAAAATCAATAAACAGGGAAACGATCGTCAATCTTAATAAAGATATTTTATCACTTTTTAGCATTATTTTGTTTAATCTGTTTATAAGTGATTTTTATACATGTTTTTATAAATAATGATTATTTAAAAATGTGATTTTTTTCAAGGAAAGTAAAACTAATAAGATTTTGAAGCGTCAGATTTATTAACTATATGACGCTTTAAAGTAAATATCACTAGATTTTTAAAACATCTTTATTCATTTAATTGTAAGTTAGTTGTTGTAATTTTTTAACAGACTAGGAGGCTCTGCCCCCTACGAGCTACGCTTGCCAACCCCCGTTTCCCTTTTACTCCGGAATTTTAAGGCCGAATCAGCTGCTGTTAATTGCTGTTTTCGTCTTTGATTAAATAAGATTAGTTAAACGTTTGAAAATTAGCTAATATAAGACGAACTAAGTCAACAGAGTCTTTGCTTCCCGGTATTTTTTAACAACTATATAACAAAAGAGATTTTAATTGTAACGTTTTAAATAATTTTCACCTAACTATTCTTTCTATTAGTATCATTTACATGAAAATATTTTTTCTGTTAGAAATGTAATATTATTATTTGCGCTGTCTTGGAATTGGCAACAATAGTTTAAAAGATCATCTCGAAATATGAAATAAATCTCTCGTCTACGGGTAAATATATTTTTTACTTTAAACTGTTCGGCAGTGTAATTATATGGACATTTGAAATAGGGCGTAATTTCTTCCATTTACTGATTTTAACACATAAATAATTGATTATTTCACAGTTTTCGTTCTTTTTTAAAATGCTACAGTAAAAACAATTTTTATGACGAAATTTTCAATATTTTCCTACTTTTAACACGTAATCATATATTTCTAATTTGAAAGGGTTTTTTCCTGTTTATAATAGTCATGCGTGAATAAATTTTTAATTTAACACTACGACGGCCGCTTTGTCAATATACCTAGAACGGCCGTGAGCGGTCATTTTGACCGCTCTTTCGAAAAAACTAAAAAAAAATGTAATTTTAACTAAAATAATATTAAAAACGCCTTTCCAGGAAACAAGTTTAATGACAAACTACAAAAAAGACTTACATTTTAAAAATATTTTTCAAGAAAATAAAACACTTTACATTCTTTTACTTTTCCTAGGCAATCTTAATGATATAGAATCCATGAAATTAGATATTGTAAGTGTCATTTTTTTTATATATAATTATAAACATGATATATGTTTTCAATTTTTTTTAAGTCAGCAATTTTATTAATAGATTAGAAAAAAATTATACTGAAAAATGTATCATACATCAGATTATTTCACAAGCAAAGCAGACGAATACTATCTTTTCTTCTAACATGCATGGCCCGCAAACGTGTTTCTGGCATCTTAAGCACTGTTTGGAAGTTTTATTTCCTTTACGGTTCTTGAGTATTTGACACTGCTTTCGTTTATTGTTTTGAATTCCGGGAAGCATTTTTATTTGATTGTCATCATACAACCTGTTTCGATCAATATGGTTTTTACGTAGTTCATCAGACAGTTTCAAAATATATTCCCGACGACTGATGTTTGAGTCCAATGTTTCTTTGTATATCACCCATGAATTTATTGCTGCTAGATCAAGTATGTTAAAAAAAAACATGCACTGGTCATCGTGTTTTGCATTGTCGTGCAATCCTTTTCCATGCAAAGCACCCCAAATATACAGTAATAAAATAAATGCATCAAGTTCATCTAATGAAAGTTTCCAATTATTATCTCCAGATTACCGTACTGCTTCAATTTCTGTATAATATTGTATGTGCTACAAAATCTTTTCAGTTAGAAAAAGGCGCTAAAAATTGCTTGCATTGTCAAAGCAAATTTTTCTTCTAGCGTAAGATGAAAGGCCAGCGTTTTCACGCAAAACATTATGAATTGGCTGTCTTCCGGAAGTATTTTGCGATATGTTCTTCCATATGGTTCCATCTGCGGCTATTACTTCTGCAGATTTCTTTTCATCACTATTAGTTTGTTGACTTTTTCTTCTTCCACGACTATTTTTCCGTCCGCGACTACGTCCTTGAATAACTTCTTCATCTATTTCATTATCAGAACTAAAAGATGAAATATTATGCGGATTTTCTATTGGATGTATTTTAAAATAAAAACTCGAATCACACTCGATATCACTTTTGATATCGTTTTCTTCCTCAGTTTCAGAAGCAGAATTTTCGGATGATAAATCTTGCATTTACTGCACAATTGCTTCCTCAGTCAGAAAATTCTTCCCGACAGTTCTACGAGACATTATTAGAATAATAATAATTATTATTATTTAACTGAAAATATCTGTTCATACGGAATCTAATCAGTGTTGTAGTCTTAAAAAACACAGACGGTATATACTCTAAGCAGAGGGTATACGCTCAAGGCAGAGCGTATACCCTAGAGTGTATATACTACAGCTTTCTTGAGAAACAGAGGGCATACGGTGTTCCCTAAAAAAATCCAGAAGGTATACGGCGTATACCCCCGTATACCCTCCACTACATCCCTGAATCTAATCGGTTCTAACGAAATTAACAAATCAAGTATTGCTTCACTAATAAAGCGATCACCTATTCAAAAAATTTTCTGGGTATCTCTGCCGTCGGGGCATGCATGGAAGCAACACAGACAGGTGTCTTTCGAAGAAACCGGAATAAACCAGCTGTTTAGCACCCTTCTCCCCCCACGTTTATACGTTCTTTGTATAAAAACCTCTTTTACAAGATGAAAATAATGATTTTATCTGGCAAGTGTTGAATTCAGGGGATGAAAATATTGATTGCTCCGGGCGCGGGGGGGGGGGGGGGGGACATTTCTTCCCAGAGATGTGAGATGTTCTCATGGAAGATTTGAGATTTTGTGCTTTCAATGGTCAAAAAGTGCCATTTACCCTCCCGGAACTCTATAATGAGGAAAATATAGCTCAACCATACGTGGCAAATGTAGCGCCAGCCCTGATTTTGATGACATCATGGAAAGTGCTGTAATTCAGACAAGACACCTACTGTTGCCACATGTCCCAATTATATGCGCCACGTCCATATCATTAGACATTAAAAGGTCTCCAAATGTTCTAAGTTTTGAGAATACACAACCTCTTTTAAATATTCACAACATTGCACTACTCTTTACGCGGTGTAGAAGAATGAGTCAAAGAAAATTACAAGAAAAATAAATAAGATTCTTTAAACTCTTTAAGATTTTGCTCGAAAATATTTTATAATTGACTAGCAGCTTTCGCCCGCTACGCCGGTGTGTTTCTCCAAAGGAATCTTGAATCAAACAAAGTAAATCTAGATGTATCTAACGTAGATGAAATAAAAAAAAAATAAACTTTTTCTTAATATAATTCAAAATGTCTAATAAAAAATCAGCAATAGTTGTCTTATTCCTATAATCTTACATTATCTAGTGCAAAGCCGATGTTGGCGACATACTAGCTAAAATAGGTCTAAAATCGCTGAAGTACCTATGTTTAACTTTTTTTTTAGTAGATTTGTTGTCCCGAGTTTCATGCTACTGCCTAAATCTGTTGCTGAGATATGGCGAAATAACCTAAAATTTTCATCCATGCTTTTAACCCCCTTAGGAGGGTGGAATTTCTAAAATAGCTTAAATACATATTTAACACTTTTTAATAGATTTGTTATTATAAATTTCACGCTTTTACCTAAAACTGTTGCTGAGATATAACGAAATTGCCTAAAACTTTCACCCCCCCCCACCTTTTAACCCTCTTAGGGGGATTTCAAAATTCGCTGGAATACGAATTTAACTATTTTTATTAGTAGATTAGTTATCCTGAATTTCACGCTCCTACCTAAAATTTCTGTTGAAATATGGCGAAATACCCTTAAACTTTCAATCCACCCCTTTAACCCCCTTAGGGGGATTTTAAAAATCGCTGGAATACGACTGTAACTATTTTTCTTAGTACATTTGTTATCCTGAATTTCACGCTCTTACCTAAAACTAGTGCTGAGATAGGCCGAAATAACCTAAAACAAAAGTTTTAGGTTAGTTTTAGGTTAGTTTTAGATTAGGTTATTTAGTTTTAGGTTTAGGTTTAGTTTAGGACCCCCTTCAACCCGGGGAATTTGAACAATGGCTGAAATACGTGTTAAACTATTTTTTTTTTAGTAGATTTGTTTTTCTTAGTTTCATGCTCCTATTTAAAACTGCTGCAGAAATATGGCGAAATGACCTAAAATTTTCGATCCCCATTAATCCCTTTAGACGGGGGATAGTTCAAAAATACTTTCTTAGTGAGTGCCTACACAGTGTAAGGAGCATATCTTCCGAATTTCATTGTCCTAGGATCCAGGGTTGAGGCTCGTCGTTGATTATGAGTCAGTCAGAAAAACCTCTTTTAAATAAATATAAATGACCAGTGGAGATCTGTTGTAATCCGGTTTTCCACCATCTTCCTTTGACTGGAGGATTTTAAGGCCGAATCAACTGTTGTCGAGACAGCTAATGACTGTTTACATGATTGATTAAATAAGATCAATGGATTCAAAACACTGTATTAAGAAATTAGTGTCGTGAAGGAATTTTCAACTTGTTATTAATGTAAACTTTAAAACATACTTATAATTACTTAAAAGGTGACACAAATTTATAAAGATATAATTTGATATAATTTAATATAACCCTGAGATCTTTCAAACGCACACGCGATCATTTTCAAAGGGTAGACCCTTTGTTTTCTACACTATTTCCTTTTCAAAAGTTTTAAAGTTTCTTGGTCGTTCTAGACTATTCAATAAAATACAATTTAATTGAAAAACTTTTTATGTAGCATTTTTTATCTTTTATTTATAAAAATACTTTTTTTAAATGTAATTTTGACTAAGACAGTGATTCAAAAAAAGTTCGAAATTTTTCCGGAAAACGGCCTTCTCTTTTTTGTTAGATATTGGCTGACAGCAATTTATAATAATCACATTCGTCGCGATCCTCCCATGTTCGTCAGACCCATGAGACTATTAATGTGTATTAAAACAGGACTTTCATCCCGCTGTGCAGTGTACTTACATGAGACGGGCTAGCGGTGAAGCCCGGGCCCGACTCGGGTTCGGTTTCTAAGCGTAGAATCACAGAAAATCCGAAAATGCAGAAGCAGCTTTTTTTCTCCTATATTTCCAAAGTTTCGTCGATCGAATATTTCGAATTACGGAAAAACGAATGACGCTTAACAACATCTACGTTCCTTAAGATTTATAACGAGCCAATCTACTTCGAAAAATGCGAGTAAGATAAGTTCATAAATAAGTTAACCCTTTCAAAAAAGTAATTAATGTACAAGTAACTCTTGTTTCTTCCTTCCCTCTACCGTTTTACGAATCTCGCATCGGCATAACCTTTCGAAAAAAGGAAAAATCGATTACACGAAATTAAAGATCGTTACTTTAAGTTTAAACGTCGCAACCTGTTTGGATAATTATATATGTTAACCCATTCTAAAAGATGTTTCCCGAGAAACATTTCTATGTTTTTCGTTATTTCTGCAATCTTTAAACTCCAAAATCCGGGCTACTGATAAAAATAAGAAAAATAAAAATGTAAGACTACATTTATACGTTCACTGGCTTTTCAAATACCGCAATTCGTTTAAAAAATATGAAAATTAACATTTTGAAAAAATCAAATTTGTGAAAAAAAAATTCTGTGGTATTTAAATTTCTACATACATTTTCTAAATCAAGTTACGAAAAATCAACGGTCAAGAGCATTGCTCGCACTCAGGGGATTCCGTACAATAAATATATGAATTATTAACTGTAAAAAAAAAAATGTTGCTAAAAGTATAATAACACTTTGTAAAAAACTATACAACGTAGGGTTGGGTATCGCTGTATATACTAGAAAAGTGTATAAGGGTATACCATAAAAGTTCAAAGAGATATGAAGTCTAAATAATATCAAATATTGCTATTCTGTACGAGTATAACTCTTTTTTTTTATCTTATCCTAATCTGTTTATGACGAACTTAATTCGGTACTGACAATAAAAGTAGTGCCTATTTAAATTTCATTTGGTGTTTAATAAAACTAAGTTCAGCGTAGTAATAATCTTTCCTTTTTACAGTGTATCTAAAGCAAAACAATTGTTCAAAGTTTAAGCTTGGCATTGGCATTGTGATAAGCGCGCTTCGAAAGGAGATCGAAAAGTTGCAACGCCGCCAAGGTCCATGCCGCGTTTTTCCAGATAGGTTTTTAATTAACTTTAAAGACACGGGAGGCGTATTGAGAGATTCACTCGAGGCAAACTAGTCGTGAATCCCATAATATTTATGTGATTAATTCTAATTAACTTAGTCTGTTTTTAACATTTTGTCGTTTATTGCTTTTATACTGCTACTGGGCATTACATTACACAAATATATCATTATAAGTTGTTATCTAGCCTTCAAAAGCCGATGGTGCATAGAGTGCTCCTGTCATTATGTGTGTCTAAAGCGTGCGTGTCTTTAATGTTTAATATCTCGGCAAAATTACTGACGATGTTTTTCGCAAATCATTTTCAACAATGCTTTTATACTTCTGCTACGACAGGTACCTCCAGCGCTCCTCAACACCTTTGCTCAATGCCCTCGAATCGAAATTTGTTTGTAACGGATAAATGCGCTTTTCTCAAAAACTATGCGGCCTAGGTATGCCTAATCGCTATAGTTTTCATGCAAGGTTTAAATTAACGTCTACTACCTCTAATTTTTTCATAATTTTAGTTTCAGTAAATTCAGAAATAGAGGGGGGGGGGGGACATTTTTTTGCGCTACATTTTCGATGCTATCTCTGAAAATATAATACCTAAAATGAAAAGAAATATATTTTAGAGTTCAGCATTACGAAAGCTTTCGCACGATATGCAAAGAAAATTTTTAATTTCAAGTAACTTAATTAGCCCCCCTATATTTTCCCTAAATATATTTGTCAATGTTTAATAATCTGTAAATATGTGGGTGAATAGTCCTTATTATTTTCACCCAATTTGAACTTTCCACGTTCCATAGCTTACGAGTAAAATGGCTGTGACAGACAGACAGTCGCCGGAGTGATCTCATAATGGTTCCGTTTTTACTTTTCAAGTACAGAGGCCTTATAAACAAAAATACCAAACTAAATCTACGTTCAGTTTCCTTTAAAACAACTCCTTTGGCTTTAAAAATATTAATATTAACTCTTTTTAAAACGTTCGTTTCCGTAAGTAACTTTTGCGAATTCCTTTTCTTCTGCAATGTTTGAAATTCTTCAGCGGCTTTGAAATCAAAATACGAAATTATGAAAACTTCCAGAACACATCTATGTTCATTTTTCCTTTGAATGCCACAATCTGTTTACAAATATATGACCCTTTGAAAAATATTCGTATTAAAAAGTCACTAAAGCTGATTTTGGTTTTCTCGGCAATGTTTAAAAATCTGCTTAGGCTTCGTAAATCTAAATGGAACGCCCCCCCCCCCAAATGCGAAATCATATTTGCGTTCATGTTCCTTTAAAAAACAACTTCGCTTTTATAAAAAATATCAATATTTAACTCTTTAAAAAAGGTTCTTTTCTATAAGTAACTTTCGCAGATTCCGTTTTTCCTGCATAATTAAAATTTTTTAAATTACTCTTGCTTAAGGCAATGCAAGACTGGGTGCAATCCTATGGGAAAAATGCGAGATTTAACATCCTCTTCCTCGAAAACTACCCGGCCGATTCTGATGAAATTTGGATCCATATTTACTGATTATGCTCAAGACAGTTTTTTTCTGCCACTAAAACTTTTTATTTTAGAGCAATAGCCATTTTTAAGAAATTTTCTATTTTCAGAAACATTTTTTTTTTCTGAAACTAGTTAAAAAATTTTAAAACTGTCTGCTACATATCATCTTATATCTATACTCTACTACCAAAAAAAGTTTTATCGAAGTCGCTTGAGTACTTTAGGAGTTAATGGGGTTTTTAGCTGAAAAGTACAATTTTTCGGAGAGGTAAAAAAATTAGACACTTCTAACTTGTGGGAAGTTCTTGTAGAGTTTTATCAAATACATGAAGTAAAGTTTATATAAACCCCTTGAATAATGTTTACTAACATACAATAGTGATGGATGATTCTGGAAAATTTAAGAATCGATTAAAATCGACATCGTATAAAACAGAATCGATCGCAATAAGAATCGATTCCCAAATTCTAGAATCGATACTTTAATCGATATTTCGATTCTCACAGATTCACACAGATAAGCTGAAAAATAGTAATTCCAAAATGTAGCGAATCAACATGGCCGTAACGACTATCTCTCACCCCTCACCTCCATTTATGGGGGCCCTAGATAATGTTAGGGGCCCAGAAGTAAGCTACTACAGACCTTTGAGTCGAATAATGAGGTTTTTTAACTTTTAAAATTATTATTTTTAAGATGTAGTTTTGATAATAGTTTATATTTAAATTTATCTTTAAAAAAGATCTCGGTCTGATAAAAAAAAAAAGAAACAAATGATTTTTTTTTCATCCGGAAAAGATGTATTTTCTACTCTAACTCTTATTTCCTTCAACCAAACAGATGGGGACTTACTTCCTATAAACGTCATTCTTCTTAAAAATGCGCAGATGAGCGAAATTTTGAAGTCTCTAAATTTATTTAAAAAGTTAAAAGGTTTTTCAGTCTTTTTAGGACCTCCTATAAGCGTGGGGCAAATATTGCAAATCTTCTTTTAAAATAGCTGTGATGATGTAATTAACTAATCATCACATACTAATTATCCCCCAATTAATAATCAAAATTCTTCTTTTAATAATATATTTAACTAAATTTCTTTCCCTTTTTAAAAAATATAAATCCTTATCTCATTTACAGTTTATAAATATCTTTCTTTTTAATGTTTACCAAATTTTCAGCTGTTAAGAAAAAAAAATGTTCTCATCCTAGAGCCATTAACAGTGAAATAACATACTTTTCTCTGGTTAACAAATAAATAAAAGTATATTCTTTGATTATATGTTTTTTTCCGAGCAGTAATCTAAAAACTCTAAACAGTTATTGACTCATTCGCTGGCATGCAGAGTGCACTCACTGAAACAAAAATAAATAAAAAAGAGAAGTATCGGGTTAAACTGATGGCATTGACCTCACAGTCTATTCATACTAATTGTATTTTATGCTCGTACTTCAAATAATAATGCCTTTCGAAAAATAAATTAAGGGGAATCAGCCCCCCCCCTTCCCGTTTCACATCTTTATACTTAAACAATAAGCCTCCAAATCTCATCAGGGAAGCGCTTTATCAGAATAAACTGGTTACCAAATTTGAAGCAAATCAGATAGAAAAATCAATATATCTAAATTAAGGGGGGTTAGCCCCTGCTCCCCCTTTATACTTAAACAATGAACCTCTAAATTTAATCAGGGAAACGTCTTATCAGAATTAACCGGTATACTAAAATTGAATCAAATATGATAACGCATGAAAAACCCATTTATCTAAGTTAAGTGTGGGGGGGGGGGGATAGCGTCTGTACCCCCCTCCTTTATGCTTAACCAATGAGCCCCCAAAACTAATCAGTGAAGCGTCTTATGAGAATGAACCTAGAAAAAAAATGTAAAGCAAATCGGATATTCCTATCGAGAGTTATCGCGTTACGAATGTACGTTCATACATACATACAAAAACTGCGGGCACATTAGCTCTCAGGCTTTGATAGCCTGTGAAGTAAAAAGAAAAGTGCCCAGTTAAACGGATGGCATTGAGCTCACAGGCTATTCACACTAACTGTATATTATGCTCTTATTTCAAAGAATAATGCCCCCCGAAGAATAAACTAAGGGGCGGGGGGGAATTGACCCTCCCCGTTTCCCCTCTTTATACTTAACCAATGACCCTCCAAATGTCATCAGGGAAGCGCCTTATCGAAAGAAATCCGTATACCAAATTTGAAGCAAATCGGATAGAAAAACCCATTTATCTAAATTAAAGGGGTATTAGCCCCCCGTTCTCCCCTTTATATTTAACCAACGAACATCCAAATCTAATTAGGGAAACGCCTTATCAGAAGAAACTGGTGTACCAAATTTGAAGCAAATCGGATAGAAAAACCCATCTATCTAAATTAGGGAGGGTATTATCCCCTCGTCCCCATCCCCCCTTTAAACTATAACAATGAACCTTCAAATCTAATCAGAGAAACTCCTTATCAAAATTAACCGGTATACCAAAATTTGAAGAAAATCTGATAATTCTGCATGAAAAACCCATTTATCAAAGTTAAGGGGGGGGGGGGGAATTAGCATCCGTTCCCGCCTTTGTACTTAGCCAATGAACCACCAAAAATTAATCAGGGAAGCGCCTTATCAGAATGAACCTAGAAAAAAAATGAAGCAAATCGGATATTTCTATCAAGAGTTATCGCGTTACGTACATATATACACACAAAACTGACGGGCACATTAACTCTCAGGCTTTGATACCCTGTGAACTAAAAAGTGCCAAGAGCGTATAACTAGGGGGGGGGGGAGGACGGACAGAAAATAAAAGAGGACATTAAAAGCTTTCCAACAATATGTTACACGAGATGGTTTGGAAGAAACAATAAATATGCCCCCCCCCCCGGGGGGGCTGGTAAGTCTCAAACGCTGGGAGGGGCGACCTCAAATGTATCTTTGGTCAAGGTTTCAAAATGTGGATTTATAAAAAAATAGAACTAGAATTGGGCATTTTTAAAATAGCATGCATATTTTGAACGGCCCTGTAAATTAAGGCGAGGAAGGGGGGGAGGGAGGAAAAGGATTAGAAAAGGCGAACTTGAAAAATACAACATAACAAACTAGTAACCCGAATATCTAGGCTTCTAAACAAAAGTATAACGATTTAACCTAGTATTGAATTTAGGGGTGACCCGGGGGCACATTGGAATGTCCCTCTCGAAAGTTTTGAGATTTTATGATTTTTAATGGACAAATGTGCATCCCCCATTACGGAACTCTAAAATCTCGCCCCCCCCCCCCCCCATCACGACCGGAGTAGTCAAGAAATCAACCCTCCATTCAACACTGAACCTAGAAAGAAAAAAAAAAGACTCTTATACAAAATTTTACAGCAATTCTGCCACTAAAACAGTAAAATTGGAGGAATCTATTCAACCCGAATCGTGGATCATGCGCGATGCGATTTGAATTGAAGTAAATCAAAAAATAACGATTTCACCCGCATCTAAAAATCGGCATCGAATCTGAACTGAATAGATTCGCCCGAATCTAGAGAATTGAAGCAAATCAAAAAATAATGATTTCACCCGCATTTGAAAATTGGCATCGAATCTGAACTGCATCGATTCACCATTTCTGATCCTATGTTACGGGCAGAATCGATGCGTTCATTTTTTCTTGCTTTCTTTTGTCTTTAGAAAAAGAAAGCGTTGGATTCGTGAAAAATTTCGACTTCCGGTTTTCGAATGATTTATAGTTTTAGAAGATCTTGTCTGGAATACGATTTGACTATTTTTATACATTGTCTGTCGGTCGGTCTGTATATTTGTTTGTCTCCGACAAAAAAATCGTGGGCGGTCTATTTCAAGAACTAATGCATGGAATCTGTTGAAACTTTAGCTTCACTTAGATTTTCATATAAATTGGTGCTGATTACTTCTTGATGTAAATCTACCAGCAGGTGGCTCTTTTATGCTGCATTTTCCCGATTTTCGCAATAGCTCTATCTCAAGAACTAATGGACGGATTTTCATCAAACTTCACATTCAGTTAGACGTTGGAATAAATTGTTGCATATTAGATTTCGGTGTAAATCGTCCAACAGGAGGCGTTGTTATGCAGATTTTATCAGCAGTGTTGAATTCAGACAATTTTCTCCGGGAGGGATTTCTGCGGATCCAGAGAGGGACAGTTCAGACGGGAAGGGGATTGGACTTTTGTACATTAAGCACAAAATTTCAAACTTTCTGGGGGGGGGCATGTCCCTCCGGGCCACCCCTGAATTCAACACGTTTTTCTGGATTTAAACGATTTTAGGGATCATGTCTCAAGAGCTAATGAACGGAATTTCATCAAACTTAATATTCTGTTAGACATTGCCATAAGTTGTTCATGATTAGGTTTTCGTGTAAAATTTTTAAAGTTATTTTTTATCGTTTATCAATAGTGAAACTGTAATCGTTATCATCAAAGTTTTTACTGGAATTGTCTTTTCTTGTCGGTTAATCTATATTTCTCGGTAGGTTTTCCATTGTGTGAAAGTGTTATCGTCGGAAACAGCACAGCAACAGACAAGAAATATATAAAAATGCCTTGTTTGGAACTCTCTATGACTTTGAAGGGACAAGGGACCTTCGAGCTAATTTTTTTATTTTTTAAAAATTGCACCTTAAATGCTATTCAAGGGCACACTATATGAATTATGGCATATATTTATCACACATGAAATAAATAAAAAAAAAACAAGAAAGAAAAAAAATCGTGCGTCAAGCATAGATTACGAAACCCTTTCCAACACATTCAGAATAATGTAACAAAATTGCGCCGTTTAAAAAATTAAAATATTACGTCTAATTCAACCATAACGAATAACACATTTAAGAAACCCGATTTCAGCTGTTCCCATCCACAATCAGAAAATTTTCCGAATTTTTTTACCCGCCTTGTCTATACTAATATTATAAAGAAGTAAAAATTGTGTGTTTGTTAGAGGTAATCTTTGGAGCTACTAAACCGATTTCAAAAGTAATGGTATCAAAATGATGGTGTTGTTCCAACTTAGAACACAGGCTTTAATTTATGTCGGTGTCACTACCCCAAAAGGGATGCAGGAGCAAAAAATGCGATTTCTGTGTTAGTGAAGGGCCTAGAAATATGAAATTTGGAATATTAGTTACTTATAACATATAAATGATGTCTAAGAACATTTTAAAAAATCGAAATTTAAAAAGGGTGAAAATGCACAAAAAGCGTTCTATAAAACGTTCTAAATGGTGTTTTCTACACAATCTCAGGAAATACCAAACCGATTTAAAAAATAATGGTGACAGCTCTTGTTCCAACATAGGCTATATTTTGTGTCCGTATTACTACTCCAAAGGGGATGCAGGAGCAAAAAACGTTCTAAAAATGCGATTTTTGCATTACTGAAGGGCCTAGAAATATGAAATTTGAAATATACTATAAGTGCTCCATACTTCATTTTCAAAAGCGATCGCATTATAGTAAACGTCAATAATATACAAAAATGTCAGGCCAATTCGAATATATATGCGAGAGTTAGAGCTGTATAGAGATGCAGATAAACCGAAGTCATAAAACCTTTCTATTTATTTTGGAAAGTGTTAAAAAAGAAATGGAACAAAATTTATAATTTTAATAGCTAACCCGCCCGGTGTTGCCCGGCTCCACTAAAATAACCTGAAACAAAACTGAAGTTTGTATGATTTTACATCTGCGGGAAATCTTTCAAATGAACCTAGTTTCCGAAACATCAAGGCCTTCGGCAGTGTCTAATGTGTACCCAAACAAACCTGTTTCCGAAAGAACCTGTGTCCTTGGTCCACGCTGCTTAAAGCAGCGTATACCGGGAGTTTTTATAAGCACTGGGGACAATCGAAAACAAAGATGTCCTGCCGAAAACAAAGAAATCCTGCCCATAGAACCAGACATAAGGATACGCCACCTGGCGTTGGAAGGTGGAACTAAAATACGCAAAAAAACCCATAAGCTAAGTTGAATGAGCCAATTTTCGTTGATATCTAGCCCATAGACACCGTGCACCGTTGATGTTCGAAAACAGTGGTAACGGAAGTTTAAAATAAACTGTCATATGGAAGAAAGTAGGTGAATCGTAATCTAAGTTGAATTAACGAATTCCCGTTGAAATCAGGCCCATAGAACCCGAGAACAGAATGCGTCCCTAAGTGATACAAAATACCCCCCCCCCCCCCCATAAATTTGACGAATTACCTTTAACATTAGCGCGATATTTAATTTATGGATGCAATCCCCCTCTCTTTCTAAAGTTAACTACTGACCTTTAACAGTAACGGGATTTATTATTTACTGCTGTAGTGAGTAAACGTAAGTTGTTGCCGAAAAGGAAGATTAATATACGAAAAAGATGGTACCTCGGGTATAAGGAATTTTTTAATCTAATATATAAAAATGAAAATTTGTCTGTCTGTAATGCTATACAAATCCACAGTTTGGAAGCCAGAATTGTGAAATGTTACGTACATGTGTATTAAAACACGGCCGCGGCAACTAAAGTATTCCGGAATCGGAATAAATTATAGTTAATTTTTAATTAATAAAAAACCACTAATTTAACAGCCATTTCCAATCAAATTTACACATTTTCGGTTACAGCTGTTGCCAACAATTAAAAATCCACAATAAAATTCTTACCACAACAATTACTTTTCTACTGCAATATTTCACGTGAAAAAATGAAATAAATGGTTTCACGAATTTAAAAAAAGAGAATATTGCATCATAAATATTCTACTGCAAGATTTCCACGTGAAAAATGAAAATAAAATAAATAGTTTGACGAATTAAAAACAATAGTGAATGTTACGTCATAATTTTTCTGTTTTATGATTTCCATGTGAAAAATTATAATTATTTAATTTATTTGATGAATAAAAAAAAAATAGAATATTACGTCATATTGTAAATATAAAGAACGTTGTGAATATATAACGTCATATAAATGTGAAAAAATGTATTGAAGCATTATAAAAATTCGATTATGGAAATATTGGAGTATTTTAACATTATTGCTCCAAAGATGAATAGAAATAAGTTCATTTATAGCTGTATTATTTTGCGTCTGTTATATAAATTTATACATTTTTATATTGGGTTTTCATTTGATTCATGTGTACAACACTTCGACTGTTATTTTTTTTATGTTGTATGTTAAATTTTGAAATTGTTTTTTTTTAAACAAACACTCTTAAAATTCCGGGCAACAACGGGTCCTTTAGCTAGTAGTTTATAAAGTAGCCAGGGGACCCTAGAACTACGTTAAAGAAAATTGCTGGAGAATCGGATCATTTTTAAAGAAGTCATCAAGGGCTCCAAGAAGGTTATTAATATACAAAGTTGATGATAGCTGAAGCATGAGAAATTTTTTTTTTGTCTTTCATGTAGTAGCTGGAGGACCTAAGAAGTTGTTAGAAAAATAAAGCTAGTGAATAGGACAATTTTTAAGGGTGCTATAACAGAGGGCCCAGAAAGGGCCAACTGATAGTCGAGAAAATGCTCTAGGATGAAGACATATTAAAAGTTTCCAGAACTTAGCGCTTTTGATCTTCAATTAGTCGAAATTTATCATAGGGTATAAATTAATCAATAGAATAAAAAAATTAAAGAAATGCGCAAAAAATGTGAGGGGATGCTTAGAAAAGAGCCTTAGCCCCAATAAAAAAATTAGGGTGTTGGACCCGGTAGAAGAGTTCAAGACTTAATGCATGGCCCACAAAAGGTTCAAGGGGTCCCGCACCATGTGCTGGGGCGTATTAGGGCTTTAACTGGAATGTAGAAATGGAGGAATAACTAAATGAAAAAAGTGCCCTAAAAACGAAGGTCAGTTATAAAGAAGGCAATTTATTAGCGATTTAGGGCGCAAAAACTTCATGGACTCCCTACCGGGCCCCAGGGTTCCATGGTCTTAACTGGAATGGAAATGGAAATGTAAGGTAACTGGGATGTAAGGAAAGTTTTTAGTAAATTATAATGTAGCCGGAGGACGCTAGAACTATGCTAAAAAAATTGCAATATAATCGGATCTTTTTTTAAAGAAGCTGCACCAAGGGCTCAAGAAGTCGATTAATATTCAAAATTGGTGGTAGCTGAGGTTTGGGAATTATATATTTGTTGTTGTTGTTCATATAATAGCTCGAGGACCTAAGAAGTTGTTAGAAGAAAATCTAGTGAATCGGACCATCTTTAAGGGAGATATAATAGAGGGCCCAAAAAGAGGCAACTGATATTTGAGAGCAGGACCCTAAGGTGAAAGCATGTCAAATGGTCTTAGTACTTATAGCGCTTAAGATATTCAATTAGTCAAAATTAAACATAAACTATGAATTAATCATTAGAATAAAATTTTAAAAAAATTCGCAAAAAAAAAAAAAATCAAAAAAAAAAAATCGGGGAAATGCTTTAAAAAAGGGGCCCTAGGGCCCCAATAAAAATATGGAGATGTTGGTCTTGGGAGAGCAGTTCAAGACTCAACTTTAAAATTATGGTTTGAGAAGGTGGAGCAATAAGGGGGTGAAAACGCATGGCGAACAAAAAGTTCAAGGGACCTCGGACAATTCGCTAGAGGGCCATAAGGTCTTAATTGAAAAGGAAATACGTGGCAGTAACTAAATGGAAAAGGGGGTCAAAAAGGAAGATCTGATTAACAGAGGGAATGTATTAACAATTTAGGCCACAAAAACTTCAAGGGGTCCTGTACAGGTCCCCAGGTGACCAGGATCTTAATTTGAATGTAGAAATGGGGAAATAACTAAGTGGAGAAAGGACTCCAAAAACGAAGAAGATCGGATAAAAAGAAGGAAAATTATTAACAATTTAGTTCAAAAAACTTAAAGGGGCCCAGGGGGCACGGCCCTTAAAAAATTAAAAATCTGTGCCTCAGGTGCATCAGGACCTGACTTGGACTATCTTCACATAAATGTTTAGGCTTCTAAGTGCAGTACATTTCGCTAGCCATCGCAGACAGGCAGACACACACACACAAACAGAGCGAAACTTTCTTTTATTAGTATAGATTAAAATAACTTCGTTAGTTTTTCATCATACTTTCTACCAACAGAAAAAAAAGCTAGAAATTTTTCATAGTCCAATTCGGCGCTCACGCCAGATTTACATATGTAACGAGCATTTTTTGGGGGGAGAAAAACATACATTGAATTAAACCTGACTTTCAAGATAATCATTCAATGGTTATAAAATATTTTTTTTTTTTTTTTTTTTTTTTTTTTTTTGTAACTGCAATATTTCCTCTGTCATTTTCATTTTCAATTGTACATCTATAATTTCTTTATCTGTATTTTATAAGCAATGTCGCGTTTCAAGGGCAATTTATCTAGCCGTAAACGGGTAGTTGAATTTTTTGAGTTAACTTATTGTTATTTTTTTTAAATATGTGATTGACGCTATTTCGTTTGAAATGATAAGCTAAATACAATGGCATTTTATCTTTTTTGTTTCTTGAGATAAGCTGTTTTATATCCCAAATATAGAAAACTTTGTTGATAGGGGAAGGAAATGAAAGGTTGCATTAAAGTTTTTATTTTACAAAATTTAATGATTACACAAGTCTGCATGATTTTGAGGTTTAACTTTTGATAATTGATTTATATGTATTTTTTAGCGCTGAATCCGAAAATGACCTCCATTTTTAACCCTCACGTCAGGATTTTTTGCAAATCGTAAATTTCAATGGTAAAAAGTCAAAATATAGAGAACATCTGATACTGAAAGATACAGGAAATGGTTGTGTTTCTTCAATTTTGATAGCTGATTTTTATATAAATTTTAGCGCTGAATTCGAAAATCCCCTTCATTTTTAACCATCAAGTCAGGGTTTTTTGCACATCATAAATTTCAAAGTCAAAAAATAGCAAAATTCTGATACTATAAAATAGATGTGATGGTTGTGTTTTTTAAATGTTGATAATTGATTTTTATGTACTTTATAGCACTTAATCTGAAAATAACCTTCATTTTTAACCATCACTTCAATTTTTTTCGTAAATCGTAATTGTCAAAGTTAAAAAGTAATAAAATTTAAAAAAATCCTGACGTGATGGTAAAAAATGAAGGCCATTTTCGGATTCAGCGCTACAAAATACGTAAGAATCAATTATCAAAAGCTAAGCAATATGACACAACCCAAATTTTGCAGGCTTGTGTTATCTGAGGGGCATTATTCTCATACAAGGTGCTATCGGAAAGTTACCAAAACTTGATTTAAAAACTAGTTTTCTTCGAACTTACCTAATTTTGGCTACCAACTACTTAAAAATAGTCATCTTATGAACCTATACATCGATCGCATCGCGTTTTCCATATCTCAAAAGTACTCCTGAAGTCATTCTCCCGAAAGTTATCAAGGACCGCCTGCGATTCTCGTTGAATGTCGAACACAGTTGCAAAACGCCGTCCTTTTAGTTTCATTTACAATTTTGTGGATAATGTTAAATCACAAGGAGCTAGGTCCGGTGAATAAGGTGGATAGAGAGCAACAACCATGCTGTTATGAGCTAAAAACTGTGTTGTCTTTAGGGATCGTTTGTCAGGTGTCTTGGAACAAACTTTGCAGCAATGTGTCGAATGTTCAAATCCTCCGCTAAAATTTCTTATCAAACTCCATAACTGATTCCAACTTTGTCTGCAAATTCTTAGATAGATAAGCGACGATCTTCTTGTATGAAGTTTCCAATTTGTTCCACATTTTCATCTATTTTGCTGGTGCTTGGTTGCCCTGAACGCTTATCCTTTTCAAATGAAAGACAATCCGACTTGAAATACGAGTGCCATTCAAAAACAGTTGTCCACTTAAAAGCTTCGTCACTAAATTCCGTACGAAGCATTTCAAGAGTTTCGGTTGCAGATATGCTGAGCTACACACAAAATTCGATGCACACACCATTGCTAAATTACAAACAGATCAAAACACGTCGAAAAAATTCATAGCAACAAATTGCGTGCTCACACATTGAAATCAAGCAATGACATGTTTGATCATTCATTTAGCACTTTTATGCTCCAGAACGTTTTAATTTTCTTTTTAAAACATACATTTTCCTTTTTGTTCAAAATGTGAAGTATTTTGGTGCTTGGTGTTATTTATGACGGCCGATTATCAACACGAGGGATATAGGCCCGAGGGGGAAGTGCCCTTCGTGGGGCTCTTTCTAAGGGAACCTGACACGTATTTACGCAAGGTTATCCAAGGTTCGAAGAAAAACAAGGAAAACTTTAAACGATTAGGCCCATGGGCGCAATTGGGTTTGAACCCAAAATCTCCTGTCTACCAACTTTGAGAGCGGAACTTCTCAGCTACCGGTGGTGCTTGAAGTATTTTAGAATAGAAACATAATGTTGTATGTTGATTTGTCGATTATTCGAATCACCTTAAAATTATGTCTAAAATGACCTGTTAACAAATTTTCTAAAAATATTTACTGACACAATCACTTTTACTATATTATATTACACGCAAACATAAATGAATAATCCATAAACGCAATAAATATAATACAGAATAAGTAAAATATTTAAAATAGAATAATAAGGTAATCAATTTGCTCAAGGCATTTAATCTTAGAGAAAGCGTGTGAAATTCTAAGCACAGGAAAGAAAGTTGAATGATCTTGTATATAAAACCATACATATGTGAATTGGAATCATCAGAAATATTTTCTACTACGAAATATGATAAAGAGTCGGTTCATTGTATATGTTTCTGTTTTACTGAGAGTGAAGTAGGTTTAGATAACTTATATATTGATTCTTTCAATGTTACTTGAGTAAAAGTAAAAATAATTTTTACTAACCCATTTTTGCCTAGTGTTCCATTTTTGCGACGCTTCAAATTTTAGTACGTTTGCATAATTTTCTTCTTCTTTATAACATGAAAATTGTATGAAATAACTATCTATAAATGTCTTTATCTGTTACCGAAAGATGACAGCATAAGATGGATATTTATTTGTTTAAATGAAGGCTTTTTTTTTTTTTTTTTTTGGAATTTGTAAATTTTTCACGATGACGAAAAATAAAAAGTAAGTTTATTTGTGTTCTTTCTATTAAGGATCCAAATAAATAAGTCGTAACCTTAGATTGTAGACTTCATTGAAAAACATATTTTTTGACATTCTGAAATTATATGTTCAATACTTATTTTTACGCATTTTTGTAACGCACAAAATATAGGGCGCTAGGGTGAATGGGTAAATATTTTTATTAGTCATTTAGGGAACAGCTATTTATGTAAAGTCCTTTCCAAGATCATTATTAAACAAGTTGTTTTTAAACCTCGAATACGATTATACTTATTTTATTATTACTAATACTTATAAATGTAATAGTCTCTGTAAAGAAATAAATATATTTTTAGTAGTTCATAAAAATACTAATTATAGTATGTAATATACAATTTAAAAGCTTATTTTATATAAATTTAGACAAAACATGTAATTTTGCATATTATAGTATTACAAATATTATGCATATCCCATATTTAGTACGTTTACATTTTGTCAAATAAATACTAAAGAATTTTAGCGTATTTTTTTTAGTATTTTTCCAGTTCATTTAGAAATATTTTAAAGGAATTTTACCCACAAATTTGAGAAAACAAAAATTCTGGCATAAACGGGTTAAAAAAACTGCTTTATATGTATTCAGTGTTAATCTTGAAAATTTCGTCTAACTTTTTAATTGCATTTCATGTTTTTTTTTTTTTTTTTTTTTTTTTCACAAAAAGTTTCTTTGCAATACATGGCATGGGCATCGAACTCGATTATGAAAAATTTACTGTTTTTTTTTTTTTTTTTTTTTTTGTTACTCTTGGTAGTTAGCACGAGTAATTAATTTATTAAAAAAACGGTCAAGTGCGAGTATTATTCGCGCTCAGAGGTTTCCGTACAATAAATATATGAATTATTAACTGTATTACTAAATAAAATTGTTGTTAAAAGAGTAATAAGACTTTGTAAAAAACTATACTACGTAGGGTTGGGTATAGCTGCATATACTAGAAAAAATAGGAATGTGTATATCATAAAAGCTCGAAAAGATATGAAGCCTAAATAATATCAAATATTGCAGCTCTGTATAACTCTTTTTTAATCTTATCCTAATCTGTTCATGATGAACTTAATTCGGTATTGACAATAAAAGTAGCGCATATTTAAACTCCATTTGACATTTTATAAAACAAAATTCAGCGTAGTAATAATCATTTATTTTTGCAGTGCAGATAAAACAAAACACATGTTCAAAATTTAAACTTTCCATTGTGCTAAGTGCGCTTCGAAAGGAGGTCGCAAAGTTGCAACGCCGCCTTCGTCCGTGCCACATTTTTCCATATGGGTTTTTAATTAAAGACATGGGAGGCGTATTGATAGATGCACTCAATGCAAACTAGTCGCGAATCCCATAGCATTTGTGGGATTAATTCTAATTAAATTAGTATTTTTTTAACAATTTGACGTTTATTGCTTTCATACTGCTACTGGGCATTGCATTATACAAATATATCATTAAAAATTGTTATTTAGACTTTAAAAATCGATGGTACATAGCGTATGCCGTCCCTGTCACTATGTATGTCCAAACCGTCCGTGTCTTTAAGGGTTAATATCTCAGCTAATTACCGACGATTTTTTTCGAAAATCGGTATCAAAAATGCTTTTATACTTTTGCGACGATAGGTACCTCCAGCGTTCCTCAACACCTTTGCTGAAAGCCGGTAAATCGAAATTTGTGTACATGGGAAAAATGCGCTTTTCTCAAACACTATCCGACCTAGGGTAATCGCTATAATTTTCTTACAAGGTTTAAATGAACGTCTATTAACTCTAATTTTTCGGAAATACAAGGAAGGGGGGAAACATATTTCTGCACTACATTTTTGAGGATATCTCTGAAAATATAATGCCTAAAATAAAAAGAAATTCATTTTTGAATTCAGTGTTTCGAAAGCTTTCACAAGATATCCCACAGGATATACAAAGAAAATATTTTTTTTTCCAAAGTTACTTAATTAGACTTCCAAACATATTTGTGAATGTTTAATTATCTGTAAATATGTGGGTCAATAGTCTTTATTGTTTCCCCAATTTGAACTTACCATAGTTTACGAGTAAAATGGTTGTGACAGACGGTCGGACAGACACAGGAGGGATCTTATAATGGTTCCGTTTTTACTTTTTTAAGTACGGAACCCTAAAAATGCACATTTTTGCTCTGTTTCTTTTTTAAGATAGCGTATCAGAAAAGAAAAAAAGGAAAAATAATTTAAATTACCATTCTACAATTTCTAAAATGATTCCTTAACCTATAATTGTAAATAAATTAATATTAAGCTATTAATTGATAAAAGCGTATTATTAAAAATATTACCCTCTTCATTTTTTAATTATAACTAATTTCGGAATGTTTTAGTCTTTAAAATATTTAATTATTGCAGTTAAACATTTTTAAACATAGAATGCTCGTTACTTATTATAAAGTGCGGTGTATTTATAGTTAGTTTAGAAGAACACGCAAAAGATTTCCCTCACATTAACACAGCGGTTTACTACATTTTGGTGAGCGTTTATATGCTTCATTAAATCCATTCTTTTTTTTTTTAACTCCCATACAAATGTACGATTTACAAGGAAATTGGGCGGTTAATGACTTGTGGTGGGCTAAACGAAAAATACTTTTAAATTAGCGTACTAATAAATAATTACGTTCAAAAATATTAAATTCTTGTATTTTCATCTGAAACACACCTTTGTGCATATTGTTTATGATTCTAGTGCAGGGTCGGCGAACCTTTTTGTTGCCGCGTGCCAAGTTTAGTCAAAAAATATTTTACGTGACCATGACGTGCCAATTAAAAAAAAAATTAGTAGGTGGAAAAATAACGGATTAAAATTGCTTAAAATTTTCTATTAAGATTGGAAAAATATGAGGAACATACATGTAGTTATTATACTGTAATAATTATGGCAACAAGTATATTTTAGAAATAAAAAAAAATAATGCTATGTAATTTGATTTATGTTGCTACATCTTAATATCAGGTTAATTTTAATGCAAACTAAACTCCGGTTTTAACTGACAAGTGTTTTCAGTATGAATTTTGATATTATTCATTCGTGAAAACAGTGGCTTGAAAGCATAGATAGTCAGAAAAACTGTTAAAATGGTAAACAACAGTTTTTTTTTTTTTTTTTTTTTTTTTTTTTTTTTTTTTTTTTTTTTTTTACAGCTTTGAAATAAATTCAAATATGCCGTAACTCATCATTAGAATTTAGTAATGTCTAATAAGCAATTCTTGTCGACTGTTTTCAAATATCAAATTGTTTGATTTTTTTTTTTTTTTGAGACAATAATTAATCAGATTGGAATATAATATGCCACAATAAAAAATTTTCAATTTCCATTTAATCAAATTTAGAAAAGATCAGTCGCAATTTTATTTAATCTCACTTTATTTTCATTTAGAGCCACAAGCAATGCCGCGCCAAAATTATTCTTTCGCGTGCCACTTTTGGCACGCGTGCCATAGGTTCGCCGACCCTGTTCTAGTGTATCAGAAGATATGGAAAATTATAAACAGCACACAGCTGACTCATCATTATGCCCGGTGTTCTGATCTCAGTTGGCTGAGCGAAGGAGACTCGATTTCTAAGAACTCAAAAACTAATAACTTGATAATAGTAAAACTTATTTCTTACTTGTTGTGCTTTAGGTGTCGTCTGTAAAAAATTTTCATCTGTTAACATATTTTATTACCATTTAAGCATATTAATATCTTATCATTTAAAGTTGTGGGGCTACCTATATACCCACATTTATGTAAATAGTTTTGGTGTTGTTATGTCAAATATTTTAGAATTTATTTTCTCCCCCATTGGATGCAGCTTATAATATCTATTATTTTAATTTTGGATTATCTTTTACCTTTTCAAATTAACTAATTCTTTTCTCTAAATTTATCTCCTTTCTTAGGTCAGGGTTTGATGGGGGGGATTTCTTTATGAACATAATTGTAATGAACATATGTTTATTATTTATGAACATATGTAACATAATTGATTATCTTTTCATTCTCATTGTAAGTTTTGGACTGTGAGTACAGTAAACTCTGTGTAAGGCGGACTCTGTGTAAGACGGAAATCTGTCTAACTCGGAAAGATTTTCAAGTCCCTGCGAATCCATAGACATAGAGTAAAATTTGTCTAAGGCGGAATATTGTCTACCACGGAAAATTTTCTCTATCCCGATCGATTCCGCCTTATATGAACAAATGCCCCTTTATCAAGTTTAAATTTTAATTTTAAGCCTTTTGTTTTATAGCTCTTTTCAAATTAACTCTAACTTTCTTTTGGACGGTATGTTTTATTTGCTGCACGGTTTTTCTATAAAAGAAATATATATCTATATCTAATATAAGTTTCTCGTTCTTAACTCTAAAGTAATTTTATTCCATTTAACTATTATTTTTATTTTTTGTTGCACAGTTTCTTATATTCCATTATTCTTTAATTAATATTCTATAAATTATAATCTTTAAAAAAAATGGTGGTATTAAATATAACTTTTATTTTTCAAACCTGAACTTTATACTAACTAACGTTCCCGGGATTGCGGTGCCGCAAAGGTGGTAGGAACATCCCGTCCTGGGCTAGGGGCTTGACCCAACCATCAGCCACAAGCAGGTTCCCAGGGTGGGCGATTAGATTAGACTAGATTAGTGTATCAGAAGAGGGATTAAAAATCGATTGGAAAATTTCATCTTCACATACAAAAATCTGATTGAGTTAAGTAAACAAGAAAGAAAAAAAAATCCTGTGTCAAGCATCGGTTATGAAACACTTTCCAACACATTCAGAATAATGTAGCAAAATTTCACAGTTTAATCCATATTGGACCGCTGTCCTATAAATAGGACAGCTAATAAAACATTTTTTTAAATAAAATTGGTAAGGATTTTTTAGATGCATTTTGTTATGACGTCTTTAAAATGTATAAAATTATAACATATAAACAAAAAAAACAAGCACCCAATTAAAATTTAATTGAAAAAAATCTATTTAAAAATCCTTTAAAAATTGTGATCATATAATCTAGAATTTTACCATTATTATTATATTTTATTGGAGAAATCATAGAGTATTTTTGTACTACATAAACAGTATTTTTAAAATGGAATAAAATATTTGCTCATAAAATTAGTTTATGTATGTATTTTATATGTCTTACTAATATGTCATGTTTATAGGACAACTAGTCACTTAAAAAATTAAAAACTTTTTTTCAAAATTTAGTATCTACTTAATTACACCATATTAATGATATAATCGAAGTTTTAAAACTTTTTAGCCGGTGTGGTCCAATATGGGTTAATAAGTTCAAATAGCATGTCTAATTGAACCATATGGAAATGGAAAACAATTTGAAAACCCAATTTCAGCATTTTCCACAATCCAGTCAGAAAATTAGACGACTTCCTAGAACAGCTCTGTTTATGAGACATTGATTTGTATGTATAAATTACATACATGCAAAAATTCATTTCAGTTAGGAAATACATGTAGGGGAGGGGAGCCATATTTGGACCGCTGCTTTAATTGGACCGTTGCCGTTCTGCGTTAATTATAGGAAGAGACGCCATCTACCGCTGAAATCCTACTCATCAGAATGAAGTCACTCATGATTAGAAGAAGCAACCGCCTACCACGTGCTGTTTTCAGACAATTTAAAAAAAACCAAAGTTAGCTGTTTTGATCTAATTTTTTCCTACTATACGTAAGTGAATACTTTAAAACTAAGGGCAGTTGTTATGTTTACATATACATATATGAATTTATCTGTTTATTGCGCATATTTTTCAAGCGGATTTGTTTGATTTCGTTTTTTGTTATTAGGCTTGAGATTATCCGTTTTAAAAAATGGCGCGGTTGCCGTAATTGGGCCAATTTAAGTTGCTGAAATTGAACCAGATATGCGATCAGAAATTTGAAAAGTAAGTAATGAATTTCGAGGACGGTAAACTTTGTACACTATTTTTTTTTTAATTTATTACTATCTCCATGCAAGTTTATATATATGTAGGATTTAAATTTAAACATACTTTATTTTCTTTATGACGTACATGATCAACAAATTAACTGATGCTCTGGTATTTTTATTATCCATAATTTGAAAGCACGAGTAATGAAAATTCACAATCACGAGATCAAGGTTTCGACATATTCAAAAATTAAAAAAGAGTTAGTCTAAAAAATAATGTTGTGCATGAAGCAGCGGCTTATGAGATGCCAAGGAAGGTATTGTTAAGCCTAATCAAATTATTCGTAAGAAATATGTTGTAAGTTTTAAGTAAGAAAGTTGCTGTATTTAGAAAAGTATCAACGAAGTGATGTAAAGTTACCCTTATAGAATTGTATTAAAGTGTAAGTGTTGTGATTCAAACGTCTACTTATTCAAATCATCTATATATTAACATTTTACAAAGAATAACTTCTACAAATTTGGGGGCTCGATGACGGGATATTAAGCAACTAGTAGTAGAATAGTTAGTCAAATATTAATCGAAAACATGGGATCCTTAAATAAAGCTAAAAGAATTGATCTAATAGATTTCTGTGAGGAATGCGGAATTCAACCACCAGAAAAACCGACAATCCATGTCCTAATAAAGCTAATTAAAAACTGGGAAGATTACGATGAAGATTTTATAAAGGACCGCCTAGAAGTAATTGTGGCAGACAGAAAAACGCAAGCGGAATCGGAACTTGAAGAAAAGAAATTACGAGCAGAGACTGAAGAAAAGAAACTAAAAGCGCAATCGGAACTCGAAGAAAAGAAATTAAGAGCAGAGACTGAAGAAAAGAAACTAAAAGCGCAATCGGAACTTGAAGAAAAGAAACTGAAAATGGAAATGGGAGAGAGAAAATGGAGGATAGAATTGGAAGAAAAAGATCGCGAAAGAGAATTTGAGATTAAGAAAATACAACTACAAGAAAATTCAAGACAGCACATCGATGTGGACACAAGGACAAATCCAGGTAAGCAATATGAATTGCTTAGATTATTAACAAAATACGATAGTACAAATGATATTAGTTTATACTTGGCTATGTATGAAAGGCAAATGGCGCAAACGGGCATTGATAAAAAAGAATGGGTCAACTATTTAATTAACCTAATGCCATTAGATGTGATTAATATAATAACCAGGGAAAGTGAACCCGAAATGCAAGATTATGCCTATATAAAAAGTATTCTTTTAAAATGGTGCAAACTATCGCCAGAAGAGTTTAGGCTGAAATTTTTCTCACTCAAAAAAGAGCCATCGGCTAATTGGCGCGATTTCGCTTATGAGATCAAGGTATATTTTAAACAATGGATCGACGGCCTTGAAATAGATAGCTTTGAGGAATTATCGGAATTAATTGTAGTTAATCAAATTAGGCATAATTTACCTGCGGAAACAAAGACACATTTTGCAGAGGAATTGTTAATAATAAAAAAGATAGACGAATTAGTAAACAAATTAGATATTTACGAAACGGCACGAAGGGTTTGCAATAAACAAGCTATAAGGAATATAAGTGGGAGTTTTGAGGATAAACGATCGAGAGTGGCTGACTACGCCAATTCGAAAAGGCGCCAAGTTGACAATAGGCACAATGTGAACCATGGAAGAAACGAGGCACATATAATATGTTATAATTGTGGCAGACCTGATCACGTGAGTAAGAATTGTACCATGGGAAGTAAAACACAACAAAATTATTCAAATTATAACCCGCAACGTAATCAAAATTGGCGAGAAACGAAATACCAAGATTGGAGCCAAAACACGCAAAGAAAAGTAGTTAATACGGGCACGTTAAATGGAAAGAAAGGAAAAATCCTGAATATTCAAGGAATAAAAACAAACATTATAATCGATAAAGGGAGTGATATTTCAATCGCCAATTCAAGATATCATACTGCAATAAACGCGCCAAAGTTAACCAGCGACAATATAACTATATCGGGCATAGGTGGAAAAGAAATTAAACCATTGGGGTATTTTTTGCATAATGTTTATGTAGATGGTATAGAAATACAAGATAAATTTTACGTGGTACAAGAAGCTGACTACGATTTAATAATAGGTAGAAAAGCAATCGAAGGCCTGATGTTAAAAGTAGAAAAACATGTTGTTAGAATAATAAACGACAATACAGTACGAGTAGGTTACATTAAAATTAATAAAGTTCCTTTCAAAACAGATAAAGTAGCCACATCAAATATAGACAACGATAATCGAGGTTACGAAGATACGGTTAATATCGACTGCGAAAATGGCGAAATGGATTTAACTCATATTACAAATTCAGCTAACAGAGAAGAAATACGAGGATCAATAAAATCCTGCAAAACGAGCAAAACGAAAGATAATGGATTAAACATGAAAATACTAACGGAAGATAAAAAACCTATCTGCGAACTTCCAAAAAGATTCTCTTTAGTTGAGCAGGAAATCATCAATAAACAAGTACGACAATATTTAGATAATGACATTATCAAATGGAGCACCTCAGATTTTACTGCTCCTGTGATCCCGAGTAAGGAAAAAGGAACCTATAAGAAATTCATCATCACTAGACAGGAGAGATACGAAAATAAATACACTGAGAAGGGAACAGAAAATAAACACAAAAAGAGTAGGAAAAGACCTAAAAGAAAAACGGTTAGAAAGAAAAAGTCCAAAAACAATTCTGATAAGAAAATAACTGATAATCCTATTGAAAATAAAACAAAAAATGTTAAAGAAAAGGGAAATAATAACGCAAAAAGATCTACAGGCGAAATTTTAGTTCTACCTGAAGCATATGATGATGAATCCAAGTGGTATAAGTATGTACCAAAATTACAAAGAATTATCAATAGCACAGTAACACGAAGCACCAAGTATAGTCCTTTTGAATTAATGACAAGAGTTAAAATGAAGGACAGTGACATGCAGAACAGCAAGAAAATTTTGGAAGAAGAATTTACCAAATGTATGATGGAAGAACGCGAAGACATGAGAGAAGAAGCAAAGAAAATTATACTCAAAATACAAGAAGAAAACAAGGTGCAGTTTGATAAGAAAAGAAAACAGCCACGAAAATACAAAATAGGAGATATCATCGCCATAAAGAGGACGCAATTTGGCAATACTATCAAACTTAAAGAAAAATATTTGGGGCTATATGAGATAACTGCAGCAAAGAATCATGATCGGTATGAAGTAAAGAAAGTAGGAGATCATGAAGGTCCAGGGAAGACGTAAACCGGGGCCGAATACATGAAGCCGTGGTCTATGGGTTAAATTCCTGGACGAGTCGGATAGATTAAATATACGTGTATGTGTATTGAACCTATAATCAAAATTTTATGTGAAAGAAAAATGTATAAAAGTCTCAAGAGTGTAGCTGTTTAAACATAAAAAAGAAATAATAAGCCAAGATGATAATGTCGGGACGCCATCATGTCAGGATGACCGATTTGTAGGATTTAAATTTAAACATACTTTATTTTCTTTATGACGTACATGATCAACAAATTAACTGGTGCTCTGGTATT
The DNA here is from genome assembly GCA_963932465.1 of Maratus speciosus. Classification (NCBI taxonomy): domain Eukaryota; kingdom Metazoa; phylum Arthropoda; class Arachnida; order Araneae; family Salticidae; genus Maratus; species Maratus speciosus. The sequence goes on along the minus strand of OZ010799.1, from coordinate 10,827,742 downwards.
TTTATTATCCATAATTTGAAAGCACGAGTAATGAAAATTCACAATCACGAGATCAAGGTTTGGACATATTCAAAAATTAGAAAAGAGTCAGTCTAAAAAATAATGTTGTGCATGAAGCAGCGGCTTATGAGATGCCAAGGAAGGTATTGTTAAGCCTAATCAAATTATTCGTAAGAAATATGTTGTAAGTTTTAAGTAAGAAAGGTGCTGTATTTAGAAAAGTATCAACGAAGTGATGTAAAGTTAACCTTATAGAATTGTATTAAAGTGTAAGTGTTGTGATTTAAACGTCTACTTATTCAAATCATCTATATATTAACATTTTACAAACAATAACTTCTACAAATTTATATGTATATATATATATATATATATATATATATATTGAAAGAATTTTATTAACATTTAATTTATTTAAATTTTTTTGAATAATGATATATATGGTATTATTTTTTGTATTAGGATTTGTGTAGTAATGCAGTTGATATATTTTAATTTCATTAGCTTTTATTAGGTTCTTCTTTTTGTGACATTTGAATAATAATAAGAGTTTTAAAATAAAATAATAGATGGCAGCACCAACAATTTTGTCTTTTTAAAGCTTCTATTAAAGTAATAATTTTAATTTTTTACACCAGGTGGTATTGAACGCTGATTATTGGTAATATTGTAAAATTGATATTAAACAATTTAAAGTTGTTTTTAGGTATTTTAAATAATGTAATTATTTTCTATTTATATTATATTAATTGAATTTATCACGGTATTTCAAAATGAATTAACTGAATCCATAGGTTTTAATTTCTGTGTTAACTATTTTATTCACCTTAATCTTATCATGCTTTTAGATTCCATGTGCGGGAAGATATTTTGAAAATCAACTGGGAATTTATTCGGTATGTGGTGTAAGCTTTCTACTGCTACAAATTAAATATTTAATGGGTTGTAGTGTTTTTTCCATTTCATGCCATTTGATAATATTCTGTTTTCATCTCGAAACTATTCTTTTGGTTATAGTGATTGTTTGGGTAAAGGATTAAAAAAAAAATTCAGCTTTTAGCTTTTTTTCTCACAGAAGACAACCGATTTGCTTATATCATTCAATTCTGTGCTCGTGAAAACGTAATTCAATATATAAGTTTTTCAATTTTTTCGGAATCCATATTCTTTTTTTTTCTTCCATATTAATTCTTGTAATTAAGTATAAGGTACTTTATTTTATACATACAGTTCTATATTATAGGTTTGTGGCATCCATTTTTATTGTCAATTCATTCACAATATTTCGGTTTTTGATGATGGTCGGTAATGTTTAATTAATGGTTATATATATATATATATATATATATGGATTGATTTCTTATACAGTTTAGGCCTATGTAAACATAAAAATATTTTTGCATGTTTATGCAATAAATTTTGTTTGCAATTTCTTTTATCCTGTTTGTATTTATTTTCTTTGAATTCCTTATCCCTACGGCGTATTTGGTTTACAGAGTTGAATTCAAACATTTTCATCCTGGAGGATATTTGAGATGGCAGACTTTTTACAGTTCTGGAGGGTGAAATTACACATTTTTGCCATTAAAATGCATAAAATCTCAAACCTTCGGGGGTGAGTGGTTATTTAAAGGCTCCGGTGGTGGGTGCTGAATTCAACACTGTTTGAATATATAATGTTTGCGTTAGATTAATCGTAGCTTATTTTTCAACACTATTTTAATATAATATTGAAAATGTTGAAAAAGACACAGACAAACTGTCTGGAAGAAAAACACCTGTGACAGCAAAAGCGTTGAAATGGAAACATTGAATGGAACATTGAAATGGAAAAAAAACGACAAAAAGGAAGCTAGCACAAAAGCAATTGGAACATCCAGTTTTAAGAAATAGGCGCAATGTAATTAGCGAGAAAATGGTGGAAGGGAAGAACTACAAACATAATGTAAAGAAAACTTCTGTTGCAAAAAAAATATTTCAGAATCTAAAAAGAAAAATCTAGACAGTGATGATTGGTTTTGCCTAATTTGTAAGAAAATTAAAATAGTAAAAATGATTCAGTGTTCAGATTGTCAAATACGGTTCCATGTTGTGTGCGCGGAAAAAGAATTTAATAAACGAAATTCATGTGTAGGTTTTGCATCACTCCTTACGTGAAATTCAAGTAACTGACAATTTGTTCCATAATTTCTATTCTTAATTACTGATAACTTTGATTTATATTTTGAACACATATTGATTTAAGACACTCTTATTTGTCAGATATTTGATTTCATGATATTTCATTGCTGTTATTCTGTTTGATTGTTTCATTAATCGCAAACTTTGCTTTTAATAAAATTAGTTATATTCCCTAGTCATTAAAACAACCTGATATTATTTGGTCCAATTTAGGAGACCGAGGGTCCAGCTTGGGCAATCAGTTGCTGAATTTGGAGCACTTTTGACAATTTTTTCAAATTAAAATAAAATTTAAGATTTTCAAAAAGAAATTGATCTAGAGTTTTATTTAGTTAGTAGATTAATTGCTTGACCCCGTGTAATGATCTTTTGCAGATATTCCAAAAATTAAGTGAGTTATACCTGAAAATAAGACAAGTGGTCCAAATTTGTCTACTCTCCCATACTTCAGTTGAAAATTTCCCTTCAGCAATTTCTGCTAATAAAGAGAATTTGTCACGTTAATTATTTTGTGCAACTCTATATACGGGGTATAGAATTTATACACAACGAGTAACTCGGAAAAAAATCGCAAAATCTTATAAACGCATAGTGAAATTGAAAACGCACTTCCAGCAGTTATTGCTCAAATACAGTACTGTAACCGATTTCTTTTGTGTGTCCTCGTAAACGAACGACAAATGCTATGTCCTGTTCTATCTTGTAGTAAAATTCAATGATACATATCAATTTCAATATGTTTGAAGTTGTGTAACATTATTAAAATGCACTTCAAATTATTTTTTGCCATTGACCATAGCGTAATTGAGCTGATAATGCTTCTCACTTCATATAATACCGAACATGGCATGGTAAACATCATTAGCATATAATTTACGCGAATTAGAGCGTAGACAGACAGACAAGCCGAATTAATAAACACTATTCAACTCTGTTGGAAAGTGTTATAAAGGATAAAAAACAGGTAGCAGCTTAAATAAAAGGAATTTATTTAGATCGTTATATAATGTAAAGTTATCGGAGACTTCTTATCACATAACGAAGTAAAACATCCTTTCCAGACTTTGATTCCTAATTTCACGTGAAAATAGCATGAAAACAGCCTTGATACCATATGTGAAATTGATTTTTATTTTGCGTCAATGGTTATCTCTTTCTTATAAGAGATATTCTGCAAATTGCGCATTTTCTTTAACAAAGAGTTACATTTATCGAAAAAAATATAATTAACTAGAAAACAGGAATTCTGCTTTTTCAGAATTTAATGTCGCCCCGATGAAAAAAAAATATATATGTATATGTAAATAGTACAAAACATATTTCAATTTTAAGACTTACAACACACGCTTTTATTTTATGTAAAATGACGTCATTCGCATCCGCTTAAGAATTCCACATTTACGACCCACTCTTAAACATCTACAGTAAAGTATGCATAGAACGTCACTATCGCGAAATAATACACAAATGCAGCAAAAAGATGCCGTCATTAAAGAAAGTAGATACTTAAAATTAAATACCTATAGTTTATAATAGCTTCACGTTTTAACAGAAATCATTCGTTTATATTTTTTCAAAATAGCACGTATTTTAATTACATTTTCTTTCGGTTGTTATGAATAAAAGGCAACAAAAGGATATAATTAATATTTTACAACTACTTTTCCTTTACTTTCTACAGAAATGGAGTACTTCCGTTGTCAATATTAAGCAAATGACTCCAAATACTACAAAAAAATTAATATTTCAAAAATAAATGGAGATGCAGTTTTCAAACAAATTGCACTTAAAAGTATTTTTTTCTCCAATACGACGGTAATAAAAATGAAAATGTGCGATGCTTAGAAATTAAAAAAATTGCTATAGAGTATTTAATCGTACTGCTTTGTTTTACGGCTGTCTTCTGTAAGGTGCCCTTATTTTTTGGATGCGACACAAAATAAGCTGGGAGAAAGAAATAGCATACCGTACCGGGGGCTAATAAAGTAGGATTTTGTATTAGATTCAAACGTGACTCCTTTTCACGTGGTTGCTTATTAACAATCAAAATTACTATTTTATATATAAAGGGTGGGTATAAATTGTTTTTACAAAATCAGAGGTGTGATAGCAAGCATCAAGAGAATGAAAAATTGCAATAAAACATGGGGTCGCAAACTACGTTTTGTGGGAAAAAATCGCGAAAATAGTTATGAAGGGTGTGACGTCAAGTGGAACAAAACTGACACAGCAGGCGTTTACTATCATTATTCACTGCCATTATCAGTTAAAAAAAAAATAGAAAATCCATACTAGCGAAAAAGAAAAAAAAAGTATAACCTTTTCTTAAAACATTTTTTTTTCAACCTGGCTTCCCCTACAAGTTCTTATACTAGCGACGTGGCTGGGGACCTACGAACCTGGCTTTCTCAAAAGAGTCGGAATAAGAGTAGAATAAAGGGCTGCGGACGGAATGAGGCCGCTCGCCGCGGCTGTTCTGACATTCTCCGTCCGCAATCCTTTAAGCTATTCTTCTCTTATCCCGACTCTTTTGCGGAAGCCAGGTTGAAAGAAGAAAAAAAATTCAAGAATTGAAACCGGACAAATTTAAAAGGGAAATTACACAAATTAAAGACACCGAAAAGCGGGGAGGGATGACTTTGGGCCTTGAAGCTACCAAACGATCCTGCTGCGTCCAGCTTATTCTTAGCAGGCATTCTTAACTTTGCGGTAAATGCGAAAAAAGTGGTAGAAATTTCCATTATAAGTACCAGAAGCATGCACTTGACGCTCAACATTTTGGACTACTATTATCCCTCTACCAGTCCATACTGTCTCATCAATTGCATGAACACAGCGTTTTTCAAGAACTTTTTGTGATGTTATCACGCTTCATACAACGCAATGTACATATCGTTACATATTTATGGCAATATATTTTTTCGCAAAATTGTTACCGACAAACCGACTTCAGTTAGGGTTAAACACCCTGTATTTGTGACTAAATAAATGATTTCCGACCCTATGTTCTACGGTAATTATTGCTCGTCTGGAGGGGTACTATCACCCCTCTTATTTTGTAAAAACAATTTAGACTCACCCTGTATAATAGCGCTAAGTGTATAACACTTCCGGAGTGTACTCATCCAGATCCCGGTAATCTTTCGTTAAAATCACTCATTTTATTTTAATTTTCAGAGATTTAATCTTTTCAATAAAGCAGAAGATTAGGAAGCTTTTTTAAAAAGGTTGTAAAAAACAAAAACAACTTGAGTGATGAGCTACATCGAAATATGGCTGTTTTTTTATCTTTTCGATATCTTGCGTTGAAAATCGCATCACCCAATAATCAGCGATGGTAAACAATATGCGATTCATTCCTTTGAAATTTATTAATATATAGACCGTAAGTGTAATAATTTTGCTCAGTGGCAATATAAAACATGAAAAATTAAAAGCTTTTTACTGATTTTTGCATCATCTCACGATTTCAAAAACAAGGTTTAATTATGAATAACTGAACTTGGGTTGACGGCAAGAATTTTGAGAAAAATAAAAAACATTGCAATGTAAATACAACGTTATGTACTTTGTTTTATGTGAAATGTTATAACTTTACGAAAAATTTTTGTTAAACTGCATGCTCACGCAATCGATGATACTGTATGAACTGATAATCACAGCCCAAAATGTGGAGCGTCACGTGCATACTGCTGGCGCTTATAATAAAAATGCCTGCCACTTTCTTTATTTATTTATACTAGGGGGCTCTGCCCCCTACGAGCTACGCTCGTCAACCCCCGTTCAGACACCGCAGACTCTAACAGCACGCTAATTTGATCGCCTTTAAAAAGATTTCGGAAGATTGATTTATAATTTGAATCTGACAATTATAATCTGACGTAATTTTCACCAAACTTTTCTTTCTCTTTTTAATATTCACGTCAAAATACTTTTGTTAGAAATGAAATATTATGATCATCTTAAAATGTCAAGTAAATGTCTCGCGCATTTTTTAAATTAAAACTGTTTTGCAATATTATTTTTTGTTCATTTTACGTAATAAGTGTAATATGACGTAAATTCTCCTATTTAGGACTTCTAACGCATGTTACTGAATTTATTATTTTACAATATTCTTTCTCATTTAAAATTCATGTGTAACTATAGTTTTTATGACGTAATTTTCAATGAGCTCCTGCTTTTTTTATTTTTTGTTTATAATAGTCACGTGTAAAATAAATTTTTAATTTGAAGCAAACATTACTGTTTGCGCTGTTTCAATTAATATAAGTTGGCAACAGTTTAAATTAATACAATTTTCTAAAATTTGTAAAAAATATCTCTCGAAATGCTGAAAATTTGAATTTAAAATAGAAATAAAACCTCGAAAAATTATTCAAATTAAAAAACTAACTGCAATCTGCACACCACGAAATTCTGACGCATAAAATGATCTAAAAATGATTAAATTCCTATGTACAGTTTTTGCTCCTATAAAACTTTTTTAATGGAACGATTTTGTCCAACTTTGGCATTAAATATCTCTTAAAATAATTCTTCGATTTGAAAATTGTCTGCATCAGCGTGTTTATCAAACATTTTTCTATAATACTACCGATTTTCATATTTTTGTATGCAACAGTTTTTTTAATATTAACGAAGAAAGACCTCCGGTCACAAAAAATTCAAAACCGGCGGCGGCGGCGGCGGCGGCGGCGGTGACAGCGGTAGTTACTTTTTTTTAGAATAGAGAGATATTTATTTATTTATTTATATTATTATTATTATTTTTTGCTGTTGTCTTATTTATAACAAAAATAAAAATGCCTATTAAAAGTTACTTAATAATATACTTCAGTTTTCTGAAAGCTGTTACTGTCAACCTAAATTGAGTTATCCCCTTGAGGGGCGGTGAGATGTATTATGTCCCACCTAATTTAAACAAGATTCTGTATATAGATAACATAAGATAGATGACATTTGTAGAAGAAACTTTTAACTAAATTTTATATTTTTAATTTTTTTTTGAGGGGGGTGTTGTCAAAAAATTGCTTTTCCTTATTTAAAAATAAAAAGGTTCGATTATTCCGGTGAGAATTCAATATTACAAAGACATTATATTACTTGCCCCTCAAAAGGTTGAGACAGAAGACCCCGTATTTTTGATTAAGTACGTAGCACTGCTGCCAGGAAAATTTCCGTGAATTGGTTGGTTGGTTGCGTTTATGACGGCCAATTATCAAAACGAGAGATATAGGACCTAAGGGGGGGAGTGCCCTCCGTGGGTGTCTTTCTAAGGGAACCTAACCCTTACTTACACAAGGAAATCCAAGGTTCGAAGAAAATCAAGGAATACTCCGAACGATTAGGCCGAAGGGCGCTATTGGGTTCGAACCCAGCACCTCTCGTCTACCAGCTTCGAGAGCTGAACCTCTCGGCCACTGGTGGGGCTTCCATGAATTGAAGAAAGTATTTCTGAGAGTGTAACTGCAACCGAACTTTTTTTTTGGAATGGCAATGTAAATAAAAGAACAAGGAGTGATCGGAATCATGTTGTAGAACTACATACAAAATGAAAGCAATCTATTAAAGGGCTACTTCAGTCACGCGAAAAGACTCGATCGTTAATGCTAATCCTTACTTACAAGAAGAAACTTACAAAGATATCTCGTTTGCATTTCAATATTTTTAAATACATTTTTTTGGCATTGTATAGATGAGGTAGATCTGTACAATGGCCGTTTTTTAGGTGCGTTCGTAATTATATAAATACGTAGCACCTATAGTCGTCGTTCAGTCCGTCCGTCTGTCCGTCCGTCTGTCCGTCTGTCCGTCTGTCCGTCCGTCTGTCCGTCTGTCCGCATATAACAGAGCAAAAACTACCCAACCGAATGGTCTGAAATTTGAAATATAAGATTGTTGCAAAATTTTGTCGAGCCATTTCAAATTTTATGAAAATCGGATGTATAGTTTAATTACAGGGACAGTCAAAAGTTTTTCTTTACATTACGGCTAATGGGAAAAATTATTGCAAGTGCATTTTAATGATGTTACCGCCTTCCGAATGGTCTTAAATTTTAAAGATATAATTGTTGCAAAATTTTGTCGAGCCATTTCAAATTTTAGGAAAATCAGATCTATAGTTTAATTACAGGGACAGTCAAAAGTTTTTCTTTACATTACGGCCAATGGGAAAAATTATTGCAAGTGCATTTTAATGATGTTACAGCCTTCCAAATGGTCTGAAATTTTAAATATATAATTGTTACAAAATTTTGTCGAGCCATTTCAAATTTTAGGAAAATCGGATGTATAGTTTAATTACAGGGACAGTCAAAAGTGTTCGGGGAATGGGAAAAAAATATTGGGAGTGCATTTTAATGATGCTAAAGACTATGCACTTTATGAAGTGCAAAAAATTATACATTCAGTACAATATGGGGTGCAAAAAATAATTATAAAACATGTTATAGTACGAACGCACCTCATTTGCCACGTTTGACGAGCAATTTCCAACTTGTTTTTTCTTTTGCGATTTTGATTGCATATTTTTTTTATGAGGATGCTTTCACTTTCGAAACCGGTTCCGAAAATGAAAGTGTCCCCATTAAAAATAACTGTGAACAAAATCTAAAAAGTAAAAAACGGCCTTTGTACAAATCGACCTTAGCTATCCAATGTAAAAAAATAATTTAAAAATATTTAAATGTAAAAGAGATATCTTTATAAATTCCTTCCATAGGATTAGCATTAACAAGCGGGTCTTTTCATTTGACTGAAGTAGCCTCTTAAATGTATTATTTTTATATAAATGTATCTCTGTTTTCAGTAGTTATTATTATATATTTTTTTTACTATTAAATTTATGTATATATATTATTGCCGCGAAACACAATGTGCATATCTCGGTGTAAACGTTTATCGATAACATTTGAAATTTAATACATCAAACCTCTTATCAGAAGAAACCTTGAATCGCATACGATAATTGTCAAATAAGCGACCTGTGTCGATAATATATCATTTTTATCTCCTTAATTTGATTTATAAACTTCAATAAACTGTACACAGTGCAAAAAATTTAAAAATTTCTTTCGAATTGGACTTCGTGCATAATGATTTTGGCAATTCCAAGTTTACTTTCAAATAGGGAATAAAGAATTATACTGCAACTGGAATTAGATATTTCAATACATCTGGTAAGTATTCCGTTTAAAAAAATGAAAATGTTTATCATGTAAAAAACCTGTTGCCCAGGTATGTGATATTAGCCTTAATTATAGCTCAAATCAATGTTGCATGGTTTTATGTATTTAAACTAGTGCTACGGATGGGATTCGTATTTCAGTTATACGTTTAAACAGTATACGTATATACGTATAATACGTTCTTTTAAATACGAATACCTTAAAATATACGTTTAAACGTATCCTGATACGTAAAAGGGTACGCCGCTTAAACGTATATTTAAGCATACGTACATTTAAAGTATACGTATATTTCAAGTATCGTATTTATTAGGTAGCTTTCTTTACAAAAAGCTACCTATTGCAGCCGTTCGGAGGAAAGCGATTTCAAAAAATTTTGGTATATTTTCATCGATCATGACCCCCAGACCCCGAAACCACCCTCCGTTCAAAATTGATATATATACACTGCAAATAAGGGCGTCTTAAATTCAGACACATATGTGACTGAAAAAGTAATTCAAACACTTAAGTGTCTGAATATGGAATTTCAGACATCATAGGTGTCTGAAATTTAGACACTTAAGTGTCTTACTATATGATCATGGCATAAACACTGTAATCTGAAATGTCTGAAATTCAGACACATAAGTGTCTGAAACTGGAGTGTTCAATTTTCAGACATTTTAAAGTGTCTTATTTTTTAAGACACGTGTATGCATCTGAATTTAAGACATTTCAAACGTCTGAATCGCATCCATTTTTGACCAATCTGGAAGTTCGGTAATAGGCAGTCAATTTTTCACTTTTTTTTTGTAAGCTTTATACAATGTAAAAAAATATCCGTTAAAATATGGAAATTATACTGGCAATGTAGGTATTTTAATGCAAATTTTCTTCCTTAAATTCCAGAAAATTTTCCATTTTTTGCATATTTCTGTATTTAAAAATTTCCATTTAAAAGGTAAAATATACTCTTTCAAGGACAAATCCATATATTTCGTAATCAGCATTTTCTAAACCCATGTATATTAGACATGATTTATTTATTTATATTCAAACCAGTGCATTGCGCACCCACGGGGGGGGGGGAGCTAAGAAGGCTGAATCCCCTCCCAGACTAGACTAGATATTGTTATTTTTTTTAATTATGAAAGAATATTATCATTAATTTTAATAGGTTTAAAAATCGCAATTTTTGAAAAGATATTAATTTTGTCACACTTTTTTTTCTCTTTTATAAATTTTATAATGAAATTCGAAATTATAGCATGTTTGAAATTTACTTAATTATAAATTTAAGACCCAGTGTAACCTCTTGTTCACTTTAACCTTCATAATATTTTGCTAATTTAATAATAAAACTTTAAATTGTTTGATTGCAAACACACTTTAAAATTATCCAAATACAGTAACACATAAAAAAAATCGCAAAAACTAAGATATATTTTAGCACAGTATTTCATTATTTAACATCTTAAAAGCAGTGGTGTAGTCGTAATAAAAACAGAGGGTATACGTTCTAAGCAGAGGGTATACGCTCAAGGCAGAGGGTATACCCTAGTGTATATATACTATAGCTTTCTAGAGAAACAGAGGGTATACGGTATTCCTTAAAAAAATCCAGAGGGTATACGGCGTATACCCCCGTATACCCTCCACTACATCCCTGCTTAAAAGTATTCAGAATTACACCACTAAAACTTTCCAGAGCTTCCTCTGGCTTCTCTGGCTGGTTACGACTTATCAGTGTTGAATTCAGGGGGTGGCCCGGGGGAGAGAAATTTCCCCCCGGAGCAAGGAGATGTCCCTCCGGAAAATTTGAGATTGTGTTTTCAATGGTCAAAAAGTGCAATCCCCCCGGAACTCAATAATGCCCCCCCCCCCTCCCGGAGCCTCAGAAATCCCTCCCGAAGAAATGTGTCTGAATTCAACACTGATGACTTTGCTCCAGTCTGCAGAAAAATAAAAGTCAGGACCTGATCTGGCATGTCCCATCAAATCAAATGAAAAAAAGACCGGGACAGATCTGAGCACATATACTCCTCTAAAATATGCCCCTCCAAATCGCAATCCTGGATATAAAATGTCAAGTTTAGTAATTACGAAAATTTCCCAAGAGAAAAGTTGGCTTGAATACACCTAAATCAGTAGCGCCATCTAGTTTGAGTCGAACGTATTATTATTAGTCGAACATATTATTATTAGAACGCGTTTTGAGAAGTCGGACGTATTAATTTTTTTTTTTTTTTTGATTTATGGAATATTTCTGAAAATTCTTACTATGTAACTTTTTAGCTAATGATTCAGTATCGATCTACTCCAGGTATGATTTTACTCTGTATTTTGATCGGGGGAAAAAAGGAAGACAAAAAGTTTTTGCGTAAATTTTTATTATTTTTGCAGAAAAATTATACACAATATTTATAACTGAGAAATTTTGTTCAGAATATTTAGCATATAGGATGGAAGTAATGAGTCCAATTTCAAAAATTTTGCCATATATTCACCTGATCAAACGAAAAAAAAAGAAGAAATAATCAAAGAAAACAGAACACTATATTCCTTCACACACTTTCATATACACATACCTTCGCATTAAAATTAAACACAGGCTTTTGGCAATAAGAAATGCATTTATTTTTGAATGAAAAATTGATTTTATTTTTAAAGGTTGCCCCCCCCCCACACACACACAACTGAAACGGGACAAGCCCGAATTAAATATATATAATATATATACACATACGCACTGTTAAAACATTTTAAATATTTTAATATTTCAAAAATAACGTGTAACGTGATAAACAATAATATTTGGGAACAACTTGCGAATACGCCCGGAGTCCGCCATCTTGTTTCTTTGTTGATCATCGCCGATTTGAAATTTCTTTATTTGGATTTATTTATTTATTTTTGTTGTTATTTATTTTTGTTGTTGTTTATGTTTGTTGTTGTTTATGTTTAATCTAAATTTTCAAGTTATAAATAACCAACAAAGAAACAAGATGGCGGACTCCGGGCGTATTCGCAAGTTGTTCCAATATTTGTATTCTGAAAATTTCTTCGATAGAAGTAAAAAAATTTTCTACTGGTTCTACATCGCATGAAATTAAAAAGCAAAATATTCAAAATTCTAGAGAGAAGATGTGTGAAATCTTTCAGAATTATAAGCAGATTGACAAAATATTTACCGTTTCCATAAAATAAATTGTGAGTCACAAATGACTAACAATATTTGAACTTCCTAGCTGTGAAATCGTGGCCGAGAGGGATTATCGCATAGTCTACGGGCCATAGGGTCATGAGTTCGTATCCCGCGACGGGTAAGTGTAATATTGCTAATGTTATAAAATGAATTAATTGTGTAAAATCTCTGAGACCTATTGAAATGTGGGTGAAAATGTCCCTTCCTTTGAGAGGATAATTTTTATTTTTTAAATATAAAAATTTCCCAAATAAAATTTAAATATTTCTGATAATTGAAGAAAATTTCCACTAAAATACATAAATTGTACTGGCGTGGCGTTTTGATTAGCGGTACAGTTTTTATATTTTAAAGGATTTTTTTTTCTGTGTATTAAGGCTTACCGAAAAAAAGGTGGAAAAATGCTTTTGCAGAGAAATTAAAGGTGGTCAAACATGGATGCAATTCAGACGTTTGAAGTGTCTTAAATTTAGACACATACAAGCGTCTTAAAAATTTAGACACTTTAAAATGTCTGAAAATTGAACACTCCGTTTCAGACACTTATGTGTCTGAATTTCAGACATTTCAGTTTACAGTGTATATATATATATATATCAATATATATATATATATATGACCTATGTCACACTGTAACTCTCGTATTTATGAACCGATTTCGATGTAATTCGGTGTGTACATAGTACATACCAATGTCTCGACCGAGTTCGTTGGCCAGCTTCATCCGCCATTTTGTTTCAAAATGGCGGCCATTTAAAATTTTAAAAAAAATTTTAAATTTGAAATGTGGTACCAAAAAATTGAAAATGGAAAAATATTTTTTTCTTATGTATTTGACCTTTATACAAAGACTCCGTAGCAGTTTTTGATTCGTCTATATCTTAAAAAATGGCTGAGTTATAGCATTTTGAATTTCTAGCGAAGCTGACATTTTGAAACGTCCTGAATTTTGTCACGCGATAAAAGGCGTATTTATGAACCGATTTGAATGTAACCTCGTTTATACATAGTACAGACCAATGTCTCGAACGAGTTCGTTGGCCAGCTTCATCCGCCATCTTGTTTAAAAATGGCGGCCATTTAAAATTTTAAGAAAAATTTAAATTTGAAATGTGGTAGCAAAAAATTGAAAATTGAAAAAATATTTTTTTCTTATGTGTTTGACCTTGATAAAAAGATTCGGGAGCAGTTTTTGTTTCGTCTATATCTTAAAAAATGGATGAATTATAGCATTTTGAATTTCTAGCGTGGCTGACATTTTGAAACGTCCTGATTTTTGCCACGGGATAACAGACGTATTTATGAACCGATTTGGATGTACCTTGGTGTGTACACAAATAACTCAACCGAGTTCGTTGACCAGCTTCATTCGCCATCTTGTTTCAAAATGGTGGCCATTTAAAAAAATTAAAAAAAAATTAAATTTAAAATGAGATACCAAAAAATTGGAAAATGAAAAAGATTTTTTTTGTATGTGTTTGACCTTAATACAAAGATTCCGGAACAGATTTGTTTCGTTTACATCTAAAAAAATGGCTGAGTTATAACATTTTGAATTTCTATTGTGGCTTACATTTTAAAACGACCTGAATTTTGTCACGCGATAACAGGCGTATTTATGAACCGATTAGAATTTAACTTGGTCTGTACATAGTACATACCAATGTCTCGACCGAGGTCGTTGGCCAGCTTCATTCGCCATCTTGTTTCAAAAGGGTTGCCATTTCAAAAAAAAATGTAATTTAAAATTTAAAATGAGGTATTAAAAAATTGGAAAATGAAAAAGATTTTTTTTATGTGTTTGGCCTTGATACAAAGATTCTGGAGCAGTTTTTGTTTCTGAAAATTTGTTCTTTTGTTTATGTCTTAAAAAGTGGTTGAATTATAGCACTTTGAATTTCTATCATGGCTAACACTTTGAAACGATCTTGTATTTGTCGCGCGATACCACACGTATTCGCCTATTTCGATGGAAGAAGGCATGTGGATAGTATACATCAATATCTCGACCAAGTTCGCTGGCCAGCTTCATCAGCCATCTTGTTTCAAAATGGTGGCCATTAAATTAAAAAAAATTATATTTAAAGTGAGGTGCAAAAAAATTAGAAATTGAAAAAGGTTTCTTTCTTAAGTATTTGACCTTGATATAAGGATTCAGGAGCATTTTTTGTTTGTCTTTATCTTAAAAAATGGCTCAGATATAGCAGTTTCAATTTCTAAAGTGGGTGACATTTTGAAAAATCTGATTTTTGCCTGCGACAGCACTGGTATATATCAACCGATTCCGATATGAGTGAGCATGTGCACAGCAATTACTAAGGTCTCGACCAAGTTCACTGGTTAGCCTCATCTACCATGTTGTCTTAAAATGGCAGGCACTTTAAGAAATCGCCGAATTTGGCAGCCAAATATAAGTGACTTTAAATAAAAGCAGCTTGGATAAAGCTGACTAATTTCGCGAAATTCTCATTCATAATGATTTAGTATTGATAAAAATTAGTATTGAATCTCCTACATTCGGTTTCCACTTAATTGAGCTTCGTGTGTTTGAATAATATAAGTTGGCTTTTTAAAAATAAGGAATATGAAAGCTACCTCTTCCTCCCGGCACTGGCCGGAAGGACTTTTTTTAATAACAATGGACCTCATCAGTCTTACGTCAGTAAATGGGGAATAAACTGGAAATCGGTGGCGTTAACGTACCAACTGCATATTATGTTTCAGGCATAAGATCTTGTTATTTTCCTTTTTATATATTTTAATTAATTTATTATCTTCTAATTTCATTAAATTAAGTTATAAAATATTATATAAATTTGCTGGACCAGGTTAATTGTTTTATAAATAAATTTATAAATTGCTGAAAAAAGCCGTTATAGTTGCTTTAATTATGTTCTCATAATGGTTTAAAAAATAAGTGTGGTAATGGTCTGTTCACGAACTGCTTGTCTGAATAAATATGGTAATGTATGCCTATTAAGAAAGCCGTGTTTTAGAAGGATAAGGAGCTGTAGTCGTTGGTTTTGCCTGTTCTGAACGAGACTTTTGAGCTGCAGGTGACATAACCCCAAAATGCATTTGTTTGAATTCCGAAAATGTTAATATGTTAGTTTTTTTATTTCAAAACCGAAAGTTATTACCGTGAATTGCAAAAAGTACTTCGTAAATTTTTACTTTGAATTTATTTTGAATTTTTGTTTATCTCATGGTATTGAGAGCAGATACACGTTATTTTTATATTTTGTGTAAATAATGTATACAAATTGTATTCATTGTAAGAAACTAGCAAAATTAAACACTTTTTGAGCAAAGAATGAGAGTATAAATGTTTCAGAAATATTGTGAATCCTTGTTAAGTAGGGTTTTTTCTTCTTAATATTTTTAAATTTCTTTATTCGTGTGTGTTACACTCAAGATTGCATCCGGGGGCAAATGTTAAGATTTCCACGGCGCTAATATTTTCTACTCTGTTAATGTAAAATGAAAATCTATTTTTTTAACCATGACACTCATGGTATTTTTTATACAAAATGTTAGGGCATTGCGTTTATGATTTGTTAATATTGACAAATATCATTTTTTGTATAAAGTACCTATAAATTTCGATTACTTATAGGTTGGGAAATTATCGACTTGTAGGTTTTAGAATACAATTACACATACTTAAAAAGACTTGCCTTGTCTTTTCTTTTTTAGAGTAAAACATACAAATTTTATACAAATTTTCAAAATAATTTAAACTAGCTAACTTGCCCGGCGTTGCCCGGGTACATAAAAAAACTGCACGAATCGCGAAAAACCTCTGAAAATCACAATAAGATATTGCGAAAAATTTTTAAATCGCTGCACAAATTTCGAAAAGAGAAAGAAAAATTATATATTGTGCTCGAAGATTGAAAGTTGATTCAACTTCTATCAACGTCTTTCACTAATGTGGAAAATTGGTAGAAAATCGCTAAAATACACTAAAAATCACATACAAAATACCCGAAAAATTCGAAAATTGTTATACGAAATCCGAATAAACTTTATTGAAATGAAGGTAGAAATTACTTTAGTATTATAGGTCAAAAATGGAATGTCAAAAAATTGCAGCAGATCGCGAAGAAACGTAAATATCGAATTAAAAATCACTTGATGACGTAACAAACATGTGTAAGGTGTTTAATGTCAAGTAAATTTGACATTTACGATCACCCATTATTGGCATTTAATCTTACAGTTTGGCGATATTTTTTTTGGTCTACGGGATAATCAGGTAGAACCACAAATTATTTCTGTTCGTATTTAAAGGTAGATAAATAGCTCTTCTTTATATAAATAAATAAAATAAATATTGAAAAAAAATGCTTATATGTATATGAAAAATAAATAGTTTGCCAGTAAATATACGTAAAATTCACTTCACTCGCCAAGGCCATTTTCTCTAAGTCACCAAAGCCCATGTATCAAAAATATACCAAATACTTTTTAATCTGTTGCCTGATACTAAGTAATCACAATAATGTAAATAACTATTAGGGATAGATACGTACCGGGTTTGGCGCGATTTTTTTTTCACGCCAAATTGGTGAAAACATCGTTTTTGAATACCAGTTACAGATATATATTTAAATTATTTTCTATTATTTTAAAAGGAAATAGCAATAAATAATAAAAAGTTTAATTAATGTCTATAGAACAAAACAGTTTATATAACTGTAAAAAAGAAAATAAAAGTAAATAAACAACTTATTAATAAATAAACAACAATAGCCGAGTTACCATGTCAGACAAAATAACGCCATTTTGGAGCCCATTTTGTACCATGGAGCGTATATGACACCTGTGCCAACAAAACTTTCAATAATATAGTAAATATGTCAGTTGGTGGTGGCTTGATTATCGAAGATTATAAAATATGAGTGTATATGACACATTTTTACATTAAAATTTAAATACTCGACTACATAGTTATAATTTTAACTCCTTTTTATACAATTTACATTTGAATACAAAGATTTACTCCGAAATGTTCTCCTATACTTAAAAAAAAAAAATTATTGCGACCTTCGCCTGGCTTATTTCACGTTACAAAGGTTCTGCCTTTGTGGCTTAAAATTGCATTGTTTGGCGACCAAGGTAATAATTAATTAGCATGTAACTCACAAATAAAGCCTTTCTCCTGTAAGACATACGATGGGAAAATTACATAAAAATGATAATTAAATTGAATAAAAAAATAAAGAAGGACTAAAAGACTGTTACTTAAATTTTATTTCTTCAAGTTTTTTCAGGCACATTTTTATTAACCTGGCGAAGCGAAAAATCGCCAAATAATGTATCAATTGCTTCTTTCATACTAATTTATTTTTTAAGTTTTATAAACATTCCTTTCATATTTAAATTAAATATTTTCATTTTATAAATTTTATCTCGCATTAAAAAGTTTTTTTATTCTTTTTTTTTAATTAAACAAATAACAGTTATTTTCTTTTAATTTGCGAGTTGTTTACATTATTTTCTAACGGATATAGCCATTTCAATTCATTTATCAACTATAATTTTCACCAAAATTACCACTGGCAACCCTTTCGTCGAAAATATCAATAAAATACAATAATCTAAGCATTGTATCATGTTACTTTTATTCACAATTTAATTTACTTGGATTCCCTTAAATATAATTAATATAATCCCTTGGGTTAATATTAGTTTTTGTTGCATTAAAATATTTCAAATTGTTCATTTTCTGTAAGCAAGTAATCCATATTGGTTTACAATGGAAGTCTATGGGAATTTGGCGAAATATTAGAGATATCGCCAAGTTGGCGTCACTTTTGGCGACTCATTTTGGTCGCCAAATTTGGCGATATACCTCCAAGTTGGCGATAAACTTGGCGGCGTTTGGCGAAAGAACTGTGTCCCTCTACGGTAACCTCCTTATTAAATGCATTAAATGCTGTTCAATAATTGCATAAAAAATTCGCTAAAAATTCAAAAATCGCTGCACGAATTCCGAATAAACTTTTTTGAAAAGAGAACAAAATTTACTACATTGAGTTAAAAGAAAGAAACCATATTCTTCTCACTTATATAGAAAAATCGCCTCAAAACATAAAAAAACGCTAAAAATCGCATAAAAAATTAAATTAAAAAAAATCTAATCAAAAAATCGAAAATCGGGCTTCGAGGTGCAAAACTTCATATATAGACGTACCTTTTCCCCAAATTTTGTAGCTCTACGTGCAGTGGTCTCTTCAGAACACCGTCGACACACTCACTCACTCACACACAAACTTCTTTCTTTATTATTATAGATGAACAATAATTGCTGGAAGTGCATTTTCAACACTTTCCAACGAAGTTGAAAGTGTTTATGACTTCGGTTTGTCTGTCCGTCTGTCCGCTGTCTAACTCCCGTAAATATACCCGGATTGCCTTGAAATATTTTGATGTTATTAATGTTTACCCTAGTATGTTCCCTATTTCAAATTATGTTTCTAGAATGTTTAGTTCATTGACAGGGGCAGTCAAAAGTTTTCCGTTACATTACGGACTATGGGAAAAAAACGTTTAAAATGATTTTTAATGATGTTACATGCTTTCAAACATAATAAAATTGATACGCATTTATGAAGGGCACTAAAATATGCATTCTGTAGAATATATGGTGCAAAAAATAGTTATTATTCATTTACAGGGCCACACGAAAGAATTCCGTTACATAATGACATAGGGGGGAGGGAATTTTTTGCGGTGTATTTTAATTATGTTAAATTATTTCATGTATAATGAAATTGATATAAGTCGCTGAGGTTTACTATAACTTCTTTCATGTATAATACGAAGCGCATAGTATTTACAGGGACACACAAAAGATTTCAGGTTCTACATTGTATCCGAAACACTGTACAGTAGCGATGAATGCTGGAAATGCATTTTTAATTATGTTATGTGCTTTTATGTTTCACTATATTTATACATAGTATATGGTGTGTATAAATGCTGTAATTCATATACAGGGCTACACAAAAGAATTCGTAATGGTTACTGGGTATGATTGCAAATTGTTTAAAGGTGGTTTTTAAACGAAGTTTTTTTAAAGTATTCAGGAAGTGTTGGAAAGTGTTTCATAATCTATGCTTAACGCATGATTTTTCTTACTTAAGTTGTGGTATGCGTTTTTAAATTTAACTATTTTTTAAATATTACTTGGTGTGTATAAATTCCATACTCATATACAGAATCGTATAAAAGTTCTTAACAACATCCGTTTATTGGCGAAAATTGCTGAATGGATATTTTCAACTGTGCTATGCGTTTAACTGAACTGACTTACAGCATACTATGTAATATGCATATATATCTGTCGATCATATACAGGGATAAAAAATTGTATATTTTAAGGACAACTAATGGTAATAGCAAAAGTAGAGTTTTCAAATGTGTTCCGAGTTTTCCAAATTGTTCATTTAGACGTCATTTTTAAGACGTCAGTTTTGTTACAGTAGTATGTTGGAAAGTGTTTCAAAATCTATGTTGTTCGCGTGATTTTTTGTTCCTGTTTACAGTGCAAATGGATTTAATGTTTTTGAATTTTGGATTAGTTAAAAACTTTAATGTAATTTAGTATACCGTTAGTTTCTTTTAAATGTTTTGGTACTATATACAGTGCATGTCAAAGGTTTAAGCACAACATGAAATTTCAGAATGAAATTTTATTATTGACTGAAAATTACTTTCCTTTTCACATGACCTACGAATTGTATTAAAAAGATATTTAACAGATTTATGCTTTAAAATTTATCTCAAATAATAGAACTTGTCAAAAGAACAAAAATGAATGTGTCAAAAGTTTAAGGACAGTAGTTATTAATCTTTAGTAGAACAAGTATAAAAAAATTAATACTTGGTTATTGCTCTATTCTACTAAATTACTTTAAATATACGGTCTTCCATCGACAAAATGAGGTTCTGTATTGTTTTTGGTTCAATTTTAGGCCACGTGTTCGCAATGGCATCTTTCAAATGTTTAACGAAAGAATACTGCTTTCCATTTGTATAAACTGCGTGAGTGAGAATACCCCACATATTTTCTATAGGGTTTAAACCAGGTTTAATTACCGTCCATTTGAAAACAGATACTTCTCTCGACTTAAGCCATGTTGAAATTGAGTTTTAGGTATGGATCGAAGAATTACATTTTGAAATATCAATTTTTTCCCACCAAAATCTCGGGAACAGGAAGCAAATGATTGGTAAGTGTCTCTTAATAGTTTTCAGAGTTTTCGCGACCATTGATAAATGCTAGAGATGTCTGACCGTTGATAGAAATAGTCCCCCTTACCATTACACAACCACAACCATGTTGTCAACTAAATATATACTCCTAGGTTATTTGCGGAGATCATGCCAACAGTACTTAAACCCATTAGGGCCATCGAGGTTCTATTTGTTTTCACCACTAAATATGAAATTCAGCCTCTTATCACCAAATGACGCATGCTCTTTGGCCCACTTAATTTAGCTTCTTTATGGTGTCGTTTCACAGAAGGTAATCGAGCCATTTTACGGTTATTGATATATTCCGATTTCTAAACTTTTCTATGAACAGTTTTTTGTCGATATCTGTCCTCCAACTGTATGTTTTATTTATGAAAGAGGGTAATTATCAGTTGAAGCGAAGTTCCTGATGCGGTGGTCTTCGCGCAAAAGAAATTACTCGTGTCCTTCCTGAACGCAATTTTTATTTGAAATCATTACCACCTGCCAAAACTTGATAAAAACTTTGTTTAGAACTTTTTAATGCGCGTGCAATTTCAGACATATGTTTTGCTCTCATACTCCAGATATTTGTCACCTCTTCGTCTGAAAATACTTTCGACTTAGGCATTTTGTACTAACTCAAAAACAACAACTGACTGCTTCTTATACATACAGAAACTGTTTGCGTGTGCAACCGCTTACATCAGTTTGCGAAATTTGCATAAAAACGATTTTGCACTTAAACTTTTACCCATTTTATTTTTGTTCTATTCTTAAACTCCATGGTTTGAAATAAAATTTAAAAGATAATTTTATTGAATATGGTGTTAAAACTACTATTATTAACATATATAAAACACATATTGAAATAGAGTGGATATTTAAAGTGTTGTTTTAAAATTGTTATTGTGCTTAAACTATTGACACGCACTGTATTATGTCATTTATAGGTGCAGATTAAACCACCATGAATCCTGATTATGTTCACCTTACAAATAAGGAGGATTTAATCGTGTTGTCTGATTATGCAGCTGAGATGAAAGAACAGATGCAGGATCTATCAAATGAATGTACCGATATGGACTTATGGAAGCAAGTGAAGGACTCCAAGGTCC
Source organism: Maratus speciosus (assembly GCA_963932465.1). Taxonomy (NCBI): domain Eukaryota; kingdom Metazoa; phylum Arthropoda; class Arachnida; order Araneae; family Salticidae; genus Maratus; species Maratus speciosus. The sequence goes on along the minus strand of OZ010799.1, from coordinate 10,805,822 downwards.
CAGAAAAAGATAAAACATTTTATAATTGTATCAGTTTAAAAAAAACGGAATCGGAAATGATTTAAGAAAAAATAAAGACTTATGAAGAATTTTATGAAGAAATGAGCACTGCAGTTCTTCATATAACCGGTCCTGAGTTAATAAATTGTGATTTCCTACATAGAAAAATCGTTTTGTTGAAGAAAAAAATGTCAGAAGTATACGATTTGGCAAAACGCGAAGTAGAAGGAACTTCAAGTAAAGCTATTTATAAAATGCACAGGTCTTTCATGAGAGATTATGAGAGATTGGGCTGCATCGTGAAGGAGTTTGAAAACGCAGCCTTAAGCGACATGTTGAAATCAGCACGGGATGGTTGGAGAAGATCTCTTGATGAAATGGCTGAATTAAAGGCACAACTGAAAGAAATTTGTAAAAACTACAGTGATGTTAGTGATAAGTACAACGATATATGCGAAAAATATGATGCACTTAAGAGTGAAAATAAAACAGTTGTGGAAACGCAGAAAGTTATGGTAGCACAAAATAATGAATTGCAACAAAAAATGGATTTAATGATGGAAGTTCTGAAAAGACTAATTCCCTAAATCTGAAAAATTATTAGATTGTTTGTAGAAAGGAAACATTTCTAAATTGTTATTGGGATTTACCTATTCGTATTGCTCTCAATATCAACATAAGGGCACAGTTAGCTTTCAACCGGTCAGAAATGCTAGAAAATTGATTCAATTTCCATAACTTTTCACAAATTAACTAATATAGTGAATTAAATTTAAACAAGAAAGAAAAATTATGCTTTAAGCATAGATTATGAAACACTTTCCAACACTTCCTGAATGCTTTAACAAAACTTCGTTATTTAGGGAAATAAGCCAAATAAGATAACTAAGTAAACATTTTAGTAAACGCATAAAACATTTGAAAAACTGATTTAAGTAGTTACCGTCCATAGCCAAATATGTATTCCAATTCTTTTGACAGCCCTGAATTTGATCTGTAAGTTGATACATATACTATATAATGGGAAAATTTTGTTTAACAAGAAAATGCATAAAAGGTTGAAATTCATCTTTCAGCAATTTATACTAATTTATGGAAACATACTGGAATACTTTTGTACAGCCCTGTAGTTTACCTAGTACCTTTATTACATGCCACTATTTAATTCAAACTAAAACGCTCTTAAAACTACTGAAATGACATTTCCAGAAATTATCACCCATAGACGGCCATGTATCCAACACTTTGTGTGGCCCTGTATATCATTTTATCTATATTCTACAAATATTTCTTAGTAAACTAAATGCAGTTCAGCGTAAAAATGCAATACTCCTTTAAAACTCACCTTTAAGCAATTTATGCTCATACTAATTAACCTTTACGAATTCATTTTTGTAGCCCTGTATATTAGGGTGGGGCGAAAAAAATTAATTTTTGAATATCAAAAACGGGTAGGTGCCAAAAGTTGCCTTTATACTAGTACATCATCTGCGTGCAATATTACCGCTGAAAAAAAATGGCTTGAGTCTGCGCTTTTGGTCCAAAAGTCGAAATTTTGGGTAAAATTTGACATTTTTTCAAAAAATTTAAAAAAATTCTATAGAGATGGTTATTATTTAAAAGTGTTATTTAAACCTTTATTATTAATGACTTAACATATTTAAACGATAAAAAAATATCTTCGTTCTGTATCAGTGGAACAAAACTGACAACTTTTGGGGGAAAAAAAGCGTTACCACTCTGTTGTGTCATACAACTAATTGTTATTTAGAATACAGCTCTTACGTAGTTGCTTTCAAATCTACCCAGGAGGTACCACGTGGAATTGGCTGCATTTCATGACACAACAGGGCATAGTCCGACCACCCTTCCATCTCAGCGCAATGTTTTATTTATGTATTGAATTGTGATTTTTTATCAAAAACTGGCATAAGTTTTCTATGTATCAACCTAGTCCATCTCTTTTTTATATCCACAGACGTTGGGTGATGCTGCTGTGACACTCCTTCACATATATCCTCACATATTCTACTTCTTGTGTATGATAAGGTAAGCAGAGTAATGCAGTGGAATTAATAGAATCTATTCAGCCCTCTAGTATCTTCACCAAAATTGCATCCAGTTACTGCATAGTAATTGGGAGGTCTGTTCCTACAACATTTTACAACATTTAGGTATTTCATCTTTGAGTATGCCATCCTTTACTCTAACTCTTGCATTTTTTATATGTTGATAAGCTTGTTCTTTAATGTGATGGCGATCGTCATCAAAATTGCAATAAGAATTTGCTCTTGATGGGAAAAATTTACTCTCGGTGTCCTAAATATTTTTTTAAGTATTTGTTTATTGCCGTTTTCTGTGATGTTTAGTAGCCAAGTAATTTCCCATAAGTTTTTAGATCAATTTTTTGGATGTGGATTATATTTGATGTAAACCATCCTGCGGCATAAACTTGGATTACATACATTGTGAGTGAACCACACTCTGATGGTCAACCAGGGCTTATATAAAAGCGAATAATTTTATGCACCTATGTGAGCCATCTGGCATGGGAGAAGTTTTTTGGGTTCCTATTCGCTAGTTCTTCTGAGCCATATCTTGATGAAATAACTTTGCAAATCTCTAGCAGGTATTTCTGGTATGTGCTGAGTACCCTTTTCTCGAAAAAGGAAATAATGTTTGAAAATTTCTCTCTATGGCTTCAAAAATGAAAATAAAAAGGGAATGGCACGTGGACAAAGATTTTCCTATTGGTCCGGTGAATCCCTGTGGGTTAGAATCTAATTTTTGCAAATGATCATGTCTAATAAATGATGCAGAGAAATTTCACTGGACTTGGAGGTGGCATATGATCAATTGTAATGGTTCATTCTAAACATGTCCCTCGCAGAATGGATGACAACGACTAACAGAATTATCCGCCTTCAAATGAGCACTCACTGCCCATCAGAGTCTCTACGTTCACTCAAAATGTACTATGATATCCAAGTTTGGCCCCAGGATAGTTTACAATCAAATATAATCCACTGCTAAAGAAGGGATCTAAAAATTCATGAGAAATTACTCTGCTACTAAACAACACACAAGGCGGAATAAAACGACTACTAATCAAAAGGTTATTTAGGGCAACGGCTCCTTTGCATACGCAGAGGGAATTCTTAATTCAATGCTCTCTGCCGATTTCCATCACATTAAACAGCTAGCTGCTCAGCACATAATAGTTGAAAGATGAGAGTAAATGATGGCATAGGCAAATCTGAAATATCGACAATCAACTTTGAAGCGGATAATTATATAAATCTAATTCGTTGGAAAAGTGTTGTGGTAACAGAACCTCTAATCAATATGCATTTATCGGGTGCAATCTTGGTGAAGATAATAGACGGCAGAATAGATTACATTAATATCATCCGCACTGCATTACACTGTTTGTCTTCTCTTACACAAATGGTAGAAAAATACTTAAAGGAGATCACAGCAGCAGCATCCAAAGTCTATGGATCCAAAGAACAGATGTACTACGTTGATACATAGAAAAATCAGTCTTTGATAAAAAATCACAATTCAATATATAAATAAAACATTGAGTTCAGATGGTAGGGTGGTCGAGCTATGCACTGTTGTGACATGAAATGCAGTCACCTCCACGTGGTACCTCCTGGGTAGTTTTGAAAGCAACTAGGTAAGAGCTGTATTCTAAATAACAATTATTTGTATGACACAACAGAGTGGCAAAGCCTTTTTTTTCACTAAAAGTTGTCAGTTTTGTTCCAGTTATACAGAACGAAGATATCATTTTATCGTTTAAATATGTTAAGTCATTAATAATAAAGGTTTAAATAACACTTTTAAATAATAACCATCTCTGTAGAATTTTTTTTAAATTTTTGAAAAAATGTCAAATTTTACCCAAAATTTCGACTTTTGGACCAAAAGCGCAGACTCAAGCCATTTTTTTTCAGCGGTAATATTGCACGCAGATGATGTACTAGTATAAAGGCAACTTTTGGCACCTACCCGTTTTTGATTGTAAAAAAGTTATTTTTTTCGCTCTACCCTACTGTATATGAACTATAGCATTTATACGCACTTTATAGTATGCATAAATATAGTAAAAAAAGCGCATATCATAATTAAAAATGCATTTCGAGCAGTCATTACTAATATATAGTAATTCAGATACAATATAGTATCTGAAATCTTTTCAAATACACCGCGAACAATTCCCCCTATATTATGAACGGTATTCTTTTGTGTGGGCCTGTAAATGAACAATAACTATTCTTTGCATCGCATATTCAACAGAATGCATATTTTAGTGGACTTCATAAATGAATATATCAATTTTACCATGTTTAAAAGAGTGTAACACCATTAAAAATCATTTGAAACGATTTTTCCCGTTTGGCCGTAATGTAACGGAAAACTTTTGACTGTCCCTGCAAATTAACTAAACATGCTACAAACTTCGTTTGAAATAGGGAACGTGCTATGGTAGAGATCACTAACATCCCAAAATTTCAGAGCGATCCGAGCTTATTTACGAGAGCTAGAGCGTGGACAGACGGACAGAGGGACAGACGGACATACGACCAGACGGACAGATGGCAAGACGGACAGACAAACCGAAGTCATAAACACTTTTCAACTTTGTTGGAAAGTGTTAAAAAATTCATTGTTAAGTATAGTATTACTTCTTACAATAAACAATACATACTGAGGAAAAATATTTAAATTAATTAGGAAAACTTAAGTAACCTACTGTTTTTTGTTTTCATAATTGTCTGAGCGAAGCGAAGGCTAATACTCAGCGAAATATTACTGTCCGGACACTTTACTACTACGATTGATATTAATGCCATGTCCTACTAAAAAAAAAAGCCTAATAAAAACCTTTCGTCAAGCATAACTCAAAAAATATTTGTCGGATTTCGTTTCTGATTGCACCAGAAGGTACCTATGAGGGTCACCTACTGAATGCACCTACTATGAAAAATAAGTTCCAAACCGTTTAAAATTTATATAGAAAAAACTCTTAAAAAACACAATTTATCTGGATACGTCACAGAAATTTGGTGTGCGTCACTTTCACCGGTTGATATTTTCGTAGACAACTGGTTTGAACACATGGAGCAAATAAAAAAAAATACGCACGCAGTAATATTGACTAGATCAGTTTCAACCACGTGATCACAAACCTTGCAACAACCCGTGGCAACCAGTTTTGGTGGGCAAACAAATAATAATACAGTATTCCGTATCACGGTGACCGTTTTTAGCCTGTTGTATAAATCCTGGCATGTTGTATGACATATAATTGTGGATGATTAAAACAAAAGACATGAGTGTTTATTGATCTGGAGGTTATCTTTCTCTGGATATCTGTCTGTCTATCATACAGCATGCAATTTTCTTGTAAAGGATGATATTATTATGCAGTAAAACCTCCATAACGGACACACCCGATTAGTGGACACCTCTATTTAGCGGGCATTTTTTCGATTACCAACCCTTAAATAACTGTACATTTTTTACTCTCAGTAGCGAACACCTCCAAATAGAGGACAAATTCTGCCCTTCCGAGGTGTTCGCTATTCAGAAGTTTTACTGGTAAAACCTCCATAGCGGACACACCCGATTAGCGGTTACCTCTATTTAGCGGACATTTTTTCGATTACCAACTCTTAAATAACTGTACATGTTTTACTCTCAGTAGCGGCCACCTCTAAATAGAGGACAAATTCTGCATTCTCGGGGTGTCCGCTATTCAGAGGTTTTACTGAATATAATATTGATAATTATTTTACAGGGCCGCACAAAAGAATAAGAATATATGAAACGAATGTAAACTAAATTCGGGATTGGTAGATCGCTGATGGTAATGTAATTTTAGGATGTTGTTACAGTCATCCGCAGCATGTTTTTAGAGTTTCGTCCATCTAACGAAACCCTACCTGTCTCACTCCTTTGTCTGTCTGTTTGTCCGTCTGTCACAGAGCCCGTTCTCAGAAACCATATATGTCGGAGACTTGAAAATTTGCATACTTATAGATGAACACCACACATCAAACGGCAAATAATAAAATTTTGAAAAAGTCTAATATTTAACCCTCTGGGCTCTAACTTGTGTATTTTAAACAACTTTTCTAACTCTGCCCCTAATTTAATTAAGTTGGAGACATGACATTTTGCATACTTATAGCTGAACATCTCACATAAAATGACAAATAATAAAATTTTGAAAAAGGCTTAATATTTAACCCTTTGGTCTCTAACTTGTGTATTTAAAGCAATTTTTTTTAACTCAGCCCCTAATTAAGTTGGAGACATGAAATTTTGCATACTTATAGCTGAACACTTGCGATAACACGATAAATCATAAAATTTTGAAAAAGTCATAGTTAACCCTCCGGTCTCTAACTTCTGTATTTTAAGCAATTTTTCTAACTCAGCCCCTAATTAAGTTGAAGACATGACGTTTTGCATACTTATAGCTGAACACCTCACATCAAACGACAAATAATAAAAATTTTAAAATGTCTAATATTTAACCCTCTGGGCTCTAACTTATGTATTTTAAACAGTTTTTCTAACTCAGCCCTTTATTAAGTTGGAGACATGAAATTTCGCATACTTATAGCTGAAATCCTCACATCAAACGACAAATAATAAAATTTTGAAAAATGTCTGATATTTAACCCTCTGGGCTCTAACTTTTGTATTTTAAGCAATTTTTCTAACTCATCCCCTAACTAAGTTGGAGAATTGAAAGTTTGCATACTTATAGCTGAAAACTTGCGATAACACGATAAATCATAAAATTTTGGAAATATAAAGGACGTGGTGGATATAGTATAACGTCATATGAGTGTGAAAAATGTATTGAAGCATGATAAAAACCCGATTAGGGAAATATTGGCGTATTTTAACATTATTGCTCCAATTATAAATTGAAATAAGTTCATTTATAGCTGTATTCTTTTGCGTCTGTTATATACATTTATACATTTTTATATAGCGTTTTCATATGATTCATTCAACAACATTTCGACGACTTTTTTTAATGTTTGTTTTGTGTTGTATGTTAAATTTTGAAATTGATTTTTCAGAACAAACATCCTTCAAATTCTGGGCAACGCCGGCACCTTAGCTTGTAACAGATAAATGGCTTTTGTATCTGTACATCTAATGCTAATATTATAAAGCGTTATAATATTATAAAGTATATAATATTATTAATGCTTGTACGTTTGTGAGGTGTTATCTCTGAAACTACATAGCCAACTTAAAAAAATGTTGGTGGCCATCTCTGCTCCGAAAAAAAGACTATTTTATGTCAGTGCAAGAACCTACATCGCTGCAGGAGCAAAAAAGTTCGAAAATTGTGATTTCTGCGATATTGATTGGGTTAAAAACTTTAAATTTGGCGCTGTAGTTACTTTTAAGATGTAAATACTCGTAATGAACGCTCTCTAAAAGGTTCAATTTGACGGATAAACGTAAAAATTTCTAGAAAGGTTCTAAACTATGATTTATTTGGAATACTGAAATTTATGGGATACTGTTGGGGTTAGAAACTAGAACTTTGGCATGGTAGTAATTAATAAGATGTAAATGCTCGTTGTAGAACGAATTCTAAAAAATAGAAAGACTAAACAAAGCGGAAAAAGATCTAAAGATGATCTAAGTAACGAAGAACATGGAACTGTTAGGAATATAAACATGAAAATTGACATGGCTGTATTTATCATGACGTAAATTCTCGCAATAGAACAATTTCTAAAAATGTCGCTATAAAAAACAGTGCAAAAACAAAAAACTTTCAAAATTTTTCTATTTCTCTGTTACTGCTGAGCCCAAAATCTTGAAATTTTGCTTCGCGTTAGATTTAAAATATACATTTGTCTCTATGAATGGTTTCTAAAAAATTTAAAATTTAAAAAGATGAAATTAACGGAAAGCGATCTCAATTACCATTAATTTGGAATTATTAGGTACAGCAACTTTAAATATTTCATAATGCTGCATTTCCTTCGCAAAACATGCGATTTAAATGCAACAAAACTGATAGATACCCACCTATCATTAAATAAATTGTGTAAATATTGAATAAAGACCTGTATGAAACAGTGAGTAGGTTGCCCGAAAGTACTTGTTAAAATGTTCCTTCTCTAGGCTTTTCTCTCTCTCGCCAAGGCCACTAACAGAGGGAAGTGCCGTTTTAAATGTGATATGGATTTTTTATCCGATTCATTTTTTCTGGACATTTTATCATAAGGTCACATTCTCAATTATCATTAGTAGATTTTTTATATATTAACTTATTCTGGTTAAATTTTGTAATCGGGTTCATACTGGCGTATGTTAGCTTGCATGATTTGCTGAATAAATATGTATGGATTTGTAAATTACTTCAAATGACACTTTGACAGCTCAAAAGTTATGCAGACGATATTTTCAGATCTTGTGTCATACTTTATGTTGTAATCATTGCCGATTTCTTTTATTTAATACATGCTAAATACAGCTCAACTTGTGCAGAATATGTTTGAAAACAAAACAATACAGCGTATGTAGTGGCCAGCATACACTCATCATTTAAATCCGATCGAGCATATCTAAAACACACGCTAACGAAGCATTGCATGCCACTTTTGATGTATTTGGTACTTTGATGCTATATTAGATTTTGAGAAGAGAATTCCTTAAATGTTATCGACAACCTCATTGCATCCGTGGAAATTAGATATTGTACAATATTAACTATTCCGGGGTAGCACACACCATATAAAGTATAGTCCATTCTTTTTAAACATCATATATTTGTCATTTAAAGTTACTCAAATTGGTGCGGAGCGTCTGATTATGTTCTTGACATCATTTTATACAGTTAAAATTCCGATATAAGTAAATTAGTGTTTCATTTTCTATTTTACTTTTAATATATTGCGTACTTTCAATTTATATCCATGCATGGCTGTCTTGAATGGTTTGATTTCTCATTTTTTTAAACAGTGTATACGAATTTATATATAAGATTTTGTAATTCTACAATTCGTTTATTTTCATCTTTTCAATTTTTCGCAGTACATGGACAATTAAAGATAACGTCTCATTTTCTTTTCTTCCACATGTTATTATTAAATCTATGTTCTCAGTAATATCGCTCAGACTAATCCCTCTGAGGGAAGTCCTAGTTACTATGTATCACTGCGCGCATGATATCTCGTGTTCATTTTAATCTATAAACTTTAAATAGATTTAAATTTAAAGATAACACTTTGCTTAAGATAAGGAATTAAAATCTTTTAATTATATTAATTTATAACAGTAATTAATAATAAAAATTAATAAAAAGAAAATTTCTCGCGTATTTTTTAAATATTTTTTTTTCTTATTTAAGATAATGCTAAGTTTTTAGTTCATTTCACGATGAAGTGTAATATTATTGCACTCAGAAAATCTCAACCCTCTATCTATTACAGTTTTTGAGAAATTATACGCGCGGTGATATATAATAATTACGAAAACAAAAAACACTAGGTTACTTAATTATGTTTCTTAATTTAAATATTTTTCATCAATCTGTTTTGTTTATTGTAACAAGTAATACTTTATTTAACAATCCAAAAAATTTCGTTGAATTTGCTGTATTAGTTATTTTGTGAAAAGGTATGGAATTTGAATCAGTTTTCTAACATTTTTGACCGGTTGTAGGTCAACTGTCCCTTTAATACTACTTACGTTTCTGAAAAATAGGCTTACCTTATACATTTTGGAGTATTTCAGTTGCTGTTTTTTTTATTTTTGATAATTTTATATAGCCGTAATTTGCCATTAAATACGTGTTTTTCAAATAGAACGGGAAATGCTAGCTTCATTTTTATCAATGTGAATGGTATGTGGCAATTGGTAGAGTAATTTTGCAGATAAGTTAAACTTCCAAACTTTCAAGTTTTGAAAAGCGCCATAGAAATATTTGTCCACCCCACTATGTGAACTGCTCTTCGTGTGAAACTTGGACAGTGGAAGCAAAAGTTAAAATTTTGTCATGAATCCATGATTTTGTACATAAAAGGAAATATAAAGTTGTGTTGTATGCAATTAGAAATCGGAAATGTCAAATACTTTTTATGTACATTTTCAATATTTTTTTACAGTTTGTGTAATAAACTTAAGAAAATAAAATTCTACTGTACTCGCATAAATATTTTGATTTCAGGCTGAATAGATTGGTGTGTGTATGTGTATGTGTGTGTGGAGGGGCTGTATAAACATCGTTAAAGTTGGTCTCTTTTTGTAGAAATTTTATAGAAAGTAGGGTGGGGTGCGAAGAAACTTTAAAACTTGTCTGTAAAGTCTTTACATATATTCATTTACGAAACATGAAACATTTGACTAGAAATTAAACTCAAATATGTTATATTCATTATACTTCTGATGCAATGTTATTTGAACTCTCAAATACTTTATTTGCGGCCATATTTTATGTATCCCTAATTCTAAAAAAATGACTAGATTATTTGAAAAGTTTTAAAAATGGTCTACAATGTCCTTACATTTAATCATGTACAAAGAATAAAGCATTTACTTAGAAATTTAATTTAAGTATATTATATTCATTACATTCTTGAGGCAATATTATTTGAAGTCTCAAATACCTTATTTGCGGCCATATTTTAAAAATCCCTAAATATGAAGAATGACTAGATAGTTTGAAAAGCTTTAAAAGTGGTCTATAAAGTCGCTACATTTAATAATTAAAAAAAGCAAAGCATTTGCTTAGAAACTTAATTTAAATGTGTTATATTCATTATATTTCTTGTGCAGTATTATTTGAACTCTCAAATACTTTATTTGCGGCCATATTTTAAAACTCCCTAAATCTGAAAAATGACTAAATTGTTCGAAAAGCTTTAAAAGTGGTCTATATTGTCGTTACATTTAATCATTTACAAAAAACAAAGCATTTGCATAGAAATTTAATTTAAATATGTTATATTTATTATACTTATGATGCAATATTATTTGAACTCTGAAATACTTTATTTGCTGCCTCATTTTATAAATCCCTCAATCTGAAATATGACTATACTGTTTAAAAGGTATAGTCTACAAAGACCTTACATTTAATCATGTACAAAGTTTACAGCATTTACTATTTTATTTAAAGTATCAAATACTCTATTTCCTGGCTTATTTTAAAAATCCCTAAGTGTGAAAAAATGACTAGATTACTTTAAAAGCTTTAAAAATGGTCTTATATAACCATTCCATTTAATCATTTACGAAAACAAATCATTTGCTTAGAAATTTAATTCAAATACGTTATATTTATTATATTTCTAATGCAATATTATTTGAAGTCTCTAATACCTTATTTGAGGCCATATTTTATAAATCTCTCAATCTAAAATATGACTAGACTCTTTGAAAAGCTTAAAAAAATGGTCTATAAAGTCGCTACATTTAATAATTAAGAAAATCAAAGCATTTGCTGAGTAAATTAATTTAAATAGGTTACACTCATAATATTTCTTATGCAATATTATTTGAAGTCTCAAATACTTTATTAGCCCCACCAGTGGCCGAGAGGTTCTGCTCTCGAAGCTGGTAGACGGGAGGTGCTGGGTTCGATCCCAATCGCGCCCGTCGGCCTAATCGTTCGGAGTTTTCGTGGTTTTCTTCGAGCCGTGGATCTTCCATGCGTTAATACGGATTAGGTTCCCTTAGAAAGACCCCCACGGAGGGCACTCCCCCGGGCCTATATCCCTCGTGTAGATAATTGGCCGTCAAAAATCAACCCAACCCAAATACTTTATTTGCTGCCATATTTTAAGAATTACTAAATCTGAGAAATGACTAGATTGTTTGAAAATCTTTAAAAATGGTCCATAAAGTCGTTACATTTAATCATTTACGAAAAACAAAACATTTGCTTAGAAATTAATTTAAATATGTTGTATTAATTATATTTCTGATACAATAGTATTCGAACTGCAAAATACTTTATTTACGTGCATATTTTAAATTTCCCTAAATCTGAAAAATGACTGGTTTGTTTGAAAAGCTTTAGAAGGTGGTCTATAAAGTCGCTACATTTAATAATGAAGGAAAATAAAGCATACACTTAGAAATTTATTAATGAATATGTTATATTCATTATATTTATCATCCAATATTATTTGAACTCTGAAATACTTTACCTGCTGCCTTATTTTATAAATCCCTGTCTGTGAAAAATGACTATCGTTTACGAAAGACAAAGCATTTGCTTAGAAATTTAATTCAAATACGTTACATTGATTATGTTTCTGATGCAATATTATTTGAACTCTGAAATACTTTATTTGCTTCCATATTTTATAAATCTACTAAAAAACAACTTTTCAAAAGTAAAAAAAAAAAAAAAAAAAAAGCCAAGCTAAAAAAAAAAAAAAAAAGAAAAAGATGAAAGTTGTGGCTAAAAAATGGTGTGATATCAAATTTCCAAGCTTATATTATGGTACTTTTTTTAACATTTTCCACAGAAAAATTTACCATTTTTAAGTCGAGTGACTTCGTATATGCTGATATAAATCCTTTTCTCCTGTACTAAATACATCATAACGTATTTCTGAGAATCCAAATGTTTTAAAATTATGCATCATGGGCTTGGCGTCCATCTTTCCATATTTTACAGAAATTTCTATGTACCCTAATCCATAGTTATAATCAGAAATTCAAAATTGTTTCTTAAGCAGACATTTTAAGATTTTCCGCTACGGACTTATATTCGGAGAACTTTGTGTGTTAAAATAATAATGACTTATCTAAAGGATTCATCTTGTGATTTATTTTATAAAGTAATTAATCATTTATAGACAATAAAAATATATTTCTTTTCTCAAAATATTAGTCTTTTTCAATTTATCAGCTGTTTGCAGTTGAAAACCAAAGTTCGACATTGTGACCAAAGCACACATTTTATGCCGTTCCTTCACGGTATTGTGTGCTTAGAAATTTGTGTGTTAAGGCAATGGTGACATATCTTCGCTATTCCTCTTATGATTATTTTTTTAGAGTAATTAATCATTTAAAAGCAGTAACAATGAACTTTTTTCCTCGAAATAAAAATCTTATTTGCCCGTAGTTAAAATCAGAAGTTCTAAATTGTTACTAATGCAAAGTTATTACACTTTACAAACTTGGGTGCTTAGAAATTTGTGTAAAATATGGGAAGATGGCCGCCAAGCCCATGATGCATAATTTTAAAACATTTGAATTTTCAGAAACACTCTATGATGTATTTAGTACAGGAGAAAGGGATTTCTATCAGCATATACGAAGTCACTCGACTTAAAAATGGTAAATTTTTCTGTGGAAAATGTTAAATATGTACCATAATATGAGCTTGGAAATTTGATATCACACCATTTTTTAGCCGCAACTTTCATTTTTTTTTTTTTTTTTTTTTTTTTTTTTTTTTTTTTTACTTTTGAAAAGTTATTTTTTAGTAGATATCATTTCCTTTTTTTTAAAGAAATTATTTATAAATTAAATAATCTACTAACTTAAATTAAATTGAGTTTTATTACAACCGTTGTCAGTAGAAAGGAAACCCGATATGTGTACATTTTGTTTACATATCATTCATTTCTTAGAGTAATTAAGGATTTAAAAGCAATGAAAGCTAACTTCTTTTCTCAAGTATCAGTCGTTTTCAATTTATATGGTATTTTAAATTTATGAAGAATGAAAATTTTGTAAAAAAAAAAATTATAGAGTCGAAATAACATATAGACCTATAGTTAGTCTTTTAGTTAGATATTTGTTTATTGCTAGATATTTAGTCAGATATTTGTTTAAAGTTAACTTTTTATTTTATTTTTTGCAAAATTGTTTTATCTTTGCAAATATCTACAGCTAATCCGAGAATGAAACGCGACATACAAAACAGTGCAGATACTTTTAGAAACGGTTCTTAGTGAAATTTTACATATTTTAGATAGTTAGTACGCCAAATGCAGGCTTCTACCCTGAACGGTATCACAAAAATTGGAATTTTAGATTTTTTTTTTTTTTTTAAACCCTTTTAAACTTCGAACATATTAGGAAAAGATTTCTGAGAGCATTTATGTTTCAAAAGTTACAACCATGTTAACTTTCAAGGTCATGATTTGACATTTCAATTTAAATCGTAATTTAGAACGTATTCTGCTCGTTTAATCTCTTTAAAGAGAGACTTCTTTTTCAACAGTTCTTAACGAGCGCTTAGATCTTAAAAGTAACAGCTTGCCAAAATTCAGGTTTCAATCTTTAACGATATCAAACCCATTTTTAGAGCTTTTTTGCTCCAGCGCCGTTAAAAATTTCGGTGAATATTTACGTTCTTAAATGTTACAACTATGTCAAATTTCGATTTCCTCAAGGCTAAGAATTTCAAAAATATCATAATTTAGAACATTTTCAGAAAGCTTTTTAACTCGTTTTACCTTTTTAAATTTCGATTGTCTTAGAAATAGGGTTTTGCAACACTTACATCTTAAAAGTAACCACCATATCAAATTTTATGTTTCTTTCCTCAGCAGTTTCACACAAATCTTAATTTATGAATGATTTTTGCTCTTGCAACCTTTTAAATTTCGAATTTTTTAGAAATTGCTCAGGACGAAAATTTCGTTTTAAAAGCATTAATCATGCTAAATTTCAAGTTCACGATCTAACAATTCCATTCAAACTGGAATTTAGAACGTTTTAAAAAACTTTCCACTGATTTCAACCTTTTAAAATTCGATTTATTTAGAAACAGTTTTTAAAGAGCATTTACATGTGACCACTATGCCATATTTAAGGATTCTATCCCGAACAGTATCACAGATTCGAAAATACAAGAATTTGTTTATCTTGTACACTTATAAATTCCTAATTTATTAGAAAACGCAAAGCATTTACGCCTTAGAAAATAACATCCGTGTCAAATTTCATGTTTGTAGCCCATACAATTTCTTTAAAATCATAATGCAAACCGTTCTTAAAACGTTTTCCGCTCGGTTCACCTCTTAACATTTCGATTTTTTACTAACAGTTCTTAGCGTGCATTTACATCTTTAAACAAATCGGCATGCCGAAATTCAGACCTCTATCCCGAACGGTATTACAGAAATTTCAATTTTAGAACATTTTTTACACCTACATCCATTCAAATTTCGAATTTTTTAGGGACTTTTCAATGAGATAATTTACGCCTGATAAGTAAAAAGCACGTCAAATTTCATATTTCTAGTAAATTATAATTTAGAACGTTCATAGAATGCTTTTCTGTCGTTTCAAACTTTTACTTTCTACTTTTCTAGAAATCATCCTTATCGAGTATTTAAAATAATCACAATGTGCCAAATTGTCGGTTACTATTCCGAACAGTATCACAGAAATCTGAGTTTTAGAAAATTCTTTTCTTTTGCACCCTTTTCAATTTCGAATTTATTAGATTATTTTCGCCTCTGGCTAGCAGTTTGATCACCGTTAAATGTATGCTGAGCATTGCATCATGTTACTTTTATTCATAATTTAATTAACTATCTCAATCCTTCGGAAAATAGTATGATTCTGATAGAGAAAACACGAACTCGTTACTTTTATGTTAGCGGACGCAGGTGATAAATCGCCAATTATTGTTCTCTTCTCATTTATTCGTATTGCCTTAATTTTACTTAAACTATAATCCTTTCACTTATTTTATATAAAATGTGTAACTTTTAATTTAAAATACAAATATTTAAGATACATGCCTTTCACTTATTTAATTTAAAAAAAAAAAAAAAAAAGAAAAAGAAAAGAAAAAAAAAACAATTTAACAAATTACAAGGACCATTTGGAAAATGACTTTTTCAAAGACTAAAATTTAGGACATAAAAAATCGCACGGAGTTGATCATACATTACGTACGCCATGAATTAAACATTAATAGTGTTATTACACGTAAAAATTGCAAGATTTCCTGAAACTTACGTATTATCCAAGCATTTCATTGCTGTTCGGGAAAAGGCATTTCCATCGTCAGATTTCCAAGAAATCTGACGACCAATTTTAAATGAAATTTCATTCTTAAACTTCTAAACGTCCCACAATATTACTTTTTACACCGTCGTATGGAGAAAAAATGTACTTTTAAATGCAATTTGTTTGAAAGCAGTATCTCAATTTGTTTCTGAGTTATTAATTTTTTTGTAGCTTTTATTACTTTTTCGTCATAGTGACAACAGAAGTAATTCATCTCTGTTGAAAGTAAATGAAAATACAGATTACTGTATAGACGAATCAGAAAACGAATAAAATGCAGATTAAACCAATAAAAAGCTTCAGATATGCTTTTGATTTCCTACCCTGAGGAGGACAATAACCATTTTTCCAAATGGTTAAAAAAATGCCAATTTCATTATCAAAGCATTGTTTTTAATTTATCTCGCAAAAAATAAAAACTGGTACTGGCGAGGTAAAAAATACCATTGGCGAGTTTCGAGACTGGCTAACATAAAAGTACCAAGAACTTCTTTCGATCATGTCAGCACTGTATAGCTTTTCGTTGTTATGTATTTAATCTTTCTTGAGAAAACCACATAACTCACGTAGGCGTTTATGCTTCATGTTCGTTTGAGCACAGCTGTCACAAACGCAACGTGGTGACGCAATACTTTTTTTTTTTTTTTTGTTTAGCCAGTTTGTCGAGAAAACCACGTTTCCGGGTACCTGTTAGACCGAGCTATCGAAAGTAGTAATTTAGTTTTAATTATTATAAAACTGTTTATTTGGTATAAAAACACAATTTTATTTTAAATCACACAAAACTTTGGCACAGATGACATATACGCCCCATATTGGCGCGATTTTTTTACCACGCCAATTTGGCAAAAACATCAACAGCATAAACAACAACATCCAGTTTACCATATCAAGCAAAGTAGCGACACTTTGCCGCCTATTGAGTTCCCATTGCGTACATGACATTGGCGTCAGAAAAAGATCGCACCAATAACTTTTATTGGAAACACACACAAATTATTTTATTATAAAATGCACAAAGTTTAATTTAATGTAAAACACATTCAATCTCTTCTACAGGATTGTCATATGAAGGATAATTTAGTCAAAATTTCTGGGTTGCTATTGAATAAAATTGCCATTTTGGCACTAAAAGGATACCCCAGTGTGTCTGAGGCATCTTTGTCTCCGTTTGCTTATCTGTTGAAATACGCTCGATAATACGGATATTTTTAAACCTAATTAATAATCTTCCATATCTGGGTCCATAGCCAATAAGCCTATTTAGCTAATACAATTTGGTACAATGGAGTGTTTCTATGAAAGTCTTTAACGATATTCACTGTTACATTCATTTATATATAGTAAAGTGGGGCAGATGCCGCAGTTTTTCTTTTCTGCTTGTAAAATGCACAATAAAACAAAAAACAAAAAAAAAAAAAAAAAAAAAAAACTAAGTACCAGAAATCATTCATCAAACCCTTTAGAATCTAATTTCTATGTTAAACAAGTTAAAACCGTCTTAATAAAGCGAGCATAATTATTTTCCCACAGGTCCTTTTTTAACATCATTTTTTTATGTGCTGGATAAGATGCCGCATGGGGTGTGGGACAGATGCCGCATGGAGAAAAATGCTAGGCTGTTTATTTTTTTCAAGCAAATCACATTTTTATTTTTTCAAACTACTTAAAACGAAAATAAATAACAATAAACTTACAAAAATTATATATATCACTAAACTGTGAAAAGTTTAACGAAAATGCAAAAGTGTAATCTCTATAAACAAAACTTAAGACAAAAAGTGAAAATGAAAAGAAAATCATTTGAATTTACATGAATGGACCGCATAATTACTGGAAACAATAGATAGCATAATAAAAAAAAAAGATATAAATCACTGGTTTACATCCAGGTGAACTTTGCAGTTTGCTCTTAATGTAAGTATTAGTTCTATTCTATTTAGGCCCTAGCCTGTTTATTTTTTACCTTTCTTCTCATTCTTTGAATTTGTATTTCCATTCGCCTACAATCATACCACACTACCCTTTGCAAAAGTAAAGTAAGCGTTTTTCATGCAGCTATCGATTGAATTTGATGCACTGAATCCTGTCCGCTTTGGACTTTGGCCCTTGATAAGGCTCCAGCAACTCAACTTATGCAGAGTCATCAAATTCCAATCCAGTTCTGCCATCAGAATCCATAAGAAGAACAATTTACCCATTGTCGGAAGATGACTCATATTTTAGTTTTTCCTCAAGTAAGGCGCTTTCAAGTTCATCTTACTCTTCCTTTTTTTACACATTTTATTTCCGCCAAGTTGTCGTTCGTTGACGCTTTCTAGTTTCTTTTGTTTTTCATTTCCTTCTTCTTTTTTATGGTTTATAAACTCTGTGCTTGCAATATTTACGTCCTTTTACTTTGTCTTACCTGGCTGTATAGGTCTTTTGACCATTGGGGTAGGGTATATTTTGTTTAACAGTTTAGATGGTGCGAATTGTATGCGGCCTACGTTTTCCTTACTCACACATGGTTAACCAACATTGCGGCTGAGAATATTTTGATAAGTAGCATAATGCGCTAATATACATTCATTTAAATGTAAGTTCTACTTAAATCGCAGTGCTGAATTTATTAAACCAAAAAACAAAAATATAATTTGCGGTATCTGTCCCTCAACCTCGGTGCGGCATCTGTCCCATAATGGCGGGTAAGATGCCGGTCCGAAATTTTGTGTCATGTGAGCGACACGAGAGAAAGGCAAGTACATGTCTGTATTCTACGAGGATCTAGTCTATAGTTGCAATCGATTTTGGGATGAAATCTCTGTTTATTTTTCTTAAAATATGTAATAAAACTTCATTAGAATAATTTTAGCAACTTGCCACGCAGGTTCAAGCCATAAAAACTGGCATAAATATGTAAATACTGACAATTAAGCAGTGGAAACGCATACAGCACAGAGGAACACTACGAACTTCTAAAATTGGCCTGGGGAACGCTAGTGCCGCCTACACAATCTCTGCGGCATCTGTCCGACCGCGGCACCTGTCCCCTATTTTACTATAGTTGAAATATCATTTTTTTTCACCCGAACCTTTGCAATAGACTCAACTAAGGAAGATTAGAAAA
The DNA here is from genome assembly GCA_963932465.1 of Maratus speciosus. Lineage (NCBI taxonomy): Eukaryota > Metazoa > Arthropoda > Arachnida > Araneae > Salticidae > Maratus > Maratus speciosus. The sequence goes on along the minus strand of OZ010799.1, from coordinate 10,786,672 downwards.
TCTAATATCTTAGCTAAAGTTCGTCAATCTGATGTTATGCACGTAATAAAAGCATATCAAATTATTGTTTTGAACGCCACTGGCTATTGAGAATGGTAGGTATGATTACGATGAACAATAATATTCGGTGATCAAATTAGTGAAATCGCACTTCCAGAAATTATCATCCGTTGACTACCATATATCTAATTCCTTGTCTTACCCTGTAAATCATTTTATCTGTATTCTACAAACATATTTTAGTATGCAAAATTTAATTCAGCGTAAAAATACATAACTCATTTAAAAACCACCTTTAAGCAATTTACGCTCATACTCAGTAGCGCTTACGAATTCTTTTTTTGTAACCCTGTATGTGATCTATAGCATTTATAAACATCACAAAGTATGCAAAAAATTAGTTAAAGTTAAAAAAGGCCTATCATAACTAAAAATGCTCATCCATCAATATACATTACTTTGGATACAGTATAGTATCCAAAATCTTTTGTTTGTCCCTGTTAATGATATGCATTTCATATTATACAGGAAGTAAGTTATAGTAAACTTCAGCAATGTATATCAATGTTACGATATATGAAATAGTTTAACATAATTAAAATATGCCGGGAACAATTTTTCGACCTATAACATTATTTAACGGAATTCTTTTACAGGTATTACCTATATGTAGCCCTGTAAATGAATAATAAATATTCTTTGCATCACATATTCTACAGAATGCTTATTTTAGTGCACTTGATAAATGTATATTAGTTTCATTATGTGTGAAAGTGTGTAACATCATTAAAATGCACTTGCAACGATTTTTTCCCATTTGTTGTAATGTAACGGAATACTTTTGTCTATCCCTGTAAATAAATTGCAATTGCTACAAACATCTTTTCTTCAGTAACGTGCAAAAATGTCAGGGCTTTCCGAGTATATTTACGAGAGTAAGAGCGCGGAAAACGGACTGACGGCCAAACAACCCGAAGTCATAAACACTGTTGAACTAAGTTGAAACTGTTTGAAACATTCCAAGGTAAAACCTTATTTCATTAACTCACACAAAAATGACGTCAAAGATGTTTTCTAATTGTAAGTTGAGTCTCTGTACACGAGCGAAGTGCCTATCGTTTACCATGTTTTTTTTTTTGTTTGTTTTTTTACCTGAAAACCTTTTCACATTCAGCTCAACTCATTTTCAAAAGTTTTGTTTACATTAGAACGAAACCTTAAATGCCGATAATTTTCGATGCATATTTCTTAAAACGTACCATATCTCTAAGAAATTATTTTTATTTTAAAAATCTTTCTAAAAATGTAACTTTCATGCAGTTTTATTCGAAAAAATAATCTTGATGGAAAATACCAGATTGAAGTTGAAGTGAATTTGTGCTTTTATAATTTGGATAGTACGCGATCGTTGGCGCGTTTATTGCTGTTTGTCATAATTTGATAATTTTAGAATTAACTAACAGTTTTTTGCTTATTAAGGATAGAAATTTCATTTTTTTAAACTAAATTTTGTAAAAGCACGTAGATTGAGTAATTACCAGTCCGAAAATGCATTCCATACTTTTTGCTACTCAGTATTTCAGTCTCTAGCTTAATTGAATTGATATATGTTTGACGAAAATTTTTGTGATCATTTTCAGTATCTCGACGTTTTTTTAAAAATCTTGTATCTCTGTTTATAATTATTTTATAAAGATGAGTTTGGTTTCAAATTGAAGCTTTTCTTCTTTAGATTCTTCTGATCTTCGTTTTATTTCTTTGCGATGCTTACTTTCTTAAATATCTGAAATTTTAAAATGCCACGTTTGGCCGATTTAACATGGAGAAGTTGTCTTCAGTATAATAAGCAGTTACGTGGTTCTGGCTTTTGGTTACTGGCGTTTGTTTAATTGGCGGGGTTAGAATTTTTTGTTATAGCTTGGCTTGGCGGAACGACCGTCCTGCTTGATCCCTAAATTTGAATTATCAGATTGTTTGTAAAGCTTTAAAAATGGTCTATAAAGTCGTTACATTTAGTCATTTATGAACAATAAAGCATTTGTTTAGAAATTTATGGTAACTTGAGGTGAGATGCTGTGTTGTACAAGATGCCGAATCACGCAGTTTTCATATCCTCAGGCGCTGTTGGGAAATGCCGCTTAGTTGTAAGGAAGAGGGTTCTCTATTGATATTTTAATTTCCGTTTGCGTTCTTTTAAAACATTTTTAAGTGGTACTTTTTTATTGCTATTTATTCAAAACACTTCTGGTAAGTGTCAAAAATATTTTATGTGACTTCTTTATTTGCCTATATAAGTCTAAGTAAGCACCACAGAAATAAATCTGATGTTTTTAGAGAGTTCTGGTTCCTGGCCTTTCTGCAAAGCATAAATGGTGGCCGGTTCCCGCTTCTTTACGTACGTGGTGGGCACCGGCATCTCAACCAATACTTTGGGGTGAGTCGACGAAAATTTTTGGGGGTAAGATGCCGGTTGTTTTCCCTTGGGGTAAGATGTCGGTATTTTCCGTTGCGGTCAAATGCCTGATTGTTTCTTCATTATATAAATTACTCTTGTATATTAACTATCTTGTAAACAATTTTAATCAGATAATTTAAATAAGTGATTAAATCGTGATTTTAATCTACTTATTAAAAATCATTAGTTAAAATTATAAATTTTCCAAATGTTTACAATGACATAAAGAAGTATTAAAATCTAAGGTGAACATAATTTGAAAGATTTCTTTGTGTGTTCTGCTTTATAAATAAACTTTATTGGCCTTATAAATAATTGTTTAATAATTATTAATTTTAATCATTTTTAAAAATTTGATGTTAAATGCAGTTATAAATAATTTTAATAAATGTAAATATTGGTAGTATATAATATAGTTTTAGATAACTAGGGTCTTCTGCCCCCTACGAGCTACCCGCCCCAATCTTCTTCGAGACGCCGCAGACTCTAAAAACACGCTAATTTGATCTGCTTTGAAAAGATAACGGATTAAATTTTCTACTAAGATTCAGAAGAAGGGGATTTATTTTAAGTGAATGAAAATCAGTGTTAAGAGTGTCGAGCAGAATGCAATAAAACCTCTGAAAAACATGATTGGATCAATTGCATTCAGTGAAACTGTTGGTTATATAAAAGTTGCTCAAAGTGCCTAAACAATTGTGCAGTCTGTGGCAGATCTGAGTTATAGCTGAAAAGAACAAAGGGGCATATGAAAGACACCATCAAAAAATCTGCGCTCTAAAGCACTTAATCACACTGGCTTTATCGTATTTAAACCTATTATAATGTTTAAAAATAGGCATACTTAAGAGCCATAATTCTTTCAAATGTTAAGTAGAACATAACTTTTTTTTTTCAAATATTAGTTTGTCCTTTTATTAAATTGCCAACGTTTGTTACATTCATATTTTTGTAATTCCCTAACATTAAGTAAGTTAACAACTTTAATATGTCTAAAATATTAAAATTACTTTTATTCGTCCCATTATGTTTTATAATGCTTCACAAAAATTACTGCTTACATTGAAACTCCACAAGGCATCTTACCCCTAGATAGTTGGCCATATTATGCAAGTCTTTTCAAAAACAACATTTTTGATGCTTTCTATAATATCTGTCTAATGAAATAAGGTTTTAAATGATACATAAGGGTGTAAACTTCAACAAGAAATCAATCAATAACAAATAAAAACAACAGGCGATTTTTAAAACAATGAAGTCAAAAACTACGGCATCTTCACCCAATTTACCCTAATTTAAATATGTTATATTCATAACATTTCTGATGCAATTTTATTTGAGGTCGGAAATACTTTATTTACCTCCATATTTTATAAATCCATAAGTGGGAAAAATGGTTAGATTATTTTAAGTGCTTTGCAAATGGTCTTATATAGCAGTTACATTTAATCATTTACGAAAACAAAGCATTTGCTTAGAAATGTATTAGAATGAGCAAAGGGAATCCTCAACTACGCTAGACAAATTACATTTTGTCGTACACTTTACAAAAAAAAAGCATTTCGACTTGAAATTAAACATAAAAATTAATTATTATCTGTAGATTTGTACAATATTATTTTTTACAGAATAACCTTAAAAAATTATTATTTTAATTAATTTATTTTATATGCTTTTCCATTACGGACGCATTTTTGTAAATAAAAAATAAAATACTTATATTTTCAGAAGAAAACATAAATCATGGAGTAAGTCATTATAGATAGAATCCTGATTAATTAAATAGTTTCACGATTTCTTTATCAAATTTTTAAAATACCCTTTTTTATGAAAATCATAGCATATTTTTAATGAATTAAAATTTGTGAAAATTCAGTTATTTACATTCAATAGCAAAAGTATTTTTCAGTGTTAAGAATTCAAATGCACAATTTATTCTTATTATGTGAAAACATTTACGCAGACTATACTTACGCATTTTAAAAGAATTATACTACGATTTTTTTTTTTTGTAAAGTAGCAACAAAAGAATTGTAAACGAATATGATTAATTGTTAAATTCGTTATACCATAAACTAGCTGTTTAACCAGTTCTATCCACGGGAGTTCATGAATTTAATTCTAAAACCATAATTAAAAATAACTATTCGATTTAGTCAAATATTGTAATACTACTGTGCCCTTTTTTTAATGAAATTAAATTTATCATGTTACTAAGGCAGCAGACGATAAAAACGATGTCTTTGGAATAAATGAATAAACAATTTTGTTGATATTTGAGATAAAATGTGTTTCTTTATTTTTAAAAATTTGTAATAATTAAGCGCAATTAAATAATCCCTAATTATTTGCATTTGAGGTAAAAGAATTATCGTAATACCCGCTAAAGCTTCTTATTGTCTCAGCGTGGCGTACGTAATAAGTATCTCTCTAATTATCTGCATGTGACGAAAAAGAATCATCGTAATACCCGCTACAGCTTTTTAATATTGCAGCATGGCGTACGTAATATGTAATGCGTCTTGCAATAGAAAGGTAATTTTTGTGGTAGGAATTTTATTGTTAACTTTTACTTGTTGGCAGCTGCTATAACGATAAATGTTTAAATTTGGTAGGAAATTGCTGAAAATGTGGTGGTTTTTTTATTAATCAAAATTAAAGTATAAATTATATCGATTCCGGTTTGCTTTAGTTACCTCGGCCGTGTTTTAATACACATGTACATAACATTTCACAATTCTGGCTTCAAAACTGTGGATTTGTGTAGCATTACAGACAGACAAATTTTAATTTTTATATATTAGATAAAAAATTCCGTGGCAATTCTTAGTTATTTACATTTCTAAAATAAAAAATCCGCCAAAAAATAAAATAACGTTTTTGCTTCATAAAGAAGCAAAAATAATGTAAAAAAATATTGTTACTTTCAAATGTTTATCTTATTACTGGGGGGTTCAGCCCACTGCAAGATACGCTCGCCAACCCCCGTTCAGACACCACATAATCTAAAAGCATGCTAATCTGATCTGTTTTAAAAAGACTAGAGAAGACTGAATTATAATGAAAAAACCTGTAGCTATTTCTCTGTAGACGGGTTTCATTCATTTCCCTTTGATCGCGAAAATTTAAGGCCGAATCAGTTGTTTTTAAGACATCCAATGGTCGTTTTCGTGTTTGATTAAAGAAGATCAGTTAAACATTTGAAAATAAGCTAAAATAAAGTGAATTAAGAAAACAGGGTCTTTACCTCAAGATATTTTTGAACAGCGTTATAATACGATTGACATAATACAATTTACTACAATTATTATAATTTACTGCTTTAACCCCTTCAAGGGAGGTGGTTGATCTTTGAACCTCTTAATTTTAATCCTTAAATGCCACATTGGTATCAGAATATAAGAATGAAAATTTTCCTTTTATTAAGTAAGTGAACAAAAGCATTTTCGTATTTCAAAATAAATTTGTTTGTAAATTCTGGTGTCATTCACTAATTTCAACATTTATGAACAGAAGTACCTTGCCCCTAAAATGGTTAAACGCATATTAATATATATATTATTTAAATTTATTCCTTTCTTTTTTTATATTCACGTGTAAATACAATTTTCAAGACATACTTTTCAATATTTTCCTGCTTTTAACACGTACTCATTTAATAGTTATTTTTAAGTTATTTTCCTGTTTTTAATAGTCACGGAATATAAATATTTAATCGTAAGGAAATATTACTCTTTGCACTGTTTTTAGAATTGAAAACAATCTCTATAATAATAGCCTAAGTCATTGTGACTATCATCAATAGTTCCGGGCGGATCCCTTCGCTTTTAGGTAGCTTTCTTTACAAAAAGCTACCTATTGCAGCCGTTCGGAGGAAAGCGATTTCAAAAAATTTTGGTATATTTTCATCGATCATGACCCCCAGACCCCGAAACCACCCTCCGTTCAAAGTTGATATATATATATATATATATATATATCAATATATATATATATATATATATATATATATATATGACCTATGTCACACTGTAACTCTCGTATTTATGAACCGATTTGGATGTAATTCGGTGTGTACATAGTACATACCAATGTCTCGACCGAGTTCGTTGCCCAGCTTCATCCGCCATTTTGTTTCAAAATGGCGGCCATTTAAAATTTTTTAAAAAATTTAAAATTTGAAATGTGGTACCAAAAAATTGAAAATGGAAAAATATTTTTTTCTTATGTATTTGACCTTTATACAAAGACTCCGTAGCAGTTTTTGTTTCGTCTTTATCTTAAAAAATGGCTGAGTTATAGCATTTGGAATTTCTAGCGAAGCTGACATTTTGAAACGTCCAGAATTTTGTCACGCGATAAAAGGCGTATTTATGAACCGATTTGGATGTAACTTCGTTTATACATAGTACAGACCAATGTCTCGAACAAGTTCGTTGGCCAGCTTCATCCGCCATCTTGTTTAAAAATGGCGGCCATTTAAAATTTTAAGAAAAATTTAAATTTGAAATGTGGTAGCAAAAAAATGAAAATTGAAAAAATATTTTTTTCTTATGTGTTTGACCTTGATAAAAAGATTCGGGAGCAGTTTTTGTTTCGTCTATATCTTAAAAAATGGCTGAGTTATAGCATTTTGAATTTCTAGCGTGGCTGACATTTTGAAACGTCCTGATTTTTGCCACGTGATAACAAACGTATTTATGAACCGATTTGGATGTACCTTGGTGTGTACATAGTACATACAAATAACTCAATCGAATTCGTTGACCAGCTTCATTCGCCATCTTGTTTCAAAATGGTGGCCATTTTAAAAAAAATAAATTTAAAATGAGATACCAAAAAATTTGAAAATGAAAAAGATTTTTTTTGTATGTGTTTGACCTTAATACAAAGATTCGGGAACAGGTTTTGTTTCGTCTACATCTAAAAAAATGGCTGAGTTATAACATTTTGAATTTCTATTGTGGCTGACATTTTAAAACGACCTGATTTTTGTCACGCGATAACAGGCGTATTTATGAACCGATTTGAATGTAACTTGGTGTGTACATAGTACATACAAATAACTCAACCGAGTTCGTTGTCCAGCTTCATTCGCCATATTGTTTCAAATTGGTGGCCATTTAAAAAAATTAAAAAAAAAATTAAAATGAGATACCAAAAAATTGGAAAATGAAAAAGATTTTTTTTGTATGTGTTTGACCTTAATACAAAGATTCCGGAACAGGTTTTGTTTCGTCTACATCTAAAAAAATGGCTGAGTTATAACATTTTGAATTTCTGTTGTGGCTGACATTTTAAAACGACCTGATTTTTGTCACGCGATAACAGGCGTATTTATGAACCGATTTGAATGTAACTTGGTCTGTACATAGTACATACCAATGTCTCGACCGAGTTCGTTGGCCAGCTTCATTCGCCATCTTGTTTCAAAAGGGTTGCCATTTAAAAAAATGTAATTTAAAATTTAAAATGAGGTATTAAAAATTGGAAAATGAAAAAGATTTTTCTTATGTGTTTGGCCTTGATACAAAGATTCTGGAGCAGTTTTTGTTTCTGAAAATTTGTTCTTTTGTTTATATCTTAAAAAGTGGTTGAATTATAGCACTTTGAATTTCTAGCATGGCTAACACTTTGAAACGATCTTGTATTTGTCACGCGATACCACACTTATTCGCCTATTTCGATGGAAGAAGGCATGTGGATAGTATACATCAATATCTCGATCAAGTTTGTTGGCCAGCTTCATCAGCCATCTTGTTTCAAAATGGCGGCCATTAAATTAAAAAAAAAATTATATTTAAAGTGAGGTGCAAAAAAATTAGAAATTGAAAAAGGTTTCTTTCATAAGTATTTGACCTTGATATAAGGATTCAGGAGCAATTTTTTGTTTGTCTTTATCTTAAAAAATGGCTCAGTTATAGCAGTTTCAATTTCTAAAGTGGGTGACATTTTGCAAAATCTGATTTTTTGCCTGCGACAGCACTCGTATATATCAACCGATTCCGATATGAGTGAGCATGTGCACAGCAATTACTAAGGTCTCGACCAAGTTCACTGGTTAGCCTCATCTACCATGTTGTCTTAAAATGGCAGGCACTTTAAGAAATCGCCGAATTTGGCAGCCAAATATAAGTGACTTTAAATAAAAGCAGCTTGGATAAAGCTGACTAATTTCGCGAAATTCTCATTCATAATGATTTAGTATTGATAAAAATTAGTATTGAATCTCCTACATTCGGTTTCCACTTAATTGAGCTTCGTGTGTTTGAATAATATAAGTTGGCTTTTTAAAAATAAGGAATATGAAAGCTACCTCTTCCTCCCGGCACTGGCCGGAAGGACTTTTTATATTCCAGGCGGCCATTATGGTACTTTAATGTTAGACAGCCACAGGTGATAAGTCACCAAATGTTATTCTATCGCCATCATTTCACCTATATTATAATAGTCCAAGTCATGTAACTGCCATAAACAATTACCCTTCGCTTTTCATATGAAAGTTTTTCATTTTGATTAAACAATTAAAATTATTTTTTGGAATAAAACTACACAAAAGTTGCCATGATCGCAAAGATGTTTTGGTACTTTTATGTTAGTCGGGTGCAAATGTCGCCAATAGCCTTTTTTTTTTAAACTCGCCAGTTAGCATTTTTTTTCGAGTGGTAAATTAAAACGGCACTACTTGGTTATCCCGTCGACCAAAAATTTACCGCCAAACTGTAAGATTAAATGCCGATAATGGTTGATCGTAAATGTCACACTCACTTGACTTTAAGGAGGTTGCGCGTGTTTACGCCATCAAGTGATTTTCATTTCGACGTTTTATTTGTATTTTTATTTGTGTTATACTAATTTATTTGTTCTTTCGTTATTTAAAATAAATATTATGTCAATTCGTATAATTTGGCGAGTGGTTTGGCAATTTATATAATTTGGCAAAATTTGTTGACGGGATAACTAAGTAGTACCATTAAAACATTGCTTTGAAGTTGAAATTAAATGTCATGATTTGTTGCATTATTTAACACTCGCCGCCCTTAGCGACCAGTTTGGTCTCCCTTAAATGTTTGCTAAGCTTTGCATCAGGTTGCTTTTATTCATATTTTAATTTACTGTCTCAGTCCTTTACCAAATCAAGAGATTCTGAAAGAGAAATCGAGAACTCTGTATTCTTATGTTAGCTGAGTGCAGATGATAAATAGCCAAACAACGTTCTCGTCGCATTTTTTCGTATTTCATTAAAAATATAAACCTTTCACTCATTTTATTTGAAACACTTAACTTTAATTTTAAACTGAAACATTTAAAATTTATGACTTTCCCTTATTTCATAAAAAATAAAAAAATAAAAAGAGAAAAATAACAAAAAGAAAAATAATACCATAAACCATGACATTTAATTTCAACATCAAAGCATTGTTTTAATTTACCACGCGAGAAAAAAAAATGGCTAACTGGAGTCTTAAAAAATGCTATTTGCGAAATTTGCTCGCGGCTAACATAAAAGTACCGAGAATTCTTTGCGATCAGAGGCAAATTTTATTTAGTTTTACTCGAAAAAATAATTTTGATTAAAAATAGCCACCTTGCATATGAAAGGCGAATGGGTCAGCCCGTAATTGTTTATTACAGTCACATGACTTGGACTATTATGAAATGATGGCGATGGGACAATATTTTGCGATTTATCACCTGCGCCCGACTAACATTAAAGAACCAAAATGACCGATTGGCATATAAAAACCAAAGCGGTCAATCCGGAACTGTTGATGACAGTCACATGATTTAGGCTATTATTATAGTGATTTGGCACAGATATCATATACGCACCGGGTTTTTACGACAATTTGGCAAAAACCTCGCTTTCGAAAACCAGTTACATATGTATTTTTAAATTATTTTCTTTTATTTTTAAAATGAAATAATAATAAATAAAAAAGTTTAATTAATAAATATAGAACAAAATAATTAATACTTCTTTTTAAATAAAAAGAAAATAAACATTTATTAATAAATAAGCAACAATAACTCGGTTTCAATGTCAGGCAAAATAATGCAATTTTGGAGTCAATTAGGTACTCCGGTGGATGATCCAGTCCGTTTGACGTCATAAAAGTCATGAACTGGCCTTGTATGTCGCTGGTCACGTTCTAACACTAAACTTTTAATTATCTTTTAATCAGTTTCGCATCGTTATTTCTAAATCAAGCGTCATAATTTTTTTATAAAAATAAAAAACCTGAAGAAGTCAAACATTAAATGTTTTACAAAGGTAAGTTTATATAATTCACAATTATTTATTGAAAAATCGACCATATTTATGCGAAATGTGTAATTTTCTGTTTATTTCAGATATAAAAAAGTATCTTTATTCAATATATTGTTACGTTCTAAATATCTTTTTTTGTATTCTAAATATCTTTTTTTTGTATTCTAAATATCTTTTATTTATGGTCTTCCAGGGTTCGTACGGGTAGCGTTATTTTCAAGGCCAAATATGGGAAATTTTTTATAGAAAAATAAATCCAGTTTAAACGTCAGAAATACCGCCTTATTTATTCCAAATTAAGGAATTCCTTATTAACAATTCGCCTTATTAAGGACAGATTTTCCATTAAAAAATACTGGCACCGAAGAATTTCTTATTCGGGAAATTCAAGGACCTGTACGACCCCTGTCTTTATACTTTTAAAATGATGTAGTCGAACATCTGAGTAAATATTTTTCAAAAAAAGTTGTGTTGTTGAGTCTCAAATGGGCTAAATTGAATTTGTTTATTATTGTCTTTATATAACTGAATTTTTTACATTTACTGAATTTTTTACATTTCAGGTTTAAACTATGAAAATTTGTGCGTTTGTTAAAGTTTACAAAGTTGATTGCCACATTGAAACTTTGACTGAACTGTGTGATAATATATGAAGAATTGATAGATGTTTGAATAATTGGATAGAAATTTTAGCATGAGTTATGGAGAATCATATGCAAACAAATGAATATGAGGCAAACCACTTGATAAATTTTAAGAGGCGAACATGCGAAGGTGATAAACATAAACGTCGATGCCCTATTGAAGATACAGAAGATAATGAGTTTAGCGACGATGAAGGCGTTGTATTGTTTGATAAAACTCTCCCTAGTACTTCTACCTCTACATCAAATTCTTCTGTTGTAACGAAACCGTATACAGAAAATTCAACAAAATATGGTCAATCTATTGAGAAAGAAAGTGAACATGTGTCGATGTTTCGTCGAGTTTATGACGGTGTATTTTGGTGTCTCGGGGGTAACCAAGAAACGGAGGAACCTCAGTGTAATAAACAAGCATCTGTTTCAGGAAATTTAAAACGAGTTGATTCTAATGAAAGGCGCGTTACTACGGATAACAGTAACATACCAGATATTAATGTAGTCCACGACAAAAACAGCCAGTTTTTAGAAGCAACAGCTATTGAATCTGATTGTGAAGGCAATGAGATGTACGAAAGTGACAAAGTTAAAACATTGGAAAACGTTTTGAGACATTTTGGAGTGTATTCTTTTTTGAAAATGCTTGACATTAGTCTTGAATATGTACGAAAGCATATAATAACAGAATATGTTCACGAAGAACGTTTTAAGAAAATTGATAAAGAGATTCAAAAGTTATCCTTAATATATCATCCAGAGAAAGTTAGAAATAGAAGCGAGACAGGAAGCAGATTAAGAATAGCGCAAAAACAACAAACAGCGCTTAATGCTGCAAGAACAGTGTTGAGGTGTTTGAATGCTGCATTCTTAGCAGATATTAGTACTGATCACAAATTCGAATTTTATTCGAAACTGAATATCAGCTCATTGTGCAACGAAAGGGAAGTAAAATGTCGCATTTACGAAATGAAGTTCAAATTAAGCATGGTATCCAGAATAAAGCAGAAAAACATAATTTTGAAAATTCGTAAATTTTTAATCGAAAGTAAAAAGTGCGTCTTTCATTACATTCAAGATAATAAAAGACAGTTTAAAAAATCATGTAATTCTGTTTTTACTCAATTGAATCAATGCATTGAAGGTTTTAAACGATTGTACGAGGAACTTGAAGAAATGGAAAGAAAGTGTAAATTGAAGAAAGACGACAATATGCTTTCCTTCGTAAAAAACATGGCAAGAGACATTAAAAGAGATTTAAAGTTATTATACATGCTAGAAAAATCTGCACAATCGTCAATGAATGGAAATTATCAATTTTTCTACACAGATGAATTAATAGATCCTTATTTCGTACGTCCTTTAGTGTGGTATACCAATGTTATACTAATGTGTAAAGTTATGGGTAAAAGCGACTCATTTTGGGATAAGTTTAAATTTACGAAATTGTATTATCCGACGTTTAATGAGTTTTCAGAGTTGAAGCCTTTATACTATTTAACAGCATACTACAGTGGTGAAAAGTATTACGAAGATGAAGTAAAGAAGATTCTGAAGAAACAACGCTCTAGTCAAGAATGTTTTAAAATGGATATATGTACAATTGACATCATATCAAGATTTCGTGAAATTTTAAACGATATTAGTAAGACAGTGGAAATTACGTTCAATATCGACCATTATACAGAAGTTATGACAGCGGATGTTCTCGCGTTGGAAGTTGAAAAGTGTATGTCTATGATGAATGAATTCGCGGAAAAGAAGCAAAATCTGTCCGAAGGTATAGAAGAAATTCGGATAAAAACGGAGAAAATGCGAGAAAAATATGACGATATTGTGCAAACTTCTAAAAACATGAGCAATACGTTTGAAGAAATAGCTGAAGAAAACAGTAAAATGAAAGCAACATTAGAGGCAAAAAGTAGAAAAATTGAAGAACTGTTCGAGGCGAGCAAAATATTAAGTACAAATTCCTCGTGAGTTTTTAGATCCGTTATAAAAAAAATTTCACATGTTTAAGGGGCACAGGACCTTTAACCCTTGCCTGTGGAAAACGCGCCAAAAATGAAAAAAAAAAATTCTCTTTAAGTTTGTTTGTTATTATCATCAAAATGTTAGATATAGATTATTTTTTTAAAAAACAAAATTTTAAAAGAAATAGCACTATATTCAATATTTTCCCATATATGAAATGTATTAATGGATTACAGTAATTTTTGTTCAATTTTTAGCAAAATAAATCAAATGATATAATTTTAAAGATAAATATAATAAACTAATAGAGCAATATTATTATTTTTATCAACTGTCAGGATTTCCATGTCCCTCAGGTTCCGTTGAATTTCACAAAACCTTAATGTTTAATGTGGTTTGAAAGAAGAGCTGCAAAATTACATTACAAAAATCCAGAAAATGGTGCGAAATTGCCGTACTTTTTGCGGGAAATAAGTATCGACATCTATTGGGAAAATGATAAATTACATATTATGGATTGGACTGAGTTTGGGTTTCACGGAACTGAAACACAAATTTTTCTCTTACCCGAACTCAGGTCGAGCATTCCAAAATTGACGCATTTGCGTTGCCCGAACTGAGTTCGGGCTTTACAGGCAAGGAGTTAAATTTTCAAAAAAATGAGTTTTCGGTTTTTGCTTTATTCTGAATATTTTAAAATTCCTCAACAATATGCAAAAAACCCCATTCAAAAATCTCCATTATTTCTTGAGTTATAGTCATTAACAGAGCGTTTATTTAGTCTTCATGCTAAAACAAACAAAAAAAAATCCACATATTTTGGTTATTATTTTTTTTTTGTACTTGAAAAACTTGAAACATTTTTTGAAAATTTGAATTTTTTTTTTTTTTTTGAGCTAAAATTAAATTTTAAATAAATTTTTTTGTATATTTTGGTTTTAATTTAGATGTAGATGCGTTATAATGCTATTTTTTTTAAATAGTTTTCCATATGTATAATTTAGACTTTTACCATGCGTGCAGCACTTAATGACTTTAATTCACACATTAGTGAAATGAATATTTAAGTTTAAATTGTAAATATTAATTTTGTATATACAACATTTATTATTTTTTTTTTGATAATGTAGTTAAGAGTATATACTTTAGGCAGAAAGGGAAAAAAGATCTTATTTGCATATTATGTGTTTTTTGGTACTATGAAAATGGGCGATGTGTTTGATCGTTTCAACAAACTCAAAAGTACTGTGCTCCCCTAAAAAATTTACACTAGGAAGAACGTGAGGGATCATTTTGACCCCTACCATATAAATATATTTCTGTTCAAAACGAATTTTTTTTATAAACTAATCTTAACCTTCTGCACTTTACTAACACCTGTACGGTGACATACTAAGTACAGTGCTGCCACAGGCAACTAGTTTTTAATTCTACGTCACACCACTTCTTCAAAACAAAAATTATTCATGTGCTGTTCGCGAACATTTTTAAGAGCAATGTACTAAAAAGCTGTTTTTTTTTTAAATAGTGGTGCGAATCGAGTAGAAAAATAGTCGCCTGTGGCAGTACTGTAAGTTTAACCACAAATACACTGTCACCGTATACAAAGGTGGCCAAAATTGTGGACATTTTTTGAAATTTTCATGTTTTATAAACTTGTGTGCTTATAGAATATATTAATTTTCGCGTAAATACAATTGTTTACATATGAAATTCAAGGAAATATAATCTAGAATTTAAATAAGAAAAACAGGATTTAGATGCTTTATGTTCCCTCAGCCGTTGTTTTGAATTGTTTGACGATTTTTTGTTGGCGTGTTGGCGGTGTTTATGGATATAGCAACCTCGATATGTGGAACCCCATGTGACGTGTGTGTTGTGACGTGTCGTATTCTGGCAACCCCTGAGAAGCTCATTTTAGGTTAGAATTTTGTGGATGTATTTTGATATCGTATTGTATCGTTCTGTCTTTTTATTTTTATGTTAAATTTATTGGATGTATTTGATTGACTATGGTTTCCGTAGTCCGTTTAAACGCTCTTGCTGAAGTAATTAAGAAATATGAGAAAATTTTGACAAGAAAAGTAGGTTTGTTTATAGTGTGTCAATGTGTATTCATAAACCTATTTTGGAAAATGGCGGTGATGTTATGAGAGATATTTCTTGCTGGAGCTTTCAAGAAAGCAGATGTCTGTTAAGGTATGTTGGTAAATTTTATGTATATTTTGCTGCTTTATGAGTTTTTTACATTTTGAGATTGCTACAAAGCGAGAACTGCTGAATTTTGAGAATGCTACATCGCGAGAAATACTGAATCCAGTGATTTTTTTTTTCGATTAATGTGTGCGAAACGCTCATACAATGATTAATGATTGCTACTTTAGCGAGTTTCGTTTTTTATGTATATTTTGCTGCTTTAAGAGTTTTTTACATTTTGAGATTGCTAGAAAACGAGAACTGCTAAATTTTGAGAATGCTACACAGCGAGAACTGCTGAATGCAGTGATTTTTTTTTCGGTTAATGTGTGCGAAGCGTTCATGCAACGATTACTGATTGCCACTTTAGCGAATTTTGTTTATTATTTACATTTCATTTTCGTTAAGCCAAATATGCGTATAAACCGGTGCTTGGCAACATTTACTACTTGGCGAAAAAGGAGTTTTCACGCCCAGAAAAATGCCAAGATGGTGGCCCCGGGAACTTATGACATCTGTTCCAGAAACAGAATTAAAATATCTGCATCACAAAAAAAATTACGCTTACTTTAGTCTAAAATACAAACACGATTAGTCATGAATGCTGAAGTGTATTATTATAGCGCCTAGAATATATAGTGTCGAAATCGGCTATCCCTGTAATGCTTAAAAAAGCGCTAAAATATTGTATACCTTAAATGTGCAACAATGCTGCTGAAATATGAAGATCGCAGCGACATCTGCAGGATATTTTCTACAACTGCAAGATATTGCTAGTGTATACAATGCAATACAAAAATCCCGCAGATGTCGCTGCGATGACACTTGGGATTTTAGCAGTATCGTCGCACAGTTAAGGGATACAAATTTTTAGCACTGTTTGGATAGCATATTTCCACACTAGGTATTATAGACGCTGTAGTATTATAATAAAAACTTCCTAGCCAATCACAATGATTGTTCTGAGAACCAATCAAATGTCAGTAACTAAACTGTAGTACATTTTGATTTGTAAACACGGTATGTTGCTGGAATGAATTTTGCAGAACGATGAATACTAGTGTAACTAAATAGAATAATGTTTTTTTTAAAATATTTCTATTTTTCTTAATGTAAATAATTTTAAACAATGTCACTAACAACAAGAACTGATTGGACATCTACAAAAAGAAGCAGAATTGTCATACTGGGAGAAAATGGCTTCTGTTATGCTGAAATTGCAAGACATGTTGATGGATCAGTCAATTTATCTGGCGTACGAAAGTTGTTCTTAAGTTATGAAGAAACTTAATCAGTGATAAACAAGCCAAGATCAGGCCGAAAAAAATGCACAAATACATCTGACAATAGAAAGATAAAAAGGATATGCCTCAAAGATAGAACAATTTCATTCTATGCTGTTAGAAGCTGAATGCATTGAGTATTTCAGTTAGTTCAAGAACAATAAGGAGAAGATCAGCAGGTTTTGCACTGAAAGGTACAATTCCGAAGAAAAAAAAATTAAATCATCCGCAATGCAAGAAACGAGTTCAGTGGGCAAAAGAACACATTAAATGGTCAGAAAATCAGTGGAAGCAAATAATCTGGACCGATGAGAGTAAAATATCGCTCTTTGGTAGTGATAGGCAAAAATATGTGAGACGTAGAGTAGGGGAAGATCTGCATCCTGATTACATCGAAGCAACTACAAAGAACTCAACAAGCGTCATGATTTGGGCCTGTATGTCTGGAGATGGTTTGGGCCGCATTCAAATGATTGATGGTATTCTGGATGCAAAAAAATACATCGAAACTGCCCTGGAACCAAAATTGATACCTTCTATCAGGGATCTCTTCCCCAATAAAGCACCATTTATTTTTCAACAGGATTCAGCTTCATGCCATACGGTAAAAATATGCAAAGAATCTTTTAAAAATAAAAGCATAATTATTACCCTGGCCAGGAAACAGCTCTGATTTGAATCTTATAGAAAACTTCTGGCAACGTTTGAAAATCCTTGCACTAAAAAAAGCGTTTATCTAATAAAATGAAATTTATTGAAGTTATAATTGATTCTTGGCATCATGTGATTAAAAATGATGAACTACAAACACTAGTTTTCTCAATGAAAAGACACTGTGAAGCTGTAATAAAAAACAGGTTTATCCTACTAAATATTGAATGTGTAACTGTAACTTTAAAATATAATGAAATATAAGATAGATCTTATTTTTTGTAAGCATAACTTCTTTTGTAAGGTAGATATTTTAATTATGTTTTTTCTATTAAATTCTACATTAAATTTCCTTGGATTTGATGTATAAACATTTGTGAAATTTATTATATTCTTCAAGCACACAATGTTATGAAACATGAAAATTAAAAAAAAATGTCCATAATTTTGGCCACCTAGGTATCAGTGGAGTGCAAAATGTTAAAAGAATATGTTATTTAAACAGTTTTAAATAAAAAGTCTGGTTTAAAATATTTAAAAAAAACTTGAGTAAAATTTCTGGACTTCTAGTTTTAAAATCTCTTTTCTGATAAGTTATCAGCTATTTATGATAATGATGGATGATTCTAATAATATATAAAATATGAAGACTGAAGAGCAAGAAAATAAGCAAAGAATTGCGAAAGAGTATTAAGAAATTTCTGGGAAAAAAAACTCAGAAAATGAAAATAAGTTATAAAAATATCATAAAAATGTCTGAAAAATCTTAAACGTTAGAGAAGAAAAATAAATTAAGAGAATGTTTGTTTTCTTTTTTCTGATCACACATATAAATATGATACAGATAACTATTTTGTAATGATTAGAAATAAAAATATTTTTGATAACATTGCAACTTTGAGGATATTTTAAGTTTAAAGAAAATAATAAAATTATTGTTATAAAAATGTACATTTTAAAAGCGCAAGTATACATCATATATATTAAAAGAGCAAGCGGTTTTCCCGATTACGGATGATATCGTAAACTACTGGGTCGATTTTCATGAAACTTGCCTCCTATACTAAATCGAGCACGAGAAAAAGATCTAGTAAGGTCCCGAATTCAAGAAAATTCGTTTTTACAGGGTAAAACAAGATCTTAGCTGAAATTTTTGCTTGCTATAAATCGAAAATTTCTCATGCAATTTACACGAAACGTGTTTTATATACTAATTCGAGCACGAGAAACACATCTAGCTAGGTTTTGAATTCGAGAAAATTTTCTTTGATCGAATAAAACAAACTCAGCACTGAAAATGTTGCTATATATCGAAAACGGCTCTAACGATTTTCACAAAACTTGACGCATATACTAAACCGAGCACGAGAAAAAGATCTAGCTAGGTTCTGAATTCAAGAAAATTCGTTTTTACAGGGTGAAACAAGATCTTAGTAGAAACTTCTGCTCGCTATAAATCGAAACATTCTCATGCAATTTACATGAAACGTGTTTTCTACACTAATTCGAGCACGAGAAACACATCTAGTTAGGTTTCGAATTCGAAACATTCGTTTTTATCGATTAAAACAAACTCAGCACTGAAAATGTTGCTATATATCGAAAACGGCTCTAACGATTTTCATAAAATTTGACGCCTATTGTAATTCGAGCTCAAGATATCGATTTAGCTAAGTCGTTAATTCGAGAAAAATCGTTTTCTGTGGTTAAAAGAAGCTCATTATTCAAAAAAATGTTATTAATCGAAAAAAATTCTGACGATTTTTATGAAAAATACTTTATTCTAATATGAAAAAACCTTCCAACTAATTCTCAACTTAGGTAGAAAAAAAAATGCAATGTTAAGCAATTTTTTTTATATTTAATCATCCGTATTCGGAATCCTCGCCAACACAATGAAAGGTAATCTCGAAAATGGCACTAAAAGGTTGCCTTCTACACTTAATCGAGCACTAGATAACGGCTTATGATAGATCAAAAATACGACAAAATTTGTTTTAACTCGCTAGAACAACAAAAAAAAAATGATTGATTATAATTATTGATTATGATTATATTTCGTGAATTTAAATATATTCATAAACATTAGTAATATTTCTTGATAAATAACTGTGTTTATACTTTTGCTAAGTTTAAAACAACTGCCATATTGTTACAAACATCTATATAGTTAGTTGCCATGGCGATATACCCTGGTGCAAAAATAGCAACAATTTTAAAAGCAATATCATTTTTCTGTGTCAATCTTTCCACATAGCTCATTTTTGTCGCCAAACATTGACTTAGACAACGTATCTTGTTAACAATCATTTAATTTATAAAACATGGAGTATAGCACTCAGAATATGCTTGATAATCGCATGCATATAAAAATAGTTTATTTTTATTTAATAATTCCAAGTTTCCGGCAAGTTTTCTTTTCTTTTCCTTTTTTTACTTTAAAATATATTATTTACGTACTCAAATAAATGCTTCGGAATAAATTATTTAAATTTTATATTTCTCCCCCCACTGAATAAATGACACTATATTTAAAAGAAAACAAGTAATTTTTCTATTTAAAAGTGAAATATTTCAACCTTTGCCCATCTATGACATCATTTTCTCTGACTTTTAGTTTCTGACCGTGCTAAGACTAGGAGCCGTAAATACAAACGTAAACTCATGACTTATTGCTATTCTACTAATATTTGGTAACTATCACTTTTCTATGTTAACTGAAAAAAGTAAATATTTCTAATACTGTGAAGTTAGAACTAAAGTAATCATTTTTCTTTAATTTAGTTAGTATAATTGCAAATTCATTATGTCTGCAGGACGGCCTAAAAAAACGAGAATTCAACTTTAACGAAAGAATGCCGAGTCCGATTAGAAATATTGAAAATGATATTTCAACGTCTAGACCAATGCGTGCTGCTAAAGAAAGAAGCCGACAAAAGATCGCAGATATGATGTATTGTCTTAATGAATCTGGATCCCAAGAATTAGATGAAAAGCCAAATTATCGACGTAGATATAATCCATGGTTGGATCAACATAGTTTAGAATTTTTGCACGAGCATGCTGTTTATCGAAAGGATATAAATGTTTGCAAAATAATAAGATAACCGTCACGTAGCTCCATACAATGCTTATCTGTTGAAGAGATACAAGTGTCATATAAACGTTGAATATGTAGGAAATATTCTTGCTGTAAAATATCTCTACAAATATATCTACAAAGGGCATGATTGTGCAACAATAAAAATAGTTGAAAACCAATGAAAACTTATGTACAATGAAGTAGACACCTATATTGAAGGTCGATGTATCACTCCATCAGAAGTATGTTGGCGAATATTTGTTATCGAGATTCAAAAGAAAAGCCATTCTGTTCAACGCTTAGATATCCATTTACCAGGTCAATTTCGAATTGCAAACATTTATCTAGCACAAGAAGATTTAGCAGATACGGGTCAGAAAGGTTTAACATTAGAGGCATATTTCCGGCATAATCGAGGCCTAAAACAAATAGAAGAAAATAATCTTCTGAAAGGAAATTCTCAAGAAGTTATATATCATTACTATTGGCATTTTCCTGAATACTTCAAATGGGATGGAAAATCCAGCGAATGGATTCAGAGAAGTCGCCGTTTATGCGTTATTGGTCGAATACATAACGTAAATTTCATCTCCCAGCCAGAACTCTACCACTTACGAATGTTTCTGTACCATGTTAAGAATACAACAAGCTTCGAAGATATGCTAACAGTTGATGACATTACATATGCATCATATAAACAAGTTTGTTTAGTTCGTGGACTAACTTACGAAGACCAACAATGGATTGAAAGTCTGCGAGATTCTGCTATGTCGAAGATGCCTAAAGTCATGAGAACGCTGTTTACACAGATTCTCATTTTTGGATCTCCTGAAAATCCAAGACGTCTATGGGAAATGTTTAAGAAAGATTTGACTGAAGACTTCATCCGAGAAACAGGATGGATGGTTAATTCTGTCGAAGAAGCGCTTAAGCGTGCTTATAGAATTATCGCATTCAAGTTAAATACAAATGTTTCTGTAGGTAGGAATTTGGTATGCACGATATTGATGGATACGAGAACGTGCTAAATGAAGAAACTATGAACACCAATGAGTCTGTTTCTATTGGAGAACATATGTATCAACTTCTTAAAAGGAGACAAATTGAAATTGTTGATATCATCCTACATTCAGTAAACGATTCAACCCCTCGATCAAAATGTTTCTTTATTGATGGACCTGGAGGCACTGGAAAGACTTTTGTATACAAAACTCTTTATTACATCCTTTCAGGACAAAAGCATAAAGTAATGTGCATGGCATTCACTGGGATTGCTTCTATTCTGCTACCTGATGGAAGTACTTCACACAAGACTTTTGGACTTAAAGTTCCATTGACATCGGATTCAATTTCCAACATCAAACCTAGATCCGCTAAAGCATTCGAACTCAGCAAAGTTGATGTATTTTTGATGGATGAAGCTCCTATGCTGCCAAAATACGGACTTCACAACATAGATCAATTGCTGCGCTCTACTGGAAATCCAATTTTGCCATTTGGTGGAAAGATTATGGCCCTCGGAGGGGTCTTCTGTCAATGTCTACCCGTCCAACTACGAGCTAACAGAAGTGAAATATTGCATTTATCAATCAAAAAAAGTGAGCTGTGGCACCTCTTCAGCTGAATTGCATTAACAGATAACATGCGCGTTATCCGAAACAAAGAGAATTTGCCAAATTCTTTTGAAATTCGGAAATGGGGATCTACCTGAGAACGCGATGGGTGAAATCGAAGTACCCGTAGATATACTTTCAAATGGACATCTCATTGATGAAGTCTTTGGAAACTGCTTAAAGAAAGAAAGTTATGAAGAAATGAAGGATCGAGCTATCCTTGCGCCATTAAATAAAGATGCCAGCAGGATTAACGCCGAAATTATTGAAAAGCTTCCTGGAGAGTATAAAATCTACCACAGCTACGATTCCGTTAAAGATCAACCTGAAGGAGCAGTCCAGTTTACGACGGAATAATTCCGTCGAAATAGCTGATTTGCCACCTCATGAGTTAAAGATTAAAAATAACGCAATAATCATGCTATTGCACAATTTAGATGTTTCAGAAGGCCTTTGCAATGGAACAAGGCTAATTGCTAAAGATCTTTGCAATAACATAATCAAAGCAAAAATAATCACAGGAGAATATTCAGGTATCCATGTACATATTCCGCGAATAACGCTCGATTCATGCAGAGGTCAACCTGAATGCACGATGCAAAGACATCAATTTCCTGTGAGGCCAACATTTGCAATAACTATACATAAAGCTCAAGGTCAGACCTTCGAATTTGTTGGCGTCGGCTTACGGACACCTGTTTTTATGCATGGAATGCTCTACGTTGCTTTTTCATGGGTTAAGAGGCAAAACAACTTAAAGGTACTTCTACCTACAGAAAATTCTCATCACACTCATAATGTTGTATGGAAAGAAGTATTGAATACACCAACAACCAATCAATTTAGTATTTAAAAGACTGCAGAAATATGTAACAAAATGGTTTACTAGAAAGTACTAAGAAAGGGATATAGATTTGTAAATAAATAAAATGCTCAAAAAACGAATATTCAGTATGTGTTATTATTATTTTTAGAAAGTAGAAATGGCATGTTCATGTAGAAATAAATACGCTTAAATAATAAATAAATAACATTTTTTCAATGCAATATGATCGCAGAATAAAAAAATCACCAAGTGATGCTCGGTGTACCAGGTACTTGATATTAAATCCGTATGGAAAGTTTCTATTAAGTGAAATATAAATTATTCTACCCTGTAGTTCAGAAATAAAATAAATTCTTATAAAAAAAACTTTTTGTATATTTATTTATCGTCTGCACTTAAAATTATTACTACTAATGAATTTACTTTAATAGATAATTAGAGTAAGAATAAGCAATAACAAAAAAAAAAAAATAATAATAAAATAAAATAAAATAAAAATTGAAGGAGTCTTTGAAGGGATTTTTGACGAGAATAAAAATTAATTTATTTTGACGTTTTTACGTTAAAAGTAAATATAGTGCTCACCCACAAGGAAATTGACACAACTAGCGAAAATTCATCGCACGTTTTATTCCATTAATAGGTCTGTCATAGAGGAGTCTTGCTACAGGAAAAGTTTCATAAGTGTAGACTGTCAGAAAAGACTGTAAATTTATGAGCCTTTGTTGTTCATTTTCACGGGCAACATCTTTATTTGATGAAAAACTGTCTGATATCCACTAAAAAAATACGGTACGACCCCATGCATTTTCATCCACTAGAGTGTAACCCTTTGTTTTAGTCGTGTTTCGAAAAATAATGTCAGTCAGTTAATCGCGACCGTAAACATATTTTTAACCCGCCAAAAAAGCTATTCTGGGATGATTATCTAACGCGCTACGTGCTACGGAACAGTAACTAAAGTGTTATTGTGTTTTGAAGTGTATTATACCTTTGCTCCGTAATATTACGGACTGCACAAAATGATGGGCATGGAATTTTGTTTACGCGGTATGATTTAATCTCGGTCTCTGCCCGTAATTTTACAGGGATATTTTTAGATACTTAGAAAATTAAGGGCAATCCACATGTTCTTGCAGTTCTAGTCCATCTGTTATGTCAACGGTAAAATAAAAAAACATCCAATATGACCCAATACATTTTATTCCGCTAGTGTGTGCACGTTTACACAAAACGATTGTCACGAATTGTTTTTTTTTTACAGGGTATGACTGGAATCTCTGCTGCCAGCCTCTGCCCGTAAATATTTTTAACAGTGCAATATGCTGAAAATCGCTTCATTATGCTATATGTCCATTAGTGAACACAGAAGTAGGGATAAATTGTGTGGAAAGTAAAATTGCTCAATCCTCCATACCTCACGTACGTCTTCATTCTTAAGGGTGTATTTCATTTCGCCCTTTTATGTACAGTCGTAAAAAAAGAAAAAAATCCTATTAACTCTGCAACAAATTATTGTAGAAGAAAATTACTGGTACCAAAGTGATTCTCAAAATGTGAGAACACTAAATGTTAACTTTAATAAATTTTAAAAATCATGAAATAAAAAAAATCCTTTAATCTATTAGTTTACAAGTTCATAATATATTATATTTTCATTTAAAGACAGAAAATTGCATTAAAATTAATAATTGGAGTATTTAATTATGAAACCTGTAGGTTACAGATTTTGGACGCAACTATTGTCATCCCGTCTCCCCCTCCCTCCTAAAAAATCACCCGTGCCTTCTACAGGCGAAAAAAATTGACCCCTCATCTTATAGTTCATGTTCGGACACGCCCCCTGTTGATTGACAGGTGGACACGCCCCCTTCTATTGTATTCGCCAGAGGTCCCACGCCCTCCCCCGCCGAAAAAAATTCACCCCCTCTTATAGCACGTGATCGGACACGCCGCCTTTTGATTGACTGGTGGACACGCCCCGTTCTATTGTATTCGCCAGAGGTCCCACGCCTCCCCCGCCAAAAAAATTCACACCCCTCTTATAGCACGTGATCGGACATGTCCACTTTTGATTGACAGGTGGGCACGCCCCCTTCTATTGTATTCGCCAGATCCCCCTGTATACTACTTACGTTCCTTTGTAAATTTGTTTTTTTTTTCTTAATAGATATTATGTGCCTTTTTTAAAAGTACATATTATTTAGTTACATTAGATTAATATGTAACAACAATCAATTGTTTCTTTAAAAAATGAAGTTAACAATCAAATCTAACAATAAGGAATCTATCGAGGAAAAAGAAACATTTTAAAATAAGGCTTTATTTTCTTTCACCATCCCAAACTTTATTATTAATTGTATTTGGAACTCATGATGTAACAATGAATAAATGTTTCTTTCAGGAATGAAATTAACAAACAAATCCAACTCATGATGTAACAATGAATAATTGTTTCTTTCAGGAATGAAATTAACAAACAAGTCCAACAATGATTAACAATATAGTTATATCTCATTTCTATAAATGCTTTTGTATCGGTAGGCTGCAATCTCTCATTTCTATTAAAGTTTTTGTATCGGAAGGCTGCAAGTATAATGTTTTCTTATGGGTCATTACCATACAAGGTTTTTTGTTGGTCGACTGGAAGGTAGAACATATCGATGCTGGAATTTTGTAAGCCTCTTTGCTTGCTGAAAAAACAAAACCACGTCTACTTGCACAGTTAACGTGGGAGTGGTTTAATATACAGATAAATACGATTTGAATTGTAAACAGAAATTTATAGGCAAACTGTTTTATATTTCTGTGTGACAAGAAAACGAGAAAAAAGAGCAGTTTTACGTAAATCTAATTTTAAAATTATTTTACGTTATTTGTAAATGTGTTTTTTCTTAAAAGATATTATGTGTCTTTTTTAAAAGGATATATTATTTAGTTAAATCAGTTTAATGACGTAACAGTAATCAATTGCTTCTTTGAAAAATGAAGTTAATAATCAAATCTAACAATGAGGGTTCTATTGAGGAAAGGGAGACATTTTAAAATAAGGCTTTGTTTTCTTTCACCATCCCAAACTTTATTATTATTTGTGTTTGGAATTCATGATGTAACAATGAATAGTTGTTTCTTCCAGAAATGAAATTAACAAACAAATCCACATCATGATGTAACAATGAATAATTGTTTCTTTCAGGAATGCAATTAACAAACAAATCCAACAATAATTTAAATAGGTAAAAACATTTCAACAATATAGTTATATCTCATTTCTATAAAAGTTTTTGTATCGGTAGGTTGCAATCTCTCATTTCTATAAAAGTTTTTGTATTGGAAGGCTGCAAGTGTTATGTTTTCTTATGGGTCATTACTATACAAGGTTCTTTGTTGGTCAACTGCAATGTAGAACATATCGAAGCTGGAATTTTGCAAGCTCCTGTGCTTGCTGTAAAAATAAAACCTCGTCTACTTGCACAATTAACGTGGGAGTGGGATATATCAATAAACAATTTTTTTTCTTTTAGAACTGAAATTAACAATAAAATCTAACAGAACAAAAACAGTATATATAAGACTCTTACATAAAGTTATTCGTATTAAAAGTTAACTATTAATAATAAAAGTAACAAGATTATGGGGCTTTGTTTAGGTGCGTTTGTAATTATATAAATAGGTGCACCTATAGTCGTCGTTCAGTCCGCTTGTCTGTCCATCCGTCCGCTCGCATATAACAGAGCAAAGTCTACCCAAACGAATGGTCTGAAATGTTAAATATATAACTTTTGCAAAATTTTGTTGATTCGTTTCAAATTATACGGAAATCGGATATATAGTTTAATTGTAGGTACAGTCAAAAGTTTTCCATTACATTACGGCCAATGGGAAAAAAATATTTCAAGTGCATTTTAATGATGTTACAGCCTTTCGAAGAAAATGAAATTTTAGCACTTATGAAGTGCACTGAGATATACATTTAGTACAATATGTGGTGCAGAAAATATTTATAAAATTAGAGGACGAACGCACCTCATTTGTCTCGTTTGACGTGAAATTTCCAACTTGTTCAAATAAGAAAATACCAAATAAAATTAATAACGTAAGAATGAGCAATTGTTTCTGTAAGAAATTAAATTAACAGATAAACACAACAATAATTTAAACATACTTTTTCAGTAATATAGTTACCTTTCATTTGTATAAAAGTTTTGGGGTAAGTAGGCTGCAAGTATTATGCCTTATTATGTATTATAAGCATAAAATGTTTTGTATTTATTAGCTGAAAACTAGAAGTTGTTGAAACTTGTGATTTTGTTAACTATTCTAATCGTTGTTATAACAAAAAACTTCTACATTAGCAGAGAACGTATATAACATAGATAACGTATTTTACATACAGAAAAACTTGTTTTTGATATGTATACAGGAAATTGTGAACATTTTTTAAAATTCCTGCATGACATAGAAAAGAAAAAATAATTTCGAAATAACGTAATTCAGTTTTTTTACTTTGTTTCCAATATATTCATTATTAATATGTTGTGTTTATTTAATGAAATATTATATGGGCAAATGACTTTAATGACATAACAATAAGCAATTGTTTGAACTTAAAATTAAAGTCAAATTTAACGGTAAGGAAACCATAGAAAAAGCTGGAAAGTATTGGAATGACTTTTTTTGTCATAACAAGAAATATTACTCAGTAACAGATAACTTATTATAATTGAAGTAAAATTAATAAGTTATCACTAAATGAAATTCGTGACGTAACAATGAACAATTGTTTTACGAATGAAATTATCAAACAAATCCAACAATAAGGATAACACATAAGACATTTTTTAACAATACAGGGATCTCTCAATTAAATAAATATTTTTGTGTTGATAGGCTGGAAGCTAGAATGCATCGAAGCTGGTTAATATTATATTAGTCGCCATTATAAGGGGAAAAAATATATGTATAAATAACGTGGGATATCATTAGTTTGTTCATAACTAGTTTTTGTATGCAGGTAAATTTGATTTTAATATGTAAACAGAATTTTGTAGGCAACTTAATTTTTTTTTTTAATTTATTCTTAGTAAGAGTACTATTAAGAACGGAAAAATAGTATATAGCCGGATCTAACATAAAGTACATGCCTTAATGGCAGGTACTTATTATAATAAAATTGAAATTTTTAGTATTATGTTGTTGTTGTTTTTAAGAAGAAGACCAAAGGAAATTAATGACGTAACAATTAACAATTGTTTCATTAACGAGTGAAATTACCAAACAAATCCAATAATAAGGATAACATATAAGACGCTTTTCAACAATGCAGTGATCTCTCACTTAAATAAATGTTTTTGTGCCGGTAGGCTGGAAGCTAGAGTGTGTCGAAGCTGGTGGTTTTGTAAATCATATTAGTCGCCATTATAAGAAAAAAAAGGACACGTATAGATAACGTGATATATTATTAGTTTTTAGATAACTCACTATTTTCTACAGATAAATGTGACTTTAATGTGTAAACGCGAGTTTGTAGACAACTTTTTTCACATTTTTTAAAAATTTATTCTTAATGAGAGTACTATTTAGAACAAAAAACAAGTATATACCCAGATATAACATAAAGTTATGTGCTTTAATGGCAGGTCACTTATTATAATTAAATTAAACTTTTTAGGAGTATGTATTTTTTTTTCAAAGATGAATTAAAATGAAATTAATCACGTAACAATGAACTATTGTTTCTTTTTGTTTCTATAAGAATTGAAATTTACAAGGAATTCCAACAATAAGGAAAACATTAAAATTTCTTTTCAACAATACAGTTATCTTTCATTTGTATAAAAGATTCTGTGTCGGTAGGCTATAAGTATTTTGCATTCTTATGTATCATTTGCGTAAAACGTTTTGTGTTAGTATGCTGGAACAAGAAGATGTCGAAATGAAATAACCATTCATTTAAATATAATAAAATATGACAAAAAATAATGACACAATAATGAACAATTGTTTCTATAAGAAATGAAATGTTCAAAGAAATCCAACAATCAGGAAAACATTAAAAACCTTTTACAACAATGTTGTTAACTCTCCTTTCTATAAAAGTTTCTGTGTCTGCAGACAGCAAATATTGTGCTTTGCTATGTATCATTAGTATAAAAGGTTTGATGTTGGTAGGGTGGAACAAGATATTCATTATTTAAATTTAATAAGACATGATCAAATAAATTAATGACATAACAATGAACAGTTGTTTAACTAGAAAATGAAATTTACAGAGGAATACAACAATAAGGAAAACGTTAACCTTTTGTCATTATTTTAATGACTTAATCTTTTCGTCTTTGTTATGAAATTAACAATATAGTGTTCGGATTCATAGAATACAGTTTCCTTTTTCAACGCTTTTACGGTATTAATATTTATTTTAATAAAATTACCAGATGTTTTTTTAAAATAATGGTACAGAATGATATAACAATGAACAATTGTTCAAATTAAAACTATGCGACTATTTAAAATAATGTCATTACATAAATAGTGATATAATAATGAACAGTTGTTCAAGATTAAAACGAAAATCAACAATGAATTCTATTCAGCAATTAGACAACATTAATAAAATTAAACAAGTTGGAAATTGCTCGTCAAACGTGGCAAATGAGGTGCGTCCGTACTATAACTAGTTTTAAAAATATTTTTTTCGCCGCATATTGTACAGAATGTATATTTTAGTGTACTTTGAAAGGCTATAACATCATTAATTTGCACTTTAAATAATTTTTTCCCATTGGCCGTAATGTAACGGAAAACTTATGATTTCCCTGTAATTAAACTATACATCCGATTTTCATAAAATATGAAAAGACTCGACAAAATCTTGCAACAATTATATATTTATAATTTCAGACCATTCGGAAGGCTGTAACATCATTAAAATGCACTTGCAATAATTACTTCCCATTGGCCGTAATGCAACGGAAAACTTTTGATTGTCCCTGTAATTAAACTATACATCCGATTTTCATAAAAATTGAAATGACTCGACAAAATTATGCAAGAATTATATAGTTTAAATTTTAAACGATTCTGTTGGGTAGTTTTTGCTCTGTTATATGCGGACGGACGGACACACAGACGGACAGACAGACGGACTGAACGACAACTATAGGTGCTACGTATTTATATAATTACGAACGCACCTAAAAATTAAAAAACCAGACTGCGTAAAAAGCGAACTAAATAATTATTTCTCATCAATGTGAAACTATTTTTATATTACTTACATATTTTTTTTATTTACTTGTATTGATGACTTTTAAGTAGTGCTCAATTGTTAGTTCCTATTTATAAACACTGTTTTTTATAAATAATAAGTGTATATTTTAAGTAGTGTTTAAGTGTTAGTTCCTATTTATAAACACTGTTTTATAAATAATTATTTCTCATCAATGTTAAACTATTTTTATATCACTTACATATTTTTTTAATTAACTTGTATTGATGACTTTTAAGTAGTGTTTAATTTTTAGTTCCTATTTATAAACACTGTTTTGATGAAGCCTATAGATGGCTACGAAGGTTATAGTTAAAGTAAGGCTAGAGATCCTAATGAGCAATTGTTAAAATAAAAACTAGGGGACGTTTCTAAAATTATGCTGTCAAAGAAATAATGAAATAACAATGAACAATTGTACAATTTTTAAACGAAAATCAACAAGGAATTCAGAATCCTGATGTGATTAGGAAACTGCTGATTAGAAAAGATATTTCTGCTTGAATCCAAGACATAAAAATTTAATAAAATAAAAAGCATATAATACTGGATAAATAAATAAATAAAATTATAGAAAAAATAAACAAAAATAAAAAGAAATTAATGAGAGCTTAAATAAACAAATAAAATAAATAAATGAAGTAAATGCAGAAGAATGATATTAGAAATATAGCATTTATAACCGTGGATTCCTGTTCAAAGTTGCACTAGTATTGCTCTAAACAAAGTACCCTAAGCATCGATACATGCTAGGATAGCGATGGGAGACATGAGTGTGAAACACCCGTCCTGTTTGGGAATGTGCTGTTTAGAAAATAGATTTGAGTCTGAATTTCCGGCATAAAAAAAAATATATATATAATACATAATAAAAAAATAAACAATATGATGAATACTAAATAAATGAAAATATATATAAATAAATAAATGGAATAAAGTGAAGAATAAAAATAAATAAATAAACAATTACGAATGATATTAGAAATTGAGATTTAATAGCGTCAATTCCAGTTCGAAATGCACTATATTTGCTCTAAATAAGGTGTTCCCTTCCCCTCGAGTAAGGCATGTCAAGAGTGATGGAGGGGAGACTTGAGGGTAGAATCCTGATCTGATTAGGAGACTGCTGATTAGAAAAGATATTTCAACTTGAATATAAGACATAAAAATTTAATAAATTAAAAAGCATATAGTACAGGATAAATAAATAAATAAAATTGTAGAAAAAAAATTAATTAATGAGAGCTTAAATAAACAAATAAAATAAATAAATAAAGTAAATGCAGATGAATAATACTAGAAATATAGCTTTTATAACCGTGGATTCTTGTTTAAATTTGCACTAGTATTGCTCTAAACAAAGTACCTTAAGCATCGATACATGCTAGGATAGCGAGGGGAGACATGAGTGTGAAACACCCGTCCTGTTAGGAAAAGTGCTGTTTAGAAAATAGATTTGAGCTTGAATTTCCGGCATAAAAAATAATAATATATATAATATATATATATATAAAAATAATATGATGAATACTAACTGAATGAAAAAATATATAAATAAATAAAAAGAATAAAGTGAAGAACAAAAATAAATAAATAAACAATTACGAATGATATTAGAAATTGAGATTTAATAGCGTCAATTCCAGTTCGAAATGCACTATATTTGCTCTAAATAAGGTGTTCCCCTCCCCTCGAGTAAGGCATGTCGAGAGTGATAGAGGGGAGACTTGAGAGTAGAATCCTGATCTGATTAGGAGACTGCTGATTAGAAACGATATTTCAACTTGAATACAAGGCATAAAAATTAATAAATTAAAAAGCATATAGTACTGGATAAATAAATAAATAAAATTATAAAAAAATAAACAAAAATAAAATTAATTAATGAGAGGTTTAATAAACAAATAAAATAAATAAATAAAGTAAATGCAGATGAATGATATTAGAAATATAACATTTATAATGGTGGATTCCTGTTCAAATTTGCACTAGTATTCCTCTAAACAAGTTACCCTAAGCATCGATACATGCTAGGATAGCGAGGGGAGATATGAGTGTGAAACACCCGTCCTGTTAGGAAAAGTGCTGTTTAGAAAATAGATTTGAGCTTGAATTTCCGGCATAAAAAAATAATAATATATATAATATATAATAAAAAAATAAACAATATGATGAATACTAAATGAATGAAAATATATATAAATAAATAAAAAGAATAAAGTGAATAATAAAAATAAATAAATAAACAATTACGAATGATATTAGAAATTGAGATTTAATAGCGTCAATTCCAGTTCGAAATGCACTAGTTTTGCTCTAAATAAGGTGTTCCCTTTCCCTGGAGTAAGGCATGTCAAGAGTGTTGGAGGAGAGACTTGAGGGTAGAATCCTGATCTGATTAGGAGACTGATGATTAGAAAAGATATTTCAACTTGAATACAAGACATAAAAATTAATAAATTAAAAAGCTTATAGTACTGGATAAATAAATAAATAAAATTATAGAAAAATAAACAAAAATAAAATTAATTAATGAGAGGTTTAATAAACAAATAAAATAAATAAATAAAGTAAATGCAGATGAATGATATTAGAAATATAACATTTATAATGGTGGATTCCTGTTCAAATTTGCACTAGTATTCCTCTAAACAAGTTACCCTAAGCATCGATACATGCTAGGATAGCGAGGGGAGATATGAGTGTGAAACACCCGTCCTGTTAGAAAAAGTGCTGTTTAGAAAATAGATTTGAGCTTGAATTTCCGGCATAAAAAAATAATAATATATATAATATATAATAAAAAAATAAACAATATGATGAATACTAAATGAATGAAAATATATATAAATAAATAAAAAGAATAAAGTGAATAATAAAAATAAATAAATAAACAATTACGAATGATATTAGAAATTGAGATTTAACAGCGTCAATTCCAGTTCGAAATGCACTAGTTTTGCTCTAAATAAGGTGTTCCCTTCCCCTCGAGTAAGGCATGTCAAGAGTGATGGAGGGGAGACTTGAGGGTAGAATCCTGATCTGATTAGGAGACTGCTGATTAGAAAAGATATTTCAACTTGAATACAAGACATAAAAATTTGATAAATTAAAAAGCATATAATACTTTATAAATAAATAAATAAAATTGTAGAAAAAAAATTAATTAATGAATGAGAGCTTAAATAAACAAATAAAATAAATAAATAAAGTAAATGCAGATGAATGATACTAGAAATATAGCATTTATAACAGTGAATTGCTGTTCAAATTTGCACTAGTATTGCTCTAAACAAAGTACCCTAAGCATCGATACATGCTAGGATAGCGAGGGAAGACATGAGTGTGAAACACCCGTCCTGTTTAGGAATGTGCTGTTTAGAAAATAGATTTGAGACTTAATTTCCGCATAAAAAAATAATAATATATATAATACATAATAAAAAAAATAATCAATATGATGAATACTAAATAAATGAAAAAATATATAAATAAATAAATAGAACAAAGTGAAGAATAAAAATAAATAAATAAACAATTACGAGTGATATTAGAAATTGAGATTTAATGGCGTCAATTCCAGTTCGAAATGCACTAGTTTTGCTCTAAATAAGGTGTTCCCTTCCCCTCGAGTAAGGCATGTCAAGAGTGATGGAGGGGAGACTTGAGGGTAGAATCCTGATCTGATTAGGAGACTGCTGATTAGAAAAGATTTTTCAACTTGAATACAAGACATAAAAATTTTATAAATTAAAAAGCATATAGTACAGGATAAATAAATAAATAAAATTGTAGAAAAAAAATTAATTAATGAGAGCTTAAATAAACAAATAAAATAAATAAAGTAAATGCAGATGAATGATACTAGAAATATAGCTTTTATAACCGTGGATTCTTGTTTAAATTTGCACTAGTATTGCTCTAAACAAAGTACCTTAAGCATCGATACATGCTAGGATAGCGAGGGGAGACATGAGTGTGAAACACCCGTCCAGTTTAGGAATGTGCTGTTTAGAAAATAGATTTGAGACTTAATTTCCGCATAAAAAAATAATAATATATATAATACATAATAAAAAAATAATCAATATGATGAATACTAAATAAATGAAAAAATATATAAATAAAAAAATAGAACAAAGTGAAGAGCAAAAATAAATAAATAAACAAATATGGATGATATTAGAAATTGAGATTTAATAGCGTCAATTCCAGTTCGAAATGCACTAGTTTTGCTGTAAATAAGGTGTTCCCCTCCCCTCGAGTAAGGCATGTCGAGAGTGATAGAGGGGAGACTTGAGAGTAGAATCCTGATATGATTAGGAGACTGCTGAGTAGAAGAGATATTTCAACTTGAATACAAGACATAAAAATTAATAAATTAAAAAGCATATAGTACTGGATAAATAAATAAATAAAATTACAGAAAAATAAACAAAAATAAAATTAATTAATGAGAGGTTTAATAAACAAATAAAATAAATAAATAAAGTAAATGCAGATGAATGATATTAGAAATATAACATTTATAATGGTGGATTCCTGTTCAAATTTGCACTAGTATTCCTCTAAACAAGTTACCCTTAGCATCGATACATGATAGGATAGCGAGGGGAGATATGAGTGTGAAACACCCGTCCTGTTAGGAAAAGTGCTGTTTAGAAAATAGATTTGAGCTTGAATTTCCGGCATAAAAAAATAATAATATATATAATATATAATAAAAAATAAACAATATGATGAATACTAAATGAATGAAAAAATATATAAATAAATAAAAAGAATAAAGTGAAGAGCAAAAATATATAAATAAACAATTATGAATGATATTAGAAATTGAGATTTAATAGCGTCAATTCCAGTTCGAAATGCACTAGTTTTGCTCTAAATAAGGTGTTCCCCTCCCCTCGAGTAAGGCATGTAGAGAGTGATAGAGGGGAGACTTGAGAGTAGAATCCTGATATGATTAGGAGACTGCTGATTAGAAAAGATATTTCAACTTGAATACAAGACATAAAAATTAATAAATTAAAAAGCATATAGTACTGGATAAGTAAATAAATAAAATTATAGAAAAATAAACAAAAATAAAATTAATTAATGAGAGGTTTAATAAACAAATATAATAAATAAATAAAGTAAATGCAGATGAATGATATTAGAAATATAACATTTATAATGGTGGATTCCTGTTCAAATTTGCACTAGTATTCCTCTAAACAAGTTACCCTTAGCATCGATACATGATAGGATAGCGAGGGGAGATATGAGTGTGAAACACCCGTCCTGTTAGGAAAAGTGCTGTTTAGAAAATAGATTTGAGCTTGAATTTCCGGCATAAAAAAATAATAATATATATAATATATAATAAAAAATAAACAATATGATGAATACTAAATGAATGAAAAAATATATAAATAAATAAAAAGAATAAAATGAAGAATAAAAATAAATAAATAAACAATTACGAATGATATTAGAAATTGAGATTTAATAGCGTCTATTCCAGTTCGAAATGCACTATATTTGTTCTAAATAAGGTGCTCCCTTCCCCTCGAGTAAGGCATGTCAAGAGTGATGGAGGGAAGACTTGTGGGGAGAATCCTGCTCTGATTAGGAGACTGCTGTTTAGAAAAGATATCTCAAATTGAATACAAGACATAAAAATTTAATAAATTAAAAAGCATATAGTACAGGATAAATAAATAAATAAAATTGTAGAAAAAAAATTAATTAATGAGAGCTTAAATAAACAAATAAAATAAATAAATAAAGTAAATGCAGATGAATAATACTAGAAATATAGCTTTTATAACCGTGGATTCTTGTTTAAATTTGCACTAGTATTGCTCTAAACAAAGTACCCTAAGCATCGATACATGCTAGGATAGCGAGGGGAGACATGAGTGTGAAACACCCGTCCTGTTAGGAAAAGTGCTGTTTAGAAAATAGATTTGAGCTTGAATTTCCGGCATAAAAAATAATAATATATATAATATATATATATAAAAAAATAATATGATGAATACTAACTGAATGAAAAAATATATAAATAAATAAAAAGAATAAAGTGAAGTATAAAAATAAATAAATAAACAATTACGAATGATATTAGAAATTGAGATTTAATAGCGTCAATTCCAGTTTGAAATGCACTTGTTTTGCTCTAAATAAGGTGTTCCCTTTCACTGGAGTAAGGCACGTCAAGAGTGATGGAGGGGAGACTTGAGGGTAGAATCCTGATCTGATTAGGAGACTGCTGATTAGAAAAGATATTTCAACTTTAATACAAGACATAAAAATTTAATAAATTAAAAAGCATATAATACTGGATAAATAAATAAATAAAATTGTAGAAAAAAAATTAATTAAATAATGAGAGCTTAAATAAACAAATAAAATAAATAATTAAAGTAAATGCAGATGAATGATACTAGAAATATAGCATTTATAACCGTGGATTCCTGTTCAAATTTGCAGTAGTATTGCTCTAAACAAAGTAGCCTAAGCTACTCATACATGCTAGGATAGCGAGGGGAGATATGAGTGTGAAACACCCGTCCTGTTGGGAAAAGTGCTGTTTAGAAAATAGATTTGAGCTTGAATTTCCGGCATAAAAAATAATAATATATATAATATATATATAAAAAAAATAATATGATGAATACTAACTGAATGAAAAAAATATATAAATAAATAAAAAGAATAAAGTGAAGAACAAAAATAAATAAATAAACAATTATGAATGATATTAGAAATTGAGATTTAATAGCGTCAATTCCAGTTCGAAATGCACTAGTTTTGCTCTAAATAAGGTGTTCCCTTCTCCTGGAGTAAGGCATGTCGACAGTGATAGAGGGGAGACTTGAGAGTAGAATCCTGATATGATTAGGAGACTGCTGATTAGAAAAGATATTTCAACTTGAATACAAGACATAAAAATTTAATAAATTAAAAAGCATATAATACTGGATAAATAAATAAATAAAATTGTAGAAAAAAAATTAATTAAATAATGAGAGCTTAAATAAACAAATAAAATAAATAATTAAAGTAAATGCAGATGAATGATACTAGAAATATAGCATTTATAACCGTGGATTCCTGTTCAAATTTGCACTAGTATTCCTCTAAGCAAGTTGCCCTAAGCATCGATACATGCTAGGATAGCGAGGGGAGATATGAGTGTGAAACACCCGTCCTGTTGGGAAAAGTGCTGTTTAGAAAATAGATTTGAGCTTGAATTTCCGGCATAAAAAAATAATAATATATATAATATATAATAAAAAAATAAACAATATGATGAATACTAAATGAATAAAAATATATATAAATAAATAAAAAGAATAAAGTGAAGAATAAAAATAAATAAATAAACAATTACGAATGATATTAGAAATTGAGATTTAATAGCGTCAATTCCAGTTCGAAATGCACTAGTTTTGCTCTAAATAAGGTGTTCGCTTTCCCTGGAGTAAGGCACGTCAAGAGTGATGGAGGGGAGACTTGAGGGTAGAATCCTGATCTGATTAGGAGACTGCTGATTAGAAAATATATTTCAACTTGAATACAAGACATAAAAATTTAATAAATTAAAAAGCATATAATACTGGATAAATAAATAAATAAAATTTTAGAAAAAAAATTAATTAAATAATTTGAGCTTAAATAAACAAATAAAATAAATAAATAAAGTAAATGCAGATGAATGATACTAGAAATATAGCTTTTATAACCATGGATTCTTGTTTAAATTTGCACTAGTATTTCTCTAAACAAAGTACCCGAAGCATCGATACATGCTAGGATAGCGAGGGGAGACATGAGTGGGAAGACGGGTGTTTCACCCGTCCTGTTAGGAAAAGTGCTGTTTAGAAAATAGATTTGAGCTTGAATTTCCGGCATAAAAAAATAATATATATAATATATAATAAAAAATAAATAATATGATGTATACTAAACGAAAGAAAAAATATATAAATAAATAAAAAGAATAAAATGAAGAATAAAAATAAATAAATAAACAATTACGAATGATATTATCAATTGAGATTTAATAGCGTCAATTCCAGTTCGAAATGCACTAGTTTTGCTCTAAATAAGGTGTTCCCTTCCCCTCGAGTAAGGCATGTCGAGAGTGATGGAGGGGAGACTTGAGAGTAGTATCCTGATATGATTAGGAGACTGGTGATTAGAAAAGATATTTCAACTTGAATACAAGACATAAAAATTAATAAATTAAAAAGCATATAGTACTGGATAAATAAATAAATAAAATTATAGAAAAATAAACAAAAGAAATTAATTAATGAGAGGTTTAATAAACAAATAAAATAAATAAATAAAGTAAATGCAGATGAATGATATTAGAAATATAGCATTTATAATGGTGGATTCCTCTTAAAATTTGCACTAGTATTCCTCTAAGCAAGTTACCCTAAGAATCGATACATGCTAGGATAGCGAGGGGAGATATGAGTGTGAAACACCCGTCCTGTTAGGAAAAGTGCTGTTTAGAAAATAGATTTGAGCTTGAATTTCCGGCATAAAAAAATAGTAATATATATAATATATAATAAAAAAATAAACAATATGATGAATACTAAATGAATGAAAATATATATAAATAAATAAAAAGACTAAAATGAAGAATAAAAATAAATAAATAAACAATTACGAATGATATTAGAAATTGAGATTTAATAGCGTCTATTCCAGTTCGAAATGCACTATATTTGTTCTAAATAAGGTGCTCCCTTCCCCTCGAGTAAGGCATGTCAAGAGTGATGGAGGGAAGACTTGTGGGGAGAATCCTGCTCTGATTAGGAGACTGCTGTTTAGAAAAGATATCTCAAATTGAATACAAGACATAAAAATTTAATAAATTAAAAAGCATATAGTACTGGATAAATAAATAAATAAAATTGTTGAAAAAAAATTAATTAATGAGAGCTTAAATAAAAAAATATAATAAATAAATAAAGTAAATGCAGATGAATGATACTAGAAATATAGCTTTTATAACCGTGGATTCTTGTTTAAATTTGCACTAGTATTGCTCTAAACAAAGTACCTTAAGCATCGATACATGCTAGGATAGCGAGGGGAGACATGAGTGTGAAACACCCGTCCTGTTAGGAAAAGTGCTGTTTAGAAAATAGATTTGAGCTTGAATTTCCGGCATAAAAAATAATAATATATATAATATATAAAAAAAATAAATAATATGATGAATACTAAATGAATGAAAAAATATATAAATAAATAAAAAGAATAAAGTGAAGAGCAAAAATAAATAAACAATTATGAATGATATTAGAAATTGAGATTTAATAGCGTCAATTCCAGTTCGAAATGCACTAGTTTTGCTCTAAATAAGGTGTTCCCCTCCCCTCGAGTAAGGCATGTCGATAGTGATATAGGGGAGACTTGAGAGTAGAATCCTGATATGATTAGGAGACTGCTGATTAGAAAAGATATTTTAACTTGAATACAAGACATAAAAATTAATAAATTAAAAAGCATATAGTACTGGATAAATAAATAAATAAAATTATAGAAAAATAAACAAAAATAAAATTAATTAATGAGAGGTTTAATAAACAAATAAAATAAATAATTAAAGTAAATGCAGATGAATGATATTAGAAATATAACATTTATAATGGTGGATTCCTGTTCAAATTTGCACTAGTATTCCTCTAAACAAGTTACCCTTAGCATCGATACATGCTAGGATAGCGAGGGGAGACATGAGTGTGAAACACCCGTCCTGTTAGGAAAAGTGCTGTTTAGAAAATAGATTCGAGCTTGAATTTCCGGCATAAAAAAATAATAATATATATAATACATAATAAAAAAATAAACAATATGATGAATACTAAATGAATGAAAATATATATAAATAAACAAAACGAATAAAGTGAATAATAAAAATAAATAAATAAACAATTACGAATGATATTAGAAATTGAGATTTAACAGCGTCAATTCCAGTTCGAAATGCACTAGTTTTGCTCTAAATAAGGTGTTCCCTTTCCCTGGAGTAAGGCATGTCAAGAGTGTTGGAGGGGAGACTTGAGGGTAGAATCCTGATCTGATTAGGAGACTGCTGATTAGAAAAGATGTTTCAACTTGAATACAAGACATAAAAATTTGCTAAATTAAAAAGCATATAATACTGGATAAATAAATAAATAAAATTGTAGAAAAAAAATTAATTAATCAATGAGAGCTTAAATAAACAAATAAAATAAATAAATAAAGTAAATGCAGATGAATGATACTAGAAATATAGCATTTATAACAGTGGATTCCTGTTCAAATTTGCACTAGTATTGCTCTAAACAAAGTACCCTAAGCATCTGTACATGCTAGGATATCGAGGGAAGACATGAGTGTGAAACACCCGTCCTGTTTAGGAATGTGCTGTTTAGAAAATAGATTTGAGACTTAATTTCCGCATAAAAAAATAATAATATATATAATACATAATAAAAAAATAATCAATATGATGAATACTAAATAAATGAAAAAATATATAAATAAAAAAATAGAACGAAGTGAAGAGGAAAAATAAATAAATAAACAATTATGGATGATATTAGAAATTGAGATTTAATAGCGTCAATTCCAGTTCGAAATGCACTAGTTTTGCTGTAAATAAGGTGTTCCCCTCCCCTCGAGTAAGGCATGTCGAGAGTGATAGAGGGGAGACTTGAGAGTAGAATCCTGATATGATTAGGAGACTGCTGAGTAGAAAAGATATTTCAACTTGAATACAAGACATAAAAATTAATAAATTAAAAAGCATATAGTACTGGATAAATAAATAAATAAAATTACAGAAAAATAAACAAAAATAAAATTAATTAATGAGAGGTTTAATAAACAAATAAAATAAATAAATAAAGTAAATGCAGATGAATGATATTAGAAATATAACATTTATAATGGTGGATTCCTGTTCAAATTTGCACTAGTATTCCTCTAAACAAGTTACCCTAAGCATCGATACATGCTAGGATAGCGAGGGGAGACATGAGTGTGAAACACCCGTCCTGTTACGAAAAGTGCTGTTTAGAAAATAGATTTGAGCTTGAATTTCCGGCATAAAAAATAATAATATATATAATATATATAAAAAATAAATAATATGATGAATACTAAATGAATGAAAAAATATATAAATAAATAAAAAGAATAAAGTGAAGAGCAAAAATAAATAAATAAACAATTATGAATGATATTAGAAATTGAGATTTAATAGCGTCAATTCCAGTTCGAAATGCACTAGTTTTGCTGTAAATAAGGTGTTCCCCTCCCCTCGAGTAAGGCATGTCGAGAGTGATAGAGGGGAGACTTGAGAGTAGAATCCTGATATGATTAGGAGACTGCTGAGTAGAAAAGATATTTCAACTTGAATACAAGACATAAAAATTAATAAATTAAAAAGCATATAGTACTGGATAAATAAATAAATAAAATTACAGAAAAATAAACAAAAATAAAATTAATTAATGAGAGGTTTAATAAACAAATAAAATAAATAAATAAAGTAAATGCAGATGAATGATATTAGAAATATAACATTTATAATGGTGGATTCCTGTTCAAATTTGCACTAGTATTCCTCTAAAGAAATTACCCTTAGCATCGATACATGCTAGGATAGCGAGGGGAGATATGAGTGTGAAACACCCGTCCTGTTAGGAAAAGTGCTGTTTAGAAAATAGATTTGAGCTTGAATTTCCGGCATAAAATAATAATAATATATATAATATATAATAAAAAATAAACAATATGATGAATACTAATTGAATGAAAAAATATATAAATAAATAAAAAGACTAAAATGAAGAATAAAAATAAATAAATAAACAATTACGAATGATATTAGAAATTGAGATTTAATAGCGTCAATTCCAGTTCGAAATGCACTAGTTTTGCTCTAAATAAGGTGTTCCCTTTCCCTTGAGTAAGGCATGTCAAGAGTATTGGAGGGGAGACTTGAGGGTAGAATCCTGATCTGATTAGGAGACTGCTGATTAGAAAAGATATTTCAACTTGAATACAAGACATAAAAATTTGATAAATTAAAAAGCATATAATACTGGATAAATAAATAAATAAAATTGTAGAAAAAAATTAATTAATCAATGAGAGCTTAAATAAACAAATAAAATAAATAAATAAAGTAAATGCAGATGAATGATACTAGAAATATAGCATTTATAACAGTGGATTCATGTTCAAATTTGCACTAGTATTCCTCTAAAGAAATTACCCTTAGCATCGATACATGCTAGGATAGCGAGGGGAGATATGAGTGTGAAACACCCGTCCTGTTAGGAAAAGTGCTGTTTAGAAAATAGATTTGAGCTTGAATTTCCGGCATAAAAAATAATAATATATATAATATATAAAAAAAATAAATAATATGATGAATACTAAATGAATGAAAAAATATATAAATAAATAAAAAGAATAAAGTGAAGAATAAAAATAAATAAATAAATAAACAATTACGAATGATATTAGAATTTGAGATTTAATAGCGTCAATTCCAGTTCGAAATGCACTAGTTTTGCTCTAAATAAGGTGTTCCCCTCCCCTCGAGTAAGGCATGTCAAGAGTGTTGGAGGAGAGACTTGAGGGTAGAATCCTGATCTGATTAGGAGACTGATGATTAGAAAA
Organism: Maratus speciosus; assembly: GCA_963932465.1. NCBI lineage: Eukaryota > Metazoa > Arthropoda > Arachnida > Araneae > Salticidae > Maratus > Maratus speciosus. Next base: position 10,743,716 of record OZ010799.1, on the reverse strand, counting down.
GATATTTCAACTTGAATACAAGACATAAAAATTAATAAATTAAAAAGCATATAGTACTGGATAAATAAATAAATAAAATTATAGAAAAATAAACAAAAATAAAATTAATTAATGAGAGGTTTAATAAACAAATAAAATAAATAAATAAAGTAAATGCAGATGAATGATATTAGAAATATAACATTTATAATGGTGGATTCCTGTTCAAATTTGCACTAGTATTCCTCTAAACAAGTTACACTAAGCATCGATACATGCTAGGATAGCGAGGGGAGATATGAGTGTGAAACACCCGTCCTGTTAGGAAAAGTGCTGTTTAGAAAATAGATTTGAGCTTGAATTTCCGGCATAAAAAAATAATAATATATATAATATATAATAAAAAAATAAACAATATGATGAATACTAAATGAATGAAAATATATATAAATAAATAAAAAGAATAAAGTGAATAATAAAAATAAATAAATAAACAATTACGAATGATATTAGAAATTGAGATTTAACAGCGTCAATTCCAGTTCGAAATGCACTAGTTTTGCTCTAAATAAGGTGTTCCCTTCCCCTCGAGTAAGGCATGTCAAGAGTGTTGGAGGAGAGACTTGAGGGTAGAATCCTGATCTGATTAGGAGACTGATGATTAGATAAGATATTTCAACTTGAATACAAGACATAAAAATTAATAAATTAAAAAGCAAATAGTACTAGATAAATAAATAAATAAAATTAAAGAAATATAAACAAAAAAATTAATTAATGAGAGGTTTAATAAACAAATAAAATAAATAAATAAAGTAAATGCAGATGAATGATATTAGAAATATAGCATTTATAATGGTGGATTCCTGTTCAAATTTGCACTAGTATTCCTCTAAGCAAGTTACCCTAAGCATCGATACATGCTAGGATAGCGAGGGGAGATATGAGTGTGAAACACCCGTCCTGTTAGGAAAAGTGCTGTTTAGAAAATAGATTTGAGCTTGAATTTCCGGCATAAAAAAATAATAATATATATAATATATAATAAAAAAATAAACAATATGATGAATACTAAATGAATGAAAATATATATAAATAAATAAAAAGAATAAAGTGAATAATAAAAATAAATAAATAAACAATTACGAATGATATTAGAAATTGAGATTTAACAGCGTCAATTCCAGTTCGAAATGCACTAGTTTTGCTCTAAATAAGGTGTTCCCTTCCCCTCGAGTAAGGCATGTCAAGAGTGATGGAGGGGAGACTTGAGGGTAGAATCCTGATCTGATTAGGAGACTGCTGATTAGAAAAGATATTTCAACTTGAATACAAGACATAAAAATTTGATAAATTAAAAAGCATATAATACTTTATAAATAAATAAATAAAATTGTAGAAAAAAAATTAATTAATGAATGAGAGCTTAAATAAACAAATAAAATAAATAAATAAAGTAAATGCAGATGAATGATACTAGAAATATAGCATTTATAACAGTGGATTGCTGTTCAAATTTGCACTAGTATTGCTCTAAACAAAGTACCCTAAGCATCGATACATGCTAGGATAGCGAGGGAAGACATGAGTGTGAAACACCCGTCCTGTTTAGGAATGTGCTGTTTAGAAAATAGATTTGAGACTTAATTTCCGCATAAAAAAATAATAATATATATAATACATAATAAAAAAATAATCAATATGATGAATACTAAATAAATGAAAAAATATATAAATAAATAAATAGAACAAAGTGAAGAATAAAAATAAATAAATAAACAATTACGAGTGATATTAGAAATTGAGATTTAATGGCGTCAATTCCAGTTCGAAATGCACTAGTTTTGCTCTAAATAAGGTGTTTCCTTCCCCTCGAGTAAGGCATGTCAAGAGTGATGGAGGGGAGACTTGAGGGTAGAATCCTGATCTGATTAGGAGACTGCTGATTAGAAAAGATTTTTCAACTTGAATACAAGACATAAAAATTTTATAAATTAAAAAGCATATAGTACAGGATAAATAAATAAATAAAATTGTAGAAAAAAAATTAATTAATGAGAGCTTAAATAAACAAATAAAATAAATAAATAAAGTAAATGCAGATGAATGATACTAGAAATATAGCTTTTATAACCGTGGATTCTTGTTTAAATTTGCACTAGTATTGCTCTAAACAAAGTACCTTAAGCATCGATACATGCTAGGATAGCGAGGGGAGACATGAGTGTGAAACACCCGTCCTGTTTAGGAATGTGCTGTTTAGAAAATAGATTTGAGACTTAATTTCCGCATAAAAAAATAATAATATATATAATACATAATAAAAAAATAATCAATATGATGAATACTAAATAAATGAAAAAATATATAAATAAAAAAATAGAACAAAGTGAAGAGCAAAAATAAACAAATAAACAAATATGGATGATATTAGAAATTGAGATTTAATAGCGTCAATTCCAGTTCGAAATGCACTAGTTTTGCTGTAAATAAGGTTTTCCCCTCCCCTCGAGTAAGGCATGTCGAGAGTGATAGAGGGGAGACTTGAGAGTAGAATCCTGATATGATTAGGAGACTGCTGAGTAGAAAAGATATTTCAACTTGAATACAAGACATAAAAATTAATAAATTAAAAAGCATATAGTACTGGATAAATAAATAAATAAAATTACAGAAAAATAAACAAAAATAAAATTAATTAATGAGAGGTTTAATAAACAAATAAAATAAATAAATAAAGTAAATGCAGATGAATGATATTAGAAATATAACATTTATAATGGTGGATTCCTGTTCAAATTTGCACTAGTATTCCTCTAAACAAGTTACCCTTAGCATCGATACATGATAGGATAGCGAGGGGAGATATGAGTGTGAAACACCCGTCCTGTTAGGAAAAGTGCTGTTTAGAAAATAGATTTGAGCTTGAATTTCCGGCATAAAAAAATAATAATATATATAATATATAATAAAAAATAAACAATATGATGAATACTAAATGAATGAAAAAATATATAAATAAATAAAAAGAATAAAGTGAAGAGCAAAAATAAATAAATAAACAATTATGAATGATATTAGAAATTGAGATTTAATAGCGTCAATTCCAGTTCGAAATGCACTAGTTTTGCTCTAAATAAGGTGTTCCCCTCCCCTCGAGTAAGGCATGTAGAGAGTGATAGAGGGGAGACTTGAGAGTAGAATCCTGATATGATTAGGAGACGGCTGATTAGAAAAGATATTTCAACTTGAATACAAGACATAAAAATTAATAAATTAAAAAGCATATAGTACTGGATAAGTAAATAAATAAAATTATACAAAAATAAACAAAAATAAAATTAATTAATGAGAGGTTTAATAAACAAATATAATAAATAAATAAAGTAAATGCAGATGAATGATATTAGAAATATAACATTTATAATGGTGGATTCCTGTTCAAATTTGCACTGGTATTCCTCTAAACATGTTACCCTTAGCATCGATACATGATAGGATAGCGAGGGGAGATATGAGTGTGAAACACCCGTCCTGTTAGGAAAAGTGCTGTTTAGAAAATAGATTTGAGCTTGAATTTCCGGCATAAAAAAATAATAATATATATAATATATAATAAAAAATAAACAATATGATGAATACTAAATGAATGAAAAAATATATAAATAAATAAAAAGAATAAAATGAAGAATAAAAATAAATAAATAAACAATTACGAATGATATTAGAAATTGAGATTTAATAGCGTCAATTCCAGTTCGAAATGCACTAGTTTTGCTCTAAATAAGGTGTTCCCTTTCCCTTGAGTAAGGCATGTCAAGAGTATTGGAGGGGAGACTTGAGGGTAGAATCCTGATCTGATTAGGAGACTGCTGATTAGAAAAGATATTTCAACTTGAATACAAGACATAAAAATTTGATAAATTAAAAAGCATATAATACTGGATAAATAAATAAATAAAATTGTAGAAAAAAATTAATTAATCAATGAGAGCTTAAATAAACAAATAAAATAAATAAATAAAGTAAATGCAGATGAATGATACTAGAAATATAGCATTTATAACAGTGGATTCCTGTTCAAATTTGCACTATTATTCCTCTAAACAAGTTACCCTTAGCATCGATACATGCTAGGATAGCGAGGGAAGACATGAGTGTGAAACACCCGTCCTGTTTAGGAATGTGCTGTTTAGAAAATAGATTTGAGACTTAATTTCCCCATAAAAAAATAATAATATATATAATACATAATAAAAAAATAATCAATATGATGAATACTAAATGAATGAAAATAAATATAAATAAGTAATAAGAATAAAATGAAGAATAAAAATAAATAAATAAACAATTACGAATGATATTAGAAATTGAGATTTAATAGCGTCAATTCCAGTTTGAAATGCACTTGTTTTGCTCTAAATAAGGTGTTCCCTTTCACTGGAGTAAGGCACGTCAAGAGTGATGGAGGGGAGACTTGAGGGTAGAATCCTGATCTGATTAGGAGACTGCTGATTAGAAAAGATATTTCAACTTTAATACAAGACATAAAAATTTAATAAATTAAAAAGCATATAATACTGGATAAATAAATAAATAAAATTGTAGAAAAAAAATTAATTAAATAATGAGAGCTTAAATAAACAAATAAAATAAATAATTAAAGTAAATGCAGATGAATGATACTAGAAATATAGCATTTATAACCGTGGATTCCTGTTCAAATTTGCAGTAGTATTGCTCTAAACAAAGTAGCCTAAGCTACTCATACATGCTAGGATAGCGAGGGGAGATATGAGTGTGAAACACCCGTCCTGTTGGGAAAAGTGCTGTTTAGAAAATAGATTTGAGCTTGAATTTCCGGCATAAAAAATAATAATATATATAATATATATATAAAAAAAATAATATGATGAATACTAACTGAATGAAAAAAATATATAAATAAATAAAAAGAATAAAGTGAAGAACAAAAATAAATAAATAAACAATTATGAATGATATTAGAAATTGAGATTTAATAGCGTCAATTCCAGTTCGAAATGCACTAGTTTTGCTCTAAATAAGGTGTTCCCTTCTCCTGGAGTAAGGCATGTCGACAGTGATAGAGGGGAGACTTGAGAGTAGAATCCTGATATGATTAGGAGACTGCTGATTAGAAAAGATATTTCAACTTGAATACTAGACATAAAAATTTAATAAATTAAAAAGCATATAATACTGGATAAATAAATAAATAAAATTGTAGAAAAAAAATTAATTAAATAATGAGAGCTTAAATAAACAAATAAAATAAATAATTAAAGTAAATGCAGATGAATGATACTAGAAATATAGCATTTATAACCGTGGATTCCTGTTCAAATTTGCACTAGTATTCCTCTAAGCAAGTTGCCCTAAGCATCGATACATGCTAGGATAGCGAGGGGAGATATGAGTGTGAAACACCCGTCCTGTTGGGAAAAGTGCTGTTTAGAAAATAGATTTGAGGTTGAATTTCCGGCATAAAAAAATAATAATATATATAATATATAATAAAAAAATAAACAATATGATGAATACTAAATGAATAAAAATATATATAAATAAATAAAAAGAATAAAGTGAAGAATAAAAATAAATAAATAAACAATTACGAATGATATTAGAAATTGAGATTTAATAGCGTCAATTCCAGTTCGAAATGCACTAGTTTTGCTCTAAATAAGGTGTTCGCTTTCCCTGGAGTAAGGCACGTCAAGAGTGATGGAGGGGAGACTTGAGGGTAGAATCCTGATCTGATTAGGAGACTGCTGATTAGAAAATATATTTCAACTTGAATACAAGACATAAAAATTTAATAAATTAAAAAGCATATAATACTGGATAAATAAATAAATAAAATTTTAGAAAAAAAATTAATTAAATAATTTGAGCTTAAATAAACAAATAAAATAAATAAATAAAGTAAATGCAGATGAATGATACTAGAAATATAGCTTTTATAACCATGGATTCTTGTTTAAATTTGCACTAGTATTTCTCTAAACAAAGTACCCGAAGCATCGATACATGCTAGGATAGCGAGGGGAGACATGAGTGGGAGGACGGGTGTTTCACCCGTCCTGTTAGGAAAAGTGCTGTTTAGAAAATAGATTTGAGCTTGAATTTCCGGCATAAAAAAATAATATATATAATATATAATAAAAAATAAATAATATGATGTATACTAAACGAAAGAAAAAATATATAAATAAATAAAAAGAATAAAATGAAGAATAAAAATAAATAAATAAACAATTACGAATGATATTATCAATTGAGATTTAATAGCGTCAATTCCAGTTCGAAATGCACTAGTTTTGCTCTAAATAAGGTGTTCCCTTCCCCTCGAGTAAGGCATGTCGAGAGTGATGGAGGGGAGACTTGAGAGTAGTATCCTGATATGATTAGGAGACTGGTGATTAGAAAAGATATTTCAACTTGAATACAAGACATAAAAATTAATAAATTAAAAAGCATATAGTACTGGATAAATAAATAAATAAAATTATAGAAAAATAAACAAAAGAAATTAATTAATGAGAGGTTTAATAAACAAATAAAATAAATAAATAAAGTAAATGCAGATGAATGATATTAGAAATATAGCATTTATAATGGTGGATTCCTCTTAAAATTTGCACTAGTATTCCTCTAAGCAAGTTACCCTAAGAATCGATACATGCTAGGATAGCGAGGGGAGATATGAGTGTGAAACACCCGTCCTGTTAGGAAAAGTGCTGTTTAGAAAATAGATTTGAGCTTGAATTTCCGGCATAAAAAAATAATAATATATATAATATATAATAAAAAAATAAACAATATGATGAATACTAAATGAATGAAAATATATATAAATAAATAAAAAGACTAAAATGAAGAATAAAAATAAATAAATAAACAATTACGAATGATATTAGAAATTGAGATTTAATAGCGTCTATTCCAGTTCGAAATGCACTATATTTGTTCTAAATAAGGTGCTCCCTTCCCCTCGAGTAAGGCATGTCAAGAGTGATGGAGGGAAGACTTGTGGGGAGAATCCTGCTCTGATTAGGAGACTGCTGTTTAGAAAAGATATCTCAAATTGAATACAAGACAAAAAAATTTAATAAATTAAAAAGCATATAGTACTGGATAAATAAATAAATAAAATTGTTGAAAAAAAATTAATTAATGAGAGCTTAAATAAAAAAATAAAATAAATAAATAAAGTAAATGCAGATGAATGATACTAGAAATATAGCTTTTATAACCGTGGATTCTTGTTTAAATTTGCACTAGTATTGCTCTAAACAAAGTACCTTAAGCATCGATACATGCTAGGATAGCGAGGGGAGACATGAGTGTGAAACACCCGTCCTGTTAGGAAAAGTGCTGTTTAGAAAATAGATTTGAGCTTGAATTTCCGGCATAAAAAATAATAATATATATAATATATAAAAAAATAAATAATATGATGAATACTAAATGAATGAAAAAATATATAAATAAATAAAAAGAATAAAGTGAAGAGCAAAAATAAATAAACAATTATGAATGATATTAGAAATTGAGATTTAACAGCGTCAATTCCAGTTCGAAATGCACTAGTTTTGCTCTAAATAAGGTGTTCCCTTCCCCTCGAGTAAGGCATGTCAAGAGTGTTGGAGGAGAGACTTGAGGGTAGAATCCTGATCTGATTAGGAGACTGATGATTAGATAAGATATTTCAACTTGAATACAAGACATAAAAATTAATAAATTAAAAAGCAAATAGTACTAGATAAATAAATAAATAAAATTAAAGAAATATAAACAAAAAAATTAATTAATGAGAGGTTTAATAAACAAATAAAATAAATAAATAAAGTAAATGCAGATGAATGATATTAGAAATATAGCATTTATAATGGTGGATTCCTGTTCAAATTTGCACTAGTATTCCTCTAAGCAAGTTACCCTAAGCATCGATACATGCTAGGATAGCGAGGGTAGATGTGAGTGTGAAACAAGCGTCCTTTTAGGAAAAGTGCTGTTTAGAAAATAGATTTGAGCTTGAATTTCCGGCATAAAGAAATAATAATATATATAATATATAATAAAAAAATAAACAATATGATGAATACTGAATGAATGAAAATATATATAAATAAATAAAAAGAATAAAGTGAATAATAAAAATAAATAAATAAACAATTACGAATGATATTAGAAATTGAGATTTAATAGCGTCAATTCCAGTTCGAAATGAACTAGTTTTGCTCTAAATAAGGTGTTCCCTTTCCCTGGAGTAAGGCATGTCAAGAGTGTTGGAGGAGAGACTTGAGGGTAGAATCCTGATCTGATTAGGAGACTGATGATTAGAAAAGATATTTCAACTTGAATACAAGACATAAAAATTAATAAATTAAAAAGCATATAGTACTGGATAAATAAATAAATAAAATTATAGAAAAATAAACAAAAATAAAATTAATTAATGAGAGGTTTAATAAACAAATAAAATAAATAAATAAAGTAAATGCAGATGAATGATATTAGAAATATAACATTTATAATGGTGGATTCCTGTTCAAATTTGCACTAGTATTCCTCTAAACAAGTTACACTAAGCATCGATACATGCTAGGATAGCGAGGGGAGATATGAGTGTGAAACACCCGTCCTGTTAGGAAAAGTGCTGTTTAGAAAATAGATTTGAGCTTGAATTTCCGGCATAAAAAAATAATAATATATATAATATATAATAAAAAAATAAACAATATGATGAATACTAAATGAATGAAAATATATATAAATAAATAAAAAGAATAAAGTGAATAATAAAAATAAATAAATAAACAATTACGAATGATATTAGAAATTGAGATTTAACAGCGTCAATTCCAGTTCGAAATGCACTAGTTTTGCTCTAAATAAGGTGTTCCCTTCCCCTCGAGTAAGGCATGTCAAGAGTGATGGAGGGGAGACTTGAGGGTAGAATCCTGATCTGATTAGGAGACTGCTGATTAGAAAAGATATTTCAACTTGAATACAAGACATAAAAATTTGATAAATTAAAAAGCATATAATACTTTATAAATAAATAAATAAAATTGTAGAAAAAAAATTAATTAATGAGAGCTTAAATAAACAAATAAAATAAATAAATAAAGTAAATGCAGATGAATGATACTAGAAATATAGCTTTTATAACCGTGGATTCTTGTTTAAATTTGCACTAGTATTGCTCTAAACAAAGTACCTTAAGCATCGATACATGCTAGGATAGCGAGGGGAGACATGAGTGTGAAACACCCGTCCTGTTTAGGAATGTGCTGTTTAGAAAATATTTTTGAGACTTAATTTCCGCATAAAAAAATAATAATATATATAATACATAATAAAAAAATAATCAATATGATGAATACTAAATAAATGAAAAAATATATAAATAAAAAATAGAACAAAGTGAAGAGCAAAAATAAACAAATAAACAAATATGGATGATATTAGAAATTGAGATTTAATAGCGTCAATTCCAGTTCGAAATGCACTAGTTTTGCTGTAAATAAGGTTTTCCCCTCCCCTCGAGTAAGGCATGTCGAGAGTGATAGAGGGGAGACTTGAGAGTAGAATCCTGATATGATTAGGAGACTGCTGAGTAGAAAAGATATTTCAACTTGAATACAAGACATAAAAATTAATAAATTAAAAAGCATATAGTACTGGATAAATAAATAAATAAAATTACAGAAAAATAAACAAAAATAAAATTAATTAATGAGAGGTTTAATAAACAAATAAAATAAATAAATAAAGTAAATGCAGATGAATGATATTAGAAATATAACATTTATAATGGTGGATTCCTGTTCAAATTTGCACTAGTATTCCTCTAAACAAGTTACCCTTAGCATCGATACATGATAGGATAGCGAGGGGAGATATGAGTGTGAAACACCCGTCCTGTTAGGAAAAGTGCTGTTTAGAAAATAGATTTGAGCTTGAATTTCCGGCATAAAAAAATAATAATATATATAATATATAATAAAAAATAAACAATATGATGAATACTAAATGAATGAAAAAATATATAAATAAATAAAAAGAATAAAGTGAAGAGCAAAAATAAATAAATAAACAATTATGAATGATATTAGAAATTGAGATTTAATAGCGTCAATTCCAGTTCGAAATGCACTAGTTTTGCTCTAAATAAGGTGTTCCCCTCCCCTCGAGTAAGGCATGTAGAGAGTGATAGAGGGGAGACTTGAGAGTAGAATCCTGATATGATTAGGAGACGGCTGATTAGAAAAGATATTTCAACTTGAATACAAGACATAAAAATTAATAAATTAAAAAGCATATAGTACTGGATAAGTAAATAAATAAAATTATACAAAAATAAACAAAAATAAAATTAATTAATGAGAGGTTTAATAAACAAATATAATAAATAAATAAAGTAAATGCAGATGAATGATATTAGAAATATAACATTTATAATGGTGGATTCCTGTTCAAATTTGCACTGGTATTCCTCTAAACATGTTACCCTTAGCATCGATACATGATAGGATAGCGAGGGGAGATATGAGTGTGAAACACCCGTCCTGTTAGGAAAAGTGCTGTTTAGAAAATAGATTTGAGCTTGAATTTCCGGCATAAAAAAATAATAATATATATAATATATAATAAAAAATAAACAATATGATGAATACTAAATGAATGAAAAAATATATAAATAAATAAAAAGAATAAAATGAAGAATAAAAATAAATAAATAAACAATTACGAATGATATTAGAAATTGAGATTTAATAGCGTCAATTCCAGTTCGAAATGCACTAGTTTTGCTCTAAATAAGGTGTTCCCTTTCCCTTGAGTAAGGCATGTCAAGAGTATTGGAGGGGAGACTTGAGGGTAGAATCCTGATCTGATTAGGAGACTGCTGATTAGAAAAGATATTTCAACTTGAATACAAGACATAAAAATTTGATAAATTAAAAAGCATATAATACTGGATAAATAAATAAATAAAATTGTAGAAAAAAATTAATTAATCAATGAGAGCTTAAATAAACAAATAAAATAAATAAATAAAGTAAATGCAGATGAATGATACTAGAAATATAGCATTTATAACAGTGGATTCCTGTTCAAATTTGCACTATTATTCCTCTAAACAAGTTACCCTTAGCATCGATACATGCTAGGATAGCGAGGGAAGACATGAGTGTGAAACACCCGTCCTGTTTAGGAATGTGCTGTTTAGAAAATAGATTTGAGACTTAATTTCCCCATAAAAAAATAATAATATATATAATACATAATAAAAAAATAATCAATATGATGAATACTAAATGAATGAAAATAAATATAAATAAGTAATAAGAATAAAATGAAGAATAAAAATAAATAAATAAACAATTACGAATGATATTAGAAATTGAGATTTAATAGCGTCTATTCCAGTTCGAAATGCACTATATTTGTTCTAAATAAGGTGCTCCCTTCCCCTCGAGTAAGGCATGTCAAGAGTGATGGAGGGAAGACTTGTGGGGAGAATCCTGCTCTGATTAGGAGACTGCTGTTTAGAAAAGATATCTCAAATTGAATACAAGACAAAAAAATTTAATAAATTAAAAAGCATATAGTACTGGATAAATAAATAAATAAAATTGTTGAAAAAAAATTAATTAATGAGAGCTTAAATAAAAAAATAAAATAAATAAATAAAGTAAATGCAGATGAATGATACTAGAAATATAGCTTTTATAACCGTGGATTCTTGTTTAAATTTGCACTAGTATTGCTCTAAACAAAGTACCTTAAGCATCGATACATGCTAGGATAGCGAGGGGAGACATGAGTGTGAAACACCCGTCCTGTTAGGAAAAGTGCTGTTTAGAAAATAGATTTGAGCTTGAATTTCCGGCATAAAAAATAATAATATATATAATATATAAAAAAATAAATAATATGATGAATACTAAATGAATGAAAAAATATATAAATAAATAAAAAGAATAAAGTGAAGAGCAAAAATAAATAAACAATTATGAATGATATTAGAAATTGAGATTTAACAGCGTCAATTCCAGTTCGAAATGCACTAGTTTTGCTCTAAATAAGGTGTTCCCTTCCCCTCGAGTAAGGCATGTCAAGAGTGTTGGAGGAGAGACTTGAGGGTAGAATCCTGATCTGATTAGGAGACTGATGATTAGATAAGATATTTCAACTTGAATACAAGACATAAAAATTAATAAATTAAAAAGCAAATAGTACTAGATAAATAAATAAATAAAATTAAAGAAATATAAACAAAAAAATTAATTAATGAGAGGTTTAATAAACAAATAAAATAAATAAATAAAGTAAATGCAGATGAATGATATTAGAAATATAGCATTTATAATGGTGGATTCCTGTTCAAATTTGCACTAGTATTCCTCTAAGCAAGTTACCCTAAGCATCGATACATGCTAGGATAGCGAGGGTAGATGTGAGTGTGAAACAAGCGTCCTTTTAGGAAAAGTGCTGTTTAGAAAATAGATTTGAGCTTGAATTTCCGGCATAAAGAAATAATAATATATATAATATATAATAAAAAAATAAACAATATGATGAATACTGAATGAATGAAAATATATATAAATAAATAAAAAGAATAAAGTGAATAATAAAAATAAATAAATAAACAATTACGAATGATATTAGAAATTGAGATTTAATAGCGTCAATTCCAGTTCGAAATGAACTAGTTTTGCTCTAAATAAGGTGTTCCCTTTCCCTGGAGTAAGGCATGTCAAGAGTGTTGGAGGAGAGACTTGAGGGTAGAATCCTGATCTGATTAGGAGACTGATGATTAGAAAAGATATTTCAACTTGAATACAAGACATAAAAATTAATAAATTAAAAAGCATATAGTACTGGATAAATAAATAAATAAAATTATAGAAAAATAAACAAAAATAAAATTAATTAATGAGAGGTTTAATAAACAAATAAAATAAATAAATAAAGTAAATGCAGATGAATGATATTAGAAATATAACATTTATAATGGTGGATTCCTGTTCAAATTTGCACTAGTATTCCTCTAAACAAGTTACACTAAGCATCGATACATGCTAGGATAGCGAGGGGAGATATGAGTGTGAAACACCCGTCCTGTTAGGAAAAGTGCTGTTTAGAAAATAGATTTGAGCTTGAATTTCCGGCATAAAAAAATAATAATATATATAATATATAATAAAAAAATAAACAATATGATGAATACTAAATGAATGAAAATATATATAAATAAATAAAAAGAATAAAGTGAATAATAAAAATAAATAAATAAACAATTACGAATGATATTAGAAATTGAGATTTAACAGCGTCAATTCCAGTTCGAAATGCACTAGTTTTGCTCTAAATAAGGTGTTCCCTTCCCCTCGAGTAAGGCATGTCAAGAGTGATGGAGGGGAGAATTGAGGGTAGAATCCTGATCTGATTAGGAGACTGCTGATTAGAAAAGATATTTCAACTTGAATACAAGACATAAAAATTTGATAAATTAAAAAGCATATAATACTTTATAAATAAATAAATAAAATTGTAGAAAAAAAATTAATTAATGAATGAGAGCTTAAATAAACAAATAAAATAAATAAATAAAGTAAATGCAGATGAATGATACTAGAAATATAGCATTTATAACAGTGGATTGCTGTTCAAATTTGCACTAGTATTGCTCTAAACAAAGTACCCTAAGCATCGATACATGCTAGGATAGCGAGGGAAGACATGAGTGTGAAACACCCGTCCTGTTTAGGAATGTGCTGTTTAGAAAATAGATTTGAGACTTAATTTCCGCATAAAAAAATAATAATATATATAATACATAATAAAAAAATAATCAATATGATGAATACTAAATAAATGAAAAAATATATAAATAAATAAATAGAACAAAGTGAAGAATAAAAATAAATAAATAAACAATTACGAGTGATATTAGAAATTGAGATTTAATGGCGTCAATTCCAGTTCGAAATGCACTAGTTTTGCTCTAAATAAGGTGTTCCCTTCCCCTCGAGTAAGGCATGTCAAGAGTGATGGAGGGGAGACTTGAGGGTAGAATCCTGATCTGATTAGGAGACTGCTGATTAGAAAAGATTTTTCAACTTGAATACAAGACATAAAAATTTTATAAATTAAAAAGCATATAGTACAGGATAAATAAATAAATAAAATTGTAGAAAAAAAATTAATTAATGAGAGCTTAAATAAACAAATAAAATAAATAAATAAAGTAAATGCAGATGAATGATACTAGAAATATAGCTTTTATAACCGTGGATTCTTGTTTAAATTTGCACTAGTATTGCTCTAAACAAAGTACCTTAAGCATCGATACATGCTAGGATAGCGAGGGGAGACATGAGTGTGAAACACCCGTCCTGTTTAGGAATGTGCTGTTTAGAAAATAGATTTGAGACTTAATTTCCGCATAAAAAAATAATAATATATATAATACATAATAAAAAAATAATCAATATGATGAATACTAAATAAATGAAAAAATATATAAATAAAAAATAGAACAAAGTGAAGAGCAAAAATAAACAAATAAACAAATATGGATGATATTAGAAATTGAGATTTAATAGCGTCAATTCCAGTTCGAAATGCACTAGTTTTGCTGTAAATAAGGTTTTCCCCTCCCCTCGAGTAAGGCATGTCGAGAGTGATAGAGGGGAGACTTGAGAGTAGAATCCTGATATGATTAGGAGACTGCTGAGTAGAAAAGATATTTCAACTTGAATACAAGACATAAAAATTAATAAATTAAAAAGCATATAGTACTGGATAAATAAATAAATAAAATTACAGAAAAATAAACAAAAATAAAATTAATTAATGAGAGGTTTAATAAACAAATAAAATAAATAAATAAAGTAAATGCAGATGAATGATATTAGAAATATAACATTTATAATGGTGGATTCCTGTTCAAATTTGCACTAGTATTCCTCTAAACAAGTTACCCTTAGCATCGATACATGATAGGATAGCGAGGGGAGATATGAGTGTGAAACACCCGTCCTGTTAGGAAAAGTGCTGTTTAGAAAATAGATTTGAGCTTGAATTTCCGGCATAAAAAAATAATAATATATATAATATATAATAAAAAATAAACAATATGATGAATACTAAATGAATGAAAAAATATATAAATAAATAAAAAGAATAAAGTGAAGAGCAAAAATAAATAAATAAACAATTATGAATGATATTAGAAATTGAGATTTAATAGCGTCAATTCCAGTTCGAAATGCACTAGTTTTGCTCTAAATAAGGTGTTCCCCTCCCCTCGAGTAAGGCATGTAGAGAGTGATAGAGGGGAGACTTGAGAGTAGAATCCTGATATGATTAGGAGACGGCTGATTAGAAAAGATATTTCAACTTGAATACAAGACATAAAAATTAATAAATTAAAAAGCATATAGTACTGGATAAGTAAATAAATAAAATTATACAAAAATAAACAAAAATAAAATTAATTAATGAGAGGTTTAATAAACAAATATAATAAATAAATAAAGTAAATGCAGATGAATGATATTAGAAATATAACATTTATAATGGTGGATTCCTGTTCAAATTTGCACTGGTATTCCTCTAAACATGTTACCCTTAGCATCGATACATGATAGGATAGCGAGGGGAGATATGAGTGTGAAACACCCGTCCTGTTAGGAAAAGTGCTGTTTAGAAAATAGATTTGAGCTTGAATTTCCGGCATAAAAAAATAATAATATATATAATATATAATAAAAAATAAACAATATGATGAATACTAAATGAATGAAAAAATATATAAATAAATAAAAAGAATAAAATGAAGAATAAAAATAAATAAATAAACAATTACGAATGATATTAGAAATTGAGATTTAATAGCGTCAATTCCAGTTCGAAATGCACTAGTTTTGCTCTAAATAAGGTGTTCCCTTTCCCTTGAGTAAGGCATGTCAAGAGTATTGGAGGGGAGACTTGAGGGTAGAATCCTGATCTGATTAGGAGACTGCTGATTAGAAAAGATATTTCAACTTGAATACAAGACATAAAAATTTGATAAATTAAAAAGCATATAATACTGGATAAATAAATAAATAAAATTGTAGAAAAAAATTAATTAATCAATGAGAGCTTAAATAAACAAATAAAATAAATAAATAAAGTAAATGCAGATGAATGATACTAGAAATATAGCATTTATAACAGTGGATTCCTGTTCAAATTTGCACTATTATTCCTCTAAACAAGTTACCCTTAGCATCGATACATGCTAGGATAGCGAGGGAAGACATGAGTGTGAAACACCCGTCCTGTTTAGGAATGTGCTGTTTAGAAAATAGATTTGAGACTTAATTTCCCCATAAAAAAATAATAATATATATAATACATAATAAAAAAATAATCAATATGATGAATACTAAATGAATGAAAATAAATATAAATAAGTAATAAGAATAAAATGAAGAATAAAAATAAATAAATAAACAATTACGAATGATATTAGAAATTGAGATTTAATAGCGTCAATTCCAGTTTGAAATGCACTTGTTTTGCTCTAAATAAGGTGTTCCCTTTCACTGGAGTAAGGCACGTCAAGAGTGATGGAGGGGAGACTTGAGGGTAGAATCCTGATCTGATTAGGAGACTGCTGATTAGAAAAGATATTTCAACTTTAATACAAGACATAAAAATTTAATAAATTAAAAAGCATATAATACTGGATAAATAAATAAATAAAATTGTAGAAAAAAAATTAATTAAATAATGAGAGCTTAAATAAACAAATAAAATAAATAATTAAAGTAAATGCAGATGAATGATACTAGAAATATAGCATTTATAACCGTGGATTCCTGTTCAAATTTGCAGTAGTATTGCTCTAAACAAAGTAGCCTAAGCTACTCATACATGCTAGGATAGCGAGGGGAGATATGAGTGTGAAACACCCGTCCTGTTGGGAAAAGTGCTGTTTAGAAAATAGATTTGAGCTTGAATTTCCGGCATAAAAAATAATAATATATATAATATATATATAAAAAAAATAATATGATGAATACTAACTGAATGAAAAAAATATATAAATAAATAAAAAGAATAAAGTGAAGAACAAAAATAAATAAATAAACAATTATGAATGATATTAGAAATTGAGATTTAATAGCGTCAATTCCAGTTCGAAATGCACTAGTTTTGCTCTAAATAAGGTGTTCCCTTCTCCTGGAGTAAGGCATGTCGACAGTGATAGAGGGGAGACTTGAGAGTAGAATCCTGATATGATTAGGAGACTGCTGATTAGAAAAGATATTTCAACTTGAATACTAGACATAAAAATTTAATAAATTAAAAAGCATATAATACTGGATAAATAAATAAATAAAATTGTAGAAAAAAAAATTAATTAAATAATGAGAGCTTAAATAATCAAATAAAATAAATAATTAAAGTAAATGCAGATGAATGATACTAGAAATATAGCATTTATAACCGTGGATTCCTGATCAAATTTGCACTAGTATTCCTCTAAGCAAGTTGCCCTAAGCATCGATACATGCTAGGATAGCGAGGGGAGATATGAGTGTGAAACACCCGTCCTGTTGGGAAAAGTGCTGTTTAGAAAATAGATTTGAGGTTGAATTTCCGGCATAAAAAAATAATAATATATATAATATATAATAAAAAAATAAACAATATGATGAATACTAAATGAATAAAAATATATATAAATAAATAAAAAGAATAA
The DNA here is from genome assembly GCA_963932465.1 of Maratus speciosus. Taxonomy (NCBI): domain Eukaryota; kingdom Metazoa; phylum Arthropoda; class Arachnida; order Araneae; family Salticidae; genus Maratus; species Maratus speciosus. The sequence goes on along the minus strand of OZ010799.1, from coordinate 10,725,940 downwards.
AGTGAAGAATAAAAATAAATAAATAAACAATTACGAATGATATTAGAAATTGAGATTTAATAGCGTCAATTCCAGTTCGAAATGCACTAGTTTTGCTCTAAATAAGGTGTTCGCTTTCCCTGGAGTAAGGCACGTCAAGAGTGATGGAGGGGAGACTTGAGGGTAGAATCCTGATCTGATTAGGAGACTGCTGATTAGAAAATATATTTCAACTTGAATACAAGACATAAAAATTTAATAAATTAAAAAGCATATAATACTGGATAAATAAATAAATAAAATTTTAGAAAAAAAATTAATTAAATAATTTGAGCTTAAATAAACAAATAAAATAAATAAATAAAGTAAATGCAGATGAATGATACTAGAAATATAGCTTTTATAACCATGGATTCTTGTTTAAATTTGCACTAGTATTTCTCTAAACAAAGTACCCGAAGCATCGATACATGCTAGGATAGCGAGGGGAGACATGAGTGGGAGGACGGGTGTTTCACCCGTCCTGTTAGGAAAAGTGCTGTTTAGAAAATAGATTTGAGCTTGAATTTCCGGCATAAAAAAATAATATATATAATATATAATAAAAAATAAATAATATGATGTATACTAAACGAAAGAAAAAATATATAAATAAATAAAAAGAATAAAATGAAGAATAAAAATAAATAAATAAACAATTACGAATGATATTATCAATTGAGATTTAATAGCGTCAATTCCAGTTCGAAATGCACTAGTTTTGCTCTAAATAAGGTGTTCCCTTCCCCTCGAGTAAGGCATGTCGAGAGTGATGGAGGGGAGACTTGAGAGTAGTATCCTGATATGATTAGGAGACTGGTGATTAGAAAAGATATTTCAACTTGAATACAAGACATAAAAATTAATAAATTAAAAAGCATATAGTACTGGATAAATAAATAAATAAAATTATAGAAAAATAAACAAAAGAAATTAATTAATGAGAGGTTTAATAAACAAATAAAATAAATAAATAAAGTAAATGCAGATGAATGATATTAGAAATATAGCATTTATAATGGTGGATTCCTCTTAAAATTTGCACTAGTATTCCTCTAAGCAAGTTACCCTAAGAATCGATACATGCTAGGATAGCGAGGGGAGATATGAGTGTGAAACACCCGTCCTGTTAGGAAAAGTGCTGTTTAGAAAATAGATTTGAGCTTGAATTTCCGGCATAAAAAAATAATAATATATATAATATATAATAAAAAAATAAACAATATGATGAATACTAAATGAATGAAAATATATATAAATAAATAAAAAGACTAAAATGAAGAATAAAAATAAATAAATAAACAATTACGAATGATATTAGAAATTGAGATTTAATAGCGTCTATTCCAGTTCGAAATGCACTATATTTGTTCTAAATAAGGTGCTCCCTTCCCCTCGAGTAAGGCATGTCAAGAGTGATGGAGGGAAGACTTGTGGGGAGAATCCTGCTCTGATTAGGAGACTGCTGTTTAGAAAAGATATCTCAAATTGAATACAAGACAAAAAAATTTAATAAATTAAAAAGCATATAGTACTGGATAAATAAATAAATAAAATTGTTGAAAAAAAATTAATTAATGAGAGCTTAAATAAAAAAATAAAATAAATAAATAAAGTAAATGCAGATGAATGATACTAGAAATATAGCTTTTATAACCGTGGATTCTTGTTTAAATTTGCACTAGTATTGCTCTAAACAAAGTACCTTAAGCATCGATACATGCTAGGATAGCGAGGGGAGACATGAGTGTGAAACACCCGTCCTGTTAGGAAAAGTGCTGTTTAGAAAATAGATTTGAGCTTGAATTTCCGGCATAAAAAATAATAATATATATAATATATAAAAAAATAAATAATATGATGAATACTAAATGAATGAAAAAATATATAAATAAATAAAAAGAATAAAGTGAAGAGCAAAAATAAATAAACAATTATGAATGATATTAGAAATTGAGATTTAATAGCGTCAATTCCAGTTCGAAATGCACTAGTTTTGCTCTAAATAAGGTGTTCCCCTCCCCTCGAGTAAGGCATGTCGAGAGTGATAGAGGGGAGACTTGAGAGTAGAATCCTGATATGATTAGGAGACTGCTGATTAGAAAAGATATTTTAACTTGAATACAAGACATAAAAATTAATAAATTAAAAAGCATATAGTACTGGATAAATAAATAAATAAAATTATAGAAAAATAAACAAAAATAAAATTAATTAATGAGAGGTTTAATAAACAAATAAAATAAATAATTAAAGTAAATGCAGATGAATGATATTAGAAATATAACATTTATAATGGTGGATTCCTGTTCAAATTTGCACTAGTATTCCTCTAAACAAGTTACCCTTAGCATCGATACATGCTAGGATAGCGAGGGGAGACATGAGTGTGAAACACCCGTCCTGTTAGGAAAAGTGCTGTTTAGAAAATAGATTCGAGCTTGAATTTCCGGCATAAAAAAATAATAATATATATAATACATGATAAAAAAATAAACAATATGATGAATACTAAATGAATGAAAATATATATAAATAAACAAAAAGAATAAAGTTAATAATAAAAATAAATAAATAAACAATTACGAATGATATTAGAAATTGAGATTTAACAGCGTCAATTCCAGTTCGAAATGCACTAGTTTTGCTCTAAATAAGGTGTTCCATTTCCCTGGAGTAAGGCATGTCAAGAGTGTTGGAGGGGAGACTTGAGGGTAGAATCCTGATCTGATTAGGAGACTGCTGATTAGAAAAGATGTTTCAACTTGAATACAAGACATAAAAATTTGCTAAATTAAAAAGCATATAATACTGGATAAATAAATAAATAAAATTGTAGAAAAAAAATTAATTAATCAATGAGAGCTTAAATAAACAAATAAAATAAATAAATAAAGTAAATGCAGATGAATGATACTAGAAATATAGCATTTATAACAGTGGATTCCTGTTCAAATTTGCACTAGTATTGCTCTAAACAAAGTACCCTAAGCATCTGTACATGCTAGGATATCGAGGGAAGACATGAGTGTGAAACACCCGTCCTGTTTAGGAATGTGCTGTTTAGAAAATAGATTTGAGACTTAATTTCCGCATAAAAAAATAATAATATATATAATACATAATAAAAAAATAATCAATATGATGAATACTAAATAAATGAAAAAATATATAAATAAAAAAATAGAACGAAGTGAAGAGGAAAAATAAATAAATAAACAATTATGGATGATATTAGAAATTGAGATTTAATAGCGTCAATTCCAGTTCGAAATGCACTAGTTTTGCTGTAAATAAGGTGTTCCCCTCCCCTCGAGTAAGGCATGTCGAGAGTGATAGAGGGGAGACTTGAGAGTAGAATCCTGATATGATTAGGAGACTGCTGAGTAGAAAAGATATTTCAACTTGAATACAAGACATAAAAATTAATAAATTAAAAAGCATATAGTACTGGATAAATAAATAAATAAAATTACAGAAAAATAAACAAAAATAAAATTAATTAATGAGAGGTTTAATAAACAAATAAAATAAATAAATAAAGTAAATGCAGATGAATGATATTAGAAATATAACATTTATAATGGTGGATTCCTGTTCAAATTTGCACTAGTATTCCTCTAAACAAGTTACCCTAAGCATCGATACATGCTAGGATAGCGAGGGGAGACATGAGTGTGAAACACCCGTCCTGTTACGAAAAGTGCTGTTTAGAAAATAGATTTGAGCTTGAATTTCCGGCATAAAAAATAATAATATATATAATATATATAAAAAATAAATAATATGATGAATACTAAATGAATGAAAAAATATATAAATAAATAAAAAGAATAAAGTGAAGAGCAAAAATAAATAAATAAACAATTATGAATGATATTAGAAATTGAGATTTAATAGCGTCAATTCCAGTTCGAAATGCACTAGTTTTGCTCTAAATAAGGTGTTCTCCTCCCCTCGAGTAAGGCATGTCGAGAGTGATAGAGGGGAGACTTGAGAGTAGAATCCTGATATGATTAGGAGACTGCTGATTAGAAAAGATATTTCAACTTGAATACAAGACATAAAAATTAATAAATTAAAAAGCATATAGTACTGGATAAGTAAATAAATAAAATTATAGAAAAATAAACAAAAATAAAATTAATTAATGAGAGGTTTAATAAACAAATATAATAAATATATAAAGTAAATGCAGATGAATGATATTAGAAATATAACATTTATAATGGTGGATTCCTGTTCAAATTTGCACTAGTATTCCTCTAAAGAAATTACCCTTAGCATCGATACATGCTAGGATAGCGAGGGGAGATATGAGTGTGAAACACCCGTCCTGTTAGGAAAAGTGCTGTTTAGAAAATAGATTTGAGCTTGAATTTCCGGCATAAAATAATAATAATATATATAATATATAATAAAAAATAAACAATATGATGAATACTAATTGAATGAAAAAATATATAAATAAATAAAAAGACTAAAATGAAGAATAAAAATAAATAAATAAACAATTACGAATGATATTAGAAATTGAGATTTAATAGCGTCAATTCCAGTTCGAAATGCACTAGTTTTGCTCTAAATAAGGTGTTCCCTTTCCCTTGAGTAAGGCATGTCAAGAGTATTGGAGGGGAGACTTGAGGGTAGAATCCTGATCTGATTAGGAGACTGCTGATTAGAAAAGATATTTCAACTTGAATACAAGACATAAAAATTTGATAAATTAAAAAGCATATAATACTGGATAAATAAATAAATAAAATTGTAGAAGAAAATTAATTAATCAATGAGAGCTTAAATAAACAAATAAAATAAATAAATAAAGTAAATGCAGATGAATGATACTAGAAATATAGCATTTATAACAGTGGATTCATGTTCAAATTTTCACTAGTATTCCTCTAAACAAGTTACCCTTAGCATCGATACATGCTAGGATAGCGAGGGAAGACATGAGTGTGAAACACCCGTCCTGTTAGGAACAGTGCTGTTTAGAAAATAGATTTGAGCTTGAATTTCCGGCATAAAAAATAATAATATATATAATATATAAAAAAAATAAATAATATGATGAATACTAAATGAATGAAAAAATATATAAATAAATAAAAAGAATAAAGTGAAGAGCAAAAATAAATAAACTATTATGAATGATATTAGAAATTGAGATTTAATAGCGTCAATTCCAGTTCGAAATGCACTAGTTTTGCTCTAAATAAGGTGTTCCCCTCCCCTCGAGTAAGGCATGTCAAGAGTGTTGGAGGAGAGATTTGAGGGTAGAATCCTGATCTGATTAGGAGACTGATGATTAGAAAAGATATTTCAACTTGAATACAAGACATAAAAATTAATAAATTAAAAAGCATATAGTACTGGATAAATAAATAAATAAAATTATAGAAAAATAAACAAAAATAAAATTAATTAATGAGAGGTTTAATAAACAAGTAAAATAAATAAATAAAGTAAATGCAGATGAATGATATTAGAAATATAACATTTATAATGGTGGATTCCTGTTCAAATTTGCACTAGTATTCCTCTAAACAAGTTACACTAAGCATCGATACATGCTAGGATAGCGAGGGGAGATATGAGTGTGAAACACCCGTCCTGTTAGGAAAAGTGCTGTTTAGAAAATAGATTTGAGCTTGAATTTCCGGCATAAAAAAATAATAATATATATAATATATAATAAAAAAATAAACAATATGATGAATACTAAATGAATGAAAATATATATAAATAAATAAAAAGAATAAACTGAATAATAAAAATAAATAAATAAACAATTACGAATGATATTAGAAATTGAGATTTAACAGCGTCAATTCCAGTTCGAAATGCACTAGTTTTGCTCTAAATAAGGTGTTCCCTTCCCCTCGAGTAAGGCATGTCGAGAGTGATAGAGGGGAGACTTGAGAGTAGAATCCTGATATGATTAGGAGACTGCTGATTAGAAAAGATATTTCAACTTGAATACAAGACATAAAAATTAATAAATTAAAAAGCATATAGTACTGGATACATAAATAAATAAAATTGTAGAAAAAAAATTAATTAATGAATGAGAGCTTAAATAAACAAATAAAATAAATAAATAAAGTAAATGCAGATGAATGATACTAGAAATATAGCATTTATAACAGTGGATTGCTGTTCAAATTTGCACTAGTACTGCTCTAAACAAAGTACCCTAAGCATCGATACATGCTAGGATAGCGAGGGAAGACATGAGTGTGAAACACCCGTCCTGTTAGGAAAAGTGCTGTTTAGAAAATAGATTTGAGCTTGAATTTCCGGCATAAAAAATAATAATATATATAATATATAAAAAAAATAAATAATATGATGAATACTAAATGAATGAAAATATATATAAATAAATAAAAAGAATAAAATGAAGAATAAAAATAAATAAATAAACAATTACGAATGATATTATAAATTGAGATTTAATAGCGTCCATTCCAGTTCGAAATGCACTATATTTGTTCTAAATAAGGTGTTCCCTTCCCCTCGAGTAAGGCATGTCAAGAGTGACTGAGGGGAGACTTGTGGGTAGAATCCTGATCTGATTAGGAGACTGCTGATTAGAAAAGATATTTCAACTTGAATACAAGACATAAAAATTTGATAAATTAAAAAGCATATAATACTTTATAAATAAATAAATAAAATTGTAGAAAAAAAATTAATTAATGAATGAGAGCTTAAATAAACAAATAAAATAAATAAATAAAGTAAATGCAGATGAATGATACTAGAAATATAGCATTTATAACAGTGGATTGCTGTTCAAATTTGCACTAGTACTGCTCTAAACAAAGTACCCTAAGCATCGATACATGCTAGGATAGCGAGGGAAGACATGAGTGTGAAACACCCGTCCTGTTAGGAAAAGTGCTGTTTAGAAAATAGATTTGAGCTTGAATTTCCGGCATAAAAAATAATAATATATATAATATATAAAAAAAATAAATAATATGATGAATACTAAATGAATGAAAAAATATATAAATAAATAAAAAGAATAAAGTGAAGAGCAAAAATAAATAAACAATTATGAATGATATTAGAAATTGAGATTTAATAGCGTCAATTCCAGTTCGAAATGCACTAGTTTTGCTCTAAATAAGGTGTTCCCCTCCCCTCGAGTAAGGCATGTCGAGAGTGATAGAGGGGAGACTTGAGAGTAGAATCCTGATATGATTAGGAGACTGCTGATTAGAAAAGATATTTTAACTTGAATACAAGACATAAAAATTAATAAATTAAAAAGCATATAGTACTGGATAAATAAATAAATAAAATTATAGAAAAATAAACAAAAATAAAATTAATTAATGAGAGGTTTAATAAACAAATAAAATAAATAATTAAAGTAAATGCAGATGAATGATATTAGAAATATAACATTTATAATGGTGGATTCCTGTTCAAATTTGCACTAGTATTCCTCTAAACAAGTTACCCTTAGCATCGATACATGCTAGGATAGCGAGGGGAGACATGAGTGTGAAACACCCGTCCTGTTAGGAAAAGTGCTGTTTAGAAAATAGATTCGAGCTTGAATTTCCGGCATAAAAAAATAATAATATATATAATACATAATAAAAAAATAAACAATATGATGAATACTAAATGAATGAAAATATATATAAATAAACAAAAAGAATAAAGTTAATAATAAAAATAAATAAATAAACAATTACGAATGATATTAGAAATTGAGATTTAACAGCGTCAATTCCAGTTCGAAATGCACTAGTTTTGCTCTAAATAAGGTGTTCCCTTTCCCTGGAGTAAGGCATGTCAAGAGTGTTGGAGGGGAGACTTGAGGGTAGAATCCTGATCTGATTAGGAGACTGCTGATTAGAAAAGATGTTTCAACTTGAATACAAGACATAAAAATTTGCTAAATTAAAAAGCATATAATACTGGATAAATAAATAAATAAAATTGTAGAAAAAAAATTAATTAATCAATGAGAGCTTAAATAAACAAATAAAATAAATAAATAAAGTAAATGCAGATGAATGATACTAGAAATATAGCATTTATAACAGTGGATTCCTGTTCAAATTTGCACTAGTATTGCTCTAAACAAAGTACCCTAAGCATCTGTACATGCTAGGATATCGAGGGAAGACATGAGTGTGAAACACCCGTCCTGTTTAGGAATGTGCTGTTTAGAAAATAGATTTGAGACTTAATTTCCGCATAAAAAAATAATAATATATATAATACATAATAAAAAAATAATCAATATGATGAATACTAAATAAATGAAAAAATATATAAATGAAAAAATAGAACGAAGTGAAGAGGAAAAATAAATAAATAAACAATTATGGATGATATTAGAAATTGAGATTTAATAGCGTCAATTCCAGTTCGAAATGCACTAGTTTTGCTGTAAATAAGGTGTTCCCCTCCCCTCGAGTAAGGCATGTCGAGAGTGATAGAGGGGAGACTTGAGAGTAGAATCCTGATATGATTAGGAGACTGCTGAGTAGAAAAGATATTTCAACTTGAATACAAGACATAAAAATTAATAAATTAAAAAGCATATAGTACTGGATAAATAAATAAATAAAATTACAGAAAAATAAACAAAAATAAAATTAATTAATGAGAGGTTTAATAAACAAATAAAATAAATAAATAAAGTAAATGCAGATGAATGATATTAGAAATATAACATTTATAATGGTGGATTCCTGTTCAAATTTGCACTAGTATTCCTCTAAACAAGTTACCCTAAGCATCGATACATGCTAGGATAGCGAGGGGAGACATGAGTGTGAAACACCCGTCCTGTTACGAAAAGTGCTGTTTAGAAAATAGATTTGAGCTTGAATTTCCGGCATAAAAAATAATAATATATATAATATATATTAAAAATAAATAATATGATGAATACTAAATGAATGAAAAAATATATAAATAAATAAAAAGAATAAAGTGAAGAGCAAAAATAAATAAATAAACAAATATGAATGATATTAGAAATTGAGATTTAATAGCGTCAATTCCAGTTCGAAATGCACTAGTTTTGCTCTAAATAAGGTGTTCTCCTCCCCTCGAGTAAGGCATGTCGAGAGTGATAGAGGGGAGACTTGAGAGTAGAATCCTGATATGATTAGGAGACTGCTGATTAGAAAAGATATTTCAACTTGAATACAAGACATAAAAATTAATAAATTAAAAAGCATATAGTACTGGATAAGTAAATAAATAAAATTATAGAAAAATAAACAAAAATAAAATTAATTAATGAGAGGTTTAATAAACAAATATAATAAATAAATAAAGTAAATGCAGATGAATGATATTAGAAATATAACATTTATAATGGTGGATTCCTGTTCAAATTTGCACTAGTATTCCTCTAAAGAAATTACCCTTAGCATCGATACATGCTAGGATAGCGAGGGGAGATATGAGTGTGAAACACCCGTCCTGTTAGGAAAAGTGCTGTTTAGAAAATAGATTTGAGCTTGAATTTCCGGCATAAAATAATAATAATATATATAATATATAATAAAAAATAAACAATATGATGAATACTAATTGAATGAAAAAATATATAAATAAATAAAAAGACTAAAATGAAGAATAAAAATAAATAAATAAACAATTACGAATGATATTAGAAATTGAGATTTAATAGCGTCAATTCCAGTTCGAAATGCACTAGTTTTGCTCTAAATAAGGTGTTCCCTTTCCCTTGAGTAAGGCATGTCAAGAGTATTGGAGGGGAGACTTGAGGGTAGAATCCTGATCTGATTAGGAGACTGCTGATTAGAAAAGATATTTCAACTTGAATACAAGACATAAAAATTTGATAAATTAAAAAGCATATAATACTGGATAAATAAATAAATAAAATTGTAGAAAAAAATTAATTAATCAATGAGAGCTTAAATAAACAAATAAAATAAATAAATAAAGTAAATGCAGATGAATGATACTAGAAATATAGCATTTATAACAGTGGATTCATGTTCAAATTTTCACTAGTATTCCTCTAAACAAGTTACCCTTAGCATCGATACATGCTAGGATAGCGAGGGAAGACATGAGTGTGAAACACCCGTCCTGTTAGGAAAAGTGCTGTTTAGAAAATAGATTTGAGCTTGAATTTCCGGCATAAAAAATAATAATATATATAATATATAAAAAAAATAAATAATATGATGAATACTAAATGAATGAAAAAATATATAAATAAATAAAAAGAATAAAGTGAAGAGCAAAAATAAATAAACAATTATGAATGATATTAGAAATTGAGATTTAATAGCGTCAATTCCAGTTCGAAATGCACTAATTTTGCTCTAAATAAGGTGTTCCCTTCCCCTCGAGTAAGGCATGTCAAGAGTGTTGGAGGAGAGACTTGAGGGTAGAATCCTGATCTGATTAGGAGACTGATGATTAGAAAAGATATTTCAACTTGAATACAAGACATAAAAATTAATAAATTAAAAAGCAAATAGTACTAGATAAATAAATAAATAAAATTAAAGAAATATAAACAAAAAAAATTAATTAATGAGAGGTTTAATAAACAAATAAAATAAATAAATAAAGTAAATGCAGATGAATGATATTAGAAATATAGCATTTATAATGGTGGATTCCTGTTCAAATTTGCACTAGTATTCCTCTAAGCAAGTTACCCTAAGCATCGATACATGCTAGGATAGCGAGGGTAGATGTGAGTGTGAAACAAGCGTCCTTTTAAGAAAAGTGCTGTTTAGAAAATAGATTTGAGCTTGAATTTCCGGCATAAAGAAATAATAATATATATAATATATAATAAAAAAATAAACAATATGATGAATACTGAATGAATAAAAATATATATAAATAAATAAAAAGAATAAAGTGAAGAATAAAAATAAATAAATAAATAAACAATTACGAATGATATTAGAAATTGAGATTTAATAGCGTCAATTCCAGTTCGAAATGCACTAGTTTTGCTCTAAATAAGGTGTTCCCTTTCCCTTGAGTAAGGCATGTCAAGAGTATTGGAGGGGAGACTTGAGGGTAGAATCCTGATCTGATTAGGAGACTGCTGATTAGAAAAGATATTTCAACTTGAATACAAGACATAAAAATTTGATAAATTAAAAAGCATATAATACTGGATAAATAAATAAATAAAATTGTAGAAAAAAATTAATTAATCAATGAGAGCTTAAATAATCAAATAAAATAAATAAATAAAGTAAATGCAGATGAATGATACTAGAAATATAGCATTTATAACAGTGGATTCATGTTCAAATTTTCACTAGTATTCCTCTAAACAAGTTACCCTTAGCATCGATACATGCTAGGATAGCGAGGGAAGACATGAGTGTGAAACACCCGTCCTGTTAGGAAAAGTGCTGTTTAGAAAATAGATTTGAGCTTGAATTTCCGACATAAAAAATAATAATATATATAATATATAAAAAAAATAAATAATATGATGAATACTAAATGAATGAAAAAATATATAAATAAATAAAAAGAATAAAGTGAAGAGCAAAAATAAATAAACAATTATGAATGATATTAGAAATTGAGATTTAATAGCGTCAATTCCAGTTCGAAATGCACTAGTTTTGCTCTAAATAAGGTGTTCCCCTCCCCTCGAGTAAGGCATGTCAAGAGTGTTGGAGGAGAGACTTGAGGGTAGAATCCTGATCTGATTAGGAGACTGATGATTAGAAAAGATATTTCAACTTGAATACAAGACATAAAAATTAATAAATTAAAAAGCATATAGTACTGGATACATAAATAAATAAAATTATAGAAAAATAAACAAAAAAAAATTAATTAATGAGAGGTTTAATAAACAAATAAAATAAATAAATAAAGTAAATGCAGATGAATATTAGAAATATAGCATTTATAATGGTGGATTCCTGTTCAAATTTGCACTAGTATTCCTCTAAGCAAGTTACCCTAAGCATCGATACATGCTAGGATAGCGAGGGGAGATATGAGTGTGAAACACCCGTCCTGTTAGGAAAAGTGCTGTTTAGAAAATAGATTTGAGCTTGAATTTCCGGCATAAAAAAATAATAATATATATAATATATAATAAAAAAATAAACAATATGTTGAATACTAAATGAAAGAAAATATATATAAATAAATAAAAAGAATAAAATGAAGAATAAAAATAAATAAATAAACAATTACGAATGATATTATAAATTGAGATTTAATAGCGTCCATTCCAGTTCGAAATGCACTATATTTGTTCTAAATAAGGTGTTCCCTTCCCCTCGAGTAAGGCATGTCAAGAGTGACTGAGGGGAGACTTGTGGGTAGAATCCTGATCTGATTAGGAGACTGCTGATTAGAAAAGATATTTCAACTTGAATACAAGACATAAAAATTTGATAAATTAAAAAGCATATAATACTTTATAAATAAATAAATATAATTGTAGAAAAAAAATTAATTAATGAATGAGAGCTTAAATAAACAAATAAAATAAATAAATAAAGTAAATGCAGATGAATGATACTAGAAATATAGCATTTATAACAGTGGATTGCTGTTCAAATTTGCACTAGTATTGCTCTAAACAAAGTACCCTAAGCATCGATACATGCTAGGATAGCGAGGGAAGACATGAGTGTGAAACACCCGTCCTGTTTAGGAATGTGCTGTTTAGAAAATAGATTTGAGACTTAATTTCAGCATAAAAAAATAATAATATATATAATACATAATAAAAAAATAATCAATATGATGAATACTAAATAAATGAAAAAATATATAAATAAATAAATAGAACAAAGTGAAGAATAAAAATAAATAAATAAACAATTACGAGTGATATTAGAAATTGAGATTTAATGGCGTCAATTCCAGTTCGAAATGCACTAGTTTTGCTCTAAATAAGGTGTTCCCTTCCCCTCGAGTAAGGTATGTCAAGAGTGATGGAGGGGAGACTTGAGGGTAGAATCCTGATCTGATTAGGAGACTGCTGATTAGAAAAGATTTTTCAACTTGAATACAAGACATAAAAATTTTATAAATTAAAAAGCATATAGTACAGGATCAATAAATAAATAAAATTGTAGAAAAAAAATTAATTAATGAGAGCTTAAATAAACAAATAAAATAAATAAATAAAGTAAATGCAGATGAATGATACTAGAAATATAGCTTTTATAACCGTGGATTCTTGTTTAAATTTGCACTAGTATTGCTCTAAACAAAGTACCTTAAGCATCGATGCATGCTAGGATAGCGAGGGGAGACATGAGTGTGAAACACCCGTCCTGTTTAGGAATGTGCTGTTTAGAAAATAGATTTGAGACTTAATTTCCGCATAAAAAAATAATAATATATATAATACATAATAAAAAAATAATCAATATGATGAATACTAAATAAATGAAAAAATATATAAATAAAAAAATAGAACAAAGTGAAGAGCAAAAATAAATAAATAAACAAATATGGATGATATTAGAAATTGAGATTTAATAGCGTCAATTCCAGTTCGAAATGCACTAGTTTTGCTGTAAATAAGGTGTTCCCCTCCCCTCGAGTAAGGCATGTCGAGAGTGATAGAGGGGAGACTTGAGAGTAGAATCCTGATATGATTAGGAGACTGCTGAGTAGAAGAGATATTTCAACTTGAATACAAGACATAAAAATTAATAAATTAAAAAGCATATAGTACTGGATAAATAAATAAATAAAATTACAGAAAAATAAACAAAAATAAAATTAATTAATGAGAGGTTTAATAAACAAATAAAATAAATAAATAAAGTAAATGCAGATGAATGATATTAGAAATATAACATTTATAATGGTGGATTCCTGTTCAAATTTGCACTAGTATTCCTCTAAACAAGTTACCCTAAGCATCGATACATGCTAGGATAGCGAGGGGAGACATGAGTGTGAAACACCCGTCCTGTTACGAAAAGTGCTGTTTAGAAAATAGATTTGAGCTTGAATTTCCGGCATAAAAAATAATAATATATATAATATACATAAAAAATAAATAATATGATGAATACTAAATGAATGAAAAAATATATAAATAAATAAAAAGAATAAAGTGAAGAGCAAAAATAAATAAATAAACAATTATGAATGATATTAGAAATTGAGATTTAATAGCGTCAATTCCAGTTCGAAATGCACTAGTTTTGCTCTAAATAAGGTGTTCCCCTCCCCTCGAGTAAGGCATGTAGAGAGTGATAGAGGGGAGACTTGAGAGTAGAATTCTGATATGATTAGGAGACTGCTGATTAGAAAAGATATTTCAACTTGAATACAAGACATAAAAATTAATAAATTAAAAAGCATATAGTACTGGATAAGTAAATAAATAAAATTATAGAAAAATAAACAAAAATAAAATTAATTAATGAGAGGTTTAATAAACAAATATAATAAATAAATAAAGTAAATGCAGATGAATGATATTAGAAATATAACATTTATAATGGTGGATTCCTGTTCAAATTTGCACTAGTATTCCTCTAAACAAGTTACCCTTAGCATCGATACATGATAGGATAGCGAGGGGAGATATGAGTGTGAAACACCCGTCCTGTTAGGAAAAGTGCTGTTTAGAAAATAGATTTGAGCTTGAATTTCCGGCATAAAAAAATAATAATATATATAATATATAATAAAAAATAAACAATATGATGAATACTAAATGAATGAAAAAATATATAAATAAATAAAAAGAATAAAATGAAGAATAAAAATAAATAAATAAACAATTACGAATGATATTAGAAATTGAGATTTAATAGCGTCAATTCCAGTTCGAAATGCACTAGTTTTGCTCTAAATAAGGTGTTTTCTTTCCCTTGAGTAAGGCATGTCAAGAGTATTGGAGTGGAGACTTGAGGGTAGAATCCTGATCTGATTAGGAGACTGCTGATTAGAAAAGATATTTCAACTTGAATACAAGACATAAAAATTTGATAAATTAAAAAGCATATAATACTGGATAAATAAATAAATAAAATTGTAGAAAAAAATTAATTAATCAATGAGAGCTTAAATAAACAAATAAAATAAATAAATAAAGTAAATGCAGATGAATGATACTAGAAATATAGCATTTATAACAGTGGATTCCTATTCAAATTTGCACTATTATTCCTCTAAACAAGTTACCCTTAGCATCGATACATGCTAGGATAGCGAGGGAAGACATGAGTGTGAAACACCCGTCCTGTTTAGGAATGTGCTGTTTAGAAAATAGATTTGAGACTTAATTTCCCCATAAAAAAATAATAATATATATAATACATAATAAAAAAATAATCAATATGATGAATACTAAATGAATGAAAATAAATATAAATAAGTAATAAGAATAAAATGAAGAATAAAAATAAATAAATAAACAATTACGAATGATATTAGAAATTGAGATTTAATAGCGTCAATTCCAGTTTGAAATGCACTTGTTTTGCTCTAAATAAGGTGTTCCCTTTCACTGGAGTAAGGCACGTCAAGAGTGATGGAGGGGAGACTTGAGGGTAGAATCCTGATCTGATTAGGAGACTGCTGATTAGAAAAGATATTTCAACTTTAATACAAGACATAAAAATTTAATAAATTAAAAAGCATATAATACTGGATAAATAAATAAATAAAATTGTAGAAAAAAAATTAATTAAATAATGAGAGCTTAAATAAACAAATAAAATAAATAATTAAAGTAAATGCAGATGAATGATACTAGAAATATAGCATTTATAACCGTGGATTCCTGTTCAAATTTGCAGTAGTATTGCTCTAAACAAAGTAGCCTAAGCTACTCATACATGCTAGGATAGCGAGGGGAGATATGAGTGTGAAACACCCGTCCTGTTAGGAAAAGTGCTGTTTAGAAAATAGATTTGAGCTTGAATTTCCGGCATAAAAAATAATAATATATATAATATATAAAAAAAATAAATAATATGATGAATACTAAATGAATGAAAAAATATATAAATAAATAAAAAGAATAAAGTGAAGAGCAAAAATAAATAAACAATTATGAATGATATTAGAAATTGAGATTTAATAGCGTCAATTCCAGTTCGAAATGCACTAGTTTTGCTCTAAATAAGGTGTTCCCCTCCCCTCGAGTAAGGCATGTCGAGAGTGATAGAGGGGAGACTTGAGAGTAGAATCCTGATATGATTAGGAGACTGCTGATTAGAAAAGATATTTTAACTTGAATACAAGACATAAAAATTAATAAATTAAAAAGCATATAGTACTGGATAAATAAATAAATAAAATTATAGAAAAATAAACAAAAATAAAATTAATTAATGAGAGGTTTAATAAACAAATAAAATAAATAATTAAAGTAAATGCAGATGAATGATATTAGAAATATAACATTTATAATGGTGGATTCCTGTTCAAATTTGCACTAGTATTCCTCTAAACAAGTTACCCTTAGCATCGATACATGCTAGGATAGCGAGGGGAGACATGAGTGTGAAACACCCGTCCTGTTACGAAAAGTGCTGTTTAGAAAATAGATTTGAGCTTGAATTTCCGGCATAAAAAATAATAATATATATAATATATATAAAAAATAAATAATATGATGAATACTAATTGAATGAAAAAATATATAAATAAATAAAAAGAATAAAATGAAGAATAAAAATAAATAAATAAACAATTACGAATGATATTAGAAATTGAGATTTAATAGCGTCAATTCCAGTTCGAAATGCACTAGTTTTGCTCTAAATAAGGTGTTCCCTTTCCCTTGAGTAAGGCATGTCAAGAGTATTGGAGGGGAGACTTGAGGGTAGAATCCTGATCTGATTAGGAGACTGCTGATTAGAAAAGATATTTCAACTTGAATACAAGACATAAAAATTTGATAAATTAAAAAGCATATAATACTGGATAAATAAATAAATAAAATTGTAGAAAAAAATTAATTAATCAATGAGAGCTTAAATAAACAAATAAAATAAATAAATAAAGTAAATGCAGATGAATGATACTAGAAATATAGCATTTATAACAGTGGATTCATGTTCAAATTTTCACTAGTATTCCTCTAAACAAGTTACCCTTAGCATCGATACATGCTAGGATAGCGAGGGAAGACATGAGTGTGAAACACCCGTCCTGTTTAGGAATGTGCTGTTTAGAAAATAGATTTGAGACTTAATTTCCCCATAAAATAATAATAATATATATAATACATAATAAAAAAATAATCAATATGATGAATACTAAATAAATGAAAAATATATAAATAAATAAATAGAACAAAGTGAAGAATAAAAATAAATAAATAAACAATTACGAATGATATTAGAAATTGAGATTTAATAGCGTCAATTCCAGTTCGAAATGCACTAGTTTTGCTCTAAATGAGGTGTTCCCTTCCCCTCGAGTAAGGCATGTCGAGAGTGATGGAGGGGAGACTTGAGAGTAGAATCCTGTTATGATTAGGAGACTGCTGATTAGAAAAGATATTTCAACTTGAATACAAGACATAAAAATTAATTAATTAAAAAGCATATAGTACTGGATAAATAAATAAATAAAATTATAGAAAAATAAACAAAAAAATTAATTAATGAGAGGTTTAATAAACAAATAAAATAAATAAATAAAGTAAATGTAGATGAATGATATTAGAAATATAGCATTTATAATGGTGGATTCCTGTTCAAATTTGCACTAGTATTCCTCTAAACAAGTTACCCTAAGCATCGATACATGCTAGGATAGCGATGGGAGATATGAGTGTGAAACAACCGTCCTGTTAGGAAAAGTGCTGTTTAGAAAATAGATTTGAGCTTGAATTTCCGGCATAAAAAATAATAATATATAAAATATATAATAAAAAACTAAACAATATGATGAATACTAAATGAATGAAAATAAATATAAATAAATAATAAGAATAAAATGAAGAATAAAAATAAATAAATAAACAATTACGAATGATATTAGAAATTGAGATTTAATAGCGTCAATTCCAGTTCGAAATGCACTTGTTTTGCTCTAAATAAAGTGTTCCCTTTCACTGGAGTAAGGCACGTCAAGAGTGATGGAGGGGAGACTTGAGGGTAGAATCCTGATCTGATTAGGAGACTGCTGATTAGAAAAGATATTTCAACTTTAATATAAGACATAAAAATTTAATAAATTAAAAAGCATATAATACTGGATAAATAAATAAATAAAATTGTAGAAAAAAATTAATTAAATAATGAGAGCTTAAATAAACAAATAAAATAAATAATTAAAGTAAATGCAGATGAATGATACTAGAAATATAGCATTTATAACCGTGGATTCCTGTTCAAATTTGCACTAGTATTGCTCTAAACAAAGTAGCCTAAGCTACTCATACATGCTAGGATAGCGAGGGGAGATATGAGTGTGAAACACCCGTCCTGTTGGGAAAAGTGCTGTTTAGAAAATACATTTGAGCTTGAATTTCCGGCATAAAAAATAATAATATATATAATATATATATATAAAAAAATAATATGATGAATACTAACTGAATGAAAAAATATATAAATAAATAAAAAGAATAAAGTGAAGAACAAAAATAAATAAATAAACAATTATGAATGATATTAGAAATTGAGATTTAATAGCGTCAATTCCAGTTCGAAATGCACAAGTTTTGCTCTAAATAAGGTGTTCCCTTCCCCTCGAGTAAGGCATGTCGAGAGTGATGGAGGGGTGACTTGAGAGTAGTATCCTGATATGATTAGGAGACTGCTGATTAGAAAAGATATTTCAACTTGAATACAAGACATAAAAAATAAATTAAAAAGCATATAGTACTGGATAAATAAACAAATAAAATTATAGAAAAATAAACAAAAAAAATTAATTAATGAGAGGTTTAATAAACAAATAAAATAAATAAATAAAGTAAATGCAGATGAATGATATTAGAAATATAGCATTTATAATGGTGGATTCCTGTTAAAATTTGCACTAGTATTCCTCTAAGCAAGTTACCCTAAGCATCGATACATGCTAGGATAGCGAGGGGAGATATGAGTGTGAAACACCCGTCCTGTTAGGAAAAGTGCTGTTTAGAAAATAGATTTGAGCTTGAATTTCCGGCATAAAAAAATAATAATATATATAATATATAATAAAAAAATAAACAATATGATGAATACTAAATGAATGAAAATATATATAAATAAATAAAAAGACTAAAATGAAGAATAAAAATAAATAAATAAACAATTACGAATGATATTAGAAATTGAGATTTAATAGCGTCTATTCCAGTTCGAAATGCACTATATTTGTTCTAAATAAGGTGCTCCCTTCCCCTCGAGTAAGGCATGTCAAGAGTGATGGAGGGAAGACTTGTGGGGAGAATCCTGCTCTGATTAGGAGACTGCTGTTTAGAAAAGATATCTCAAATTGAATACAAGACATAAAAATTTAATAAATTAAAAAGCATATAGTACTGGATAAATAAATAAATAAAATTGTAGAAAAAAAATTAATTAATGAGAGCTTAAATAAACAAATAAAATAAATATATAAAGTAAATGCAGATGAATAATACTAGAAATATAGCTTTTATAACCGTGGATTCTTGTTTAAATTTGCACTAGTATTTCTCTAAACAAAGTACCCTAAGCATCGATACTTGCTAGGATAGCGAGGGGAGACATGAGTGTGAAACACCCGTCCTGTTGGGAAAAGTGCTGTTTAGAAAATAGATTTGAGCTTGAATTTCCGGCATAAAAAAATAATATATATAATATATAATAAAAAAATAAATAATATGATGAATACTAAACGAAAGAAAAAATATATAAATAAATAAAAAGAATAAAATGAAGAATAAAAATAAATAAATAAACAATTACGAATGATATTAGAAATTGAGATTTAATAGCGTCAATTCCAGTTCGAAATGCACTAGTTTTGCTCTAAATAAGGTGTTCCCTTTCCTTGGAGTAAGGCATGTCAAGAGTGATGGATGGGAGACTTGAGGGTAGAATCCTGATCTGATTAGGAGACTGCTGATTAGAAAAGATATTTCAAATTGAATACAAGACATAAAAATTTAATATATAAAAAAGCATATAATACTGGATAAATAAATAAATAAAATTTTAGAAAAAAAAATTAATTAAATAATGTGAGCTTAAATAAACAAATAAAATAAATAAATAAAGTAAATGCAGATGAATGATACTAGAAATATAGCTTTTATAACCGTGGATTCTTGTTTAAATGTGCACTAGTATTGCTCTTAATAAAGTATCTTAATCATCGATACATGCTAGGATAGCGAGGGGAGACATGAGTGTGAAACACCCGTCCTGATAGGAAAAGTGCTGTTTAGAAAATAGATTTGAGCTTGAATTTCCGGCGTAAAAAATAATAATATATATAATATATAATAAAAAAATAAACAATATGATGAATACTAAATGAATAAAAAAATATACAAATAAATAAAAAGTATAAAGTGAAGAATAAAAATAAATAAATAAACAATTACGAATGATATTAGAAATTGAGATTTAAGAGCGTCAATTCCAGTTCGAAATGCACTAGTTTTGCTCTAAATAAGGTGTTCCCTTTCCTTCGAGTAAGGCATGTCAAGAGTGATGGAGGGGAGACTTGAGGGTAGAATCCTGATCTGATTAGGAGACTGCTGATTAGAAAAGATATTTCAACTTGAATACAAGACATAAAAATTAATAAATTAAAAAGCAAATAGTACTAGATAAATAAATAAATAAAATTAAAGAAATATAAACAAAAAAAATTAATTAATGAGAGGTTTAATAAACAAATAAAATAAATAAATAAAGTAAATGCAGATGAATGATATTAGAAATATAGCATTTATAATGGTGGATTCCTGTTCAAATTTGCACTAGTATTCCTCTAAGCAAGTTACCCTAAGCATCGATACATGCTAGGATAGCGAGGGTAGATGTGAGTGTGAAACAAGCGTCCTTTTAGGAAAAGTGCTGTTTAGAAAATAGATTTGAGCTTGAATTTCCGGCATAAAGAAATAATAATATATATAATATATAATAAAAATAAACAATATGATGAATACTGAATGAATAAAAATATATATAAATAAATAAAAAGAATAAAGTGAAGAATAAAAATAAATAAATAAATAAACAATTACGAATGATATTAGAAATTGAGATTTAATAGCGTCAATTCCAGTTCGAAATGCACTAGTTTTGCTCTAAATAAGGTGTTCCCTTCCCCTCGAGTAAGGCATGTCGAGAGTGATAGAGGGGGGACTTGAGAGTAGAATCCTGATATGATTAGGAGACTGCTGATTAGAAAAGATATTTCAACTTGAATACAAGACATAAAAATTAATAAATTAAAAAGCATATAGTACTGGATACATAAATAAATAAAATTATAGAAAAATAAAAAAAAAAATTTAATTAATGTGAGCTTAAATAAACAAATAAAATAAATAAATAAAGTAAATGCAGATGAATGATACTAGGAATATAGCTTTTATAACCGTGGATTCTTGTTTAAATTTGCACTAGTATTCCTCTAAGCAAGTTGCCCTAAGCATCGATACATGCTAGGATAGCGAGGGGAGATATGAGTGTGAAACACCTGTCCTGTTAGGAAAAGTGCTGTTTAGAAAATAGATTTGAGCTTGAATTTCCGGCATAAAAAAATAATAATATATATAATATATAATAAAAAATAAACAATATGATGAATACTAAATGAATAAAAATATATATAAATAAATAAAAAGAATAAAGTGAAGAATAAAAATAAATAAATAAATAAACAATTACGAATGATATTAGAATTTGAGATTTAATAGCGTCAATTCCAGTTCGAAATGCACTAGTTTTGCTCTAAATAAGGTGTTCCCTTCCCCTCGAGTAAGGCATGTCGAGAGTGATAGAGGGGAGACTTGAGAGTAGAATCCTGATATGATTAGGAGACTGCTGATTAGAAAAGATATTTCAACTTGAATACAAAACATTAAAATTAATAAATTAAAAAGCATATAGTACTGGATAAATAAATAAATAAAATTATAGAAAAATAAACAAAAAAATTAATTAATGAGAGGTTTAATAAACAAATAAAATAAATAAATAAAGTAAATGCAGATGAATGATATTCGAAATATAGCATTTATAATGGTGGATTCCTGTTCAAATTTGCACTAGTATTCCTCTAAGCAAGTTACCCTAAGCATCGATACATGCTAGTATAGCGAGGGGAGATATGAGTGTGAAACATCCGTCCTGTTAGGAAAAGTGCTGTTTAGAAAATAGATTTGAGCTTAAATTTCCGGCATAAAAAATAATAATATATATAATATATAATAAAAAAATAAACAATATGATGAATACTAAATGAATAAAAATATATATAAATAAATAAAAAGAATAAAGTGAAGAACAAAAATAAATAAATAAACAATTATGAATGATATTAGAAATTGAGATTTAGTAGCGTCAATTCCAGTTCGAAATGCACTAGTTTTGCTCTAAAGAAGGTGTTCCCTTTCCTTGGAGTAAGGCACGTCAAGAGTGGTGGAGGGGAGACTTGAGGGTAGAATCCTGATCTGATTAGGAGACTGCTGATTAGAAAAGATATTTCAACTTGAATACAAGACATAAAAATTTAATAAATTAAAAAGCATATAATACTGGATAAATAAATAAATAAAATTTTAGAAAAAAAATTAATTAAGTAATGTGAGCTTAAATAAACAAATAAAATAAATAAATAAAGTAAATGCAGATGAATGATACTAGAAATATAGCTTTTATAACCGTGGATTCTTGTTTAAATTTGCACTAGTATTTCTCTAAACAAAGTACCCTAAGAATCGATACATGCTAGGATAGCGAGGGGAGATATGAGTGTGAAACACCCGTCCTGTTAGGAAAAGTGCTGTTTAGAAAATAGATTTGAGCTTGAATTTCTGGCCTAAAAAAAATATATATATAGTATATAATAAAAAATAAATAATATGATGTATACTAAATGAAAGAAAATATATATAAATAAATAAAAAGAATAAAGTGAAGAACAAAAATAAATAAATAAACAATTATGAATGATATTAGAAATTGAGATTTAATAGCGTCCATTCCAGTTCGAAATGCACTATATTTGTTCTAAATAAGGTGCTCCCTTCCCCTCGAGTAAGGCATGTCAAGAGTGATGGAGGGAAGACTTGTGGGGAGAATCCTGCTCTGATTAGGAGACTGCTGTTTAGAAAAGATATCTCAAATTGAATACAAGACATAAAAATTTAATAAATTAAAAAGCATATAGTACTGGATAAATAAATAAATAAAATTGTAGAAAAAAAATTAATTAATGAGAGCTTAAATAAACAAATAAAATAAATATATAAAGTAAATGCAGATGAATAATACTAGAAATATAGCTTTTATAACCGTGGATTCTTGTTTAAATTTGCACTAGTATTTCTCTAAACAAAGTACCCTAAGCATCGATACTTGCTAGGATAGCGAGGGGAGACATGAGTGTGAAACACCCGTCCTGTTGGGAAAAGTGCTGTTTAGAAAATAGATTTGAGCTTGAATTTCCGGCATAAAAAAATAATATATATAATATATAATAAAAAAATAAATAATATGATGAATACTAAACGAAAGAAAAAATATATAAATAAATAAAAAGAATAAAATGAAGAATAAAAATAAATAAATAAACAATTACGAATGATATTAGAAATTGAGATTTAATAGCGTCAATTCCAGTTCGAAATGCACTAGTTTTGCTCTAAATAAGGTGTTCCCTTTCCTTGGAGTAAGGCATGTCAAGAGTGATGGATGGGAGACTTGAGGGTAGAATCCTGATCTGATTAGGAGACTGCTGATTAGAAAAGATATTTCAAATTGAATACAAGACATAAAAATTTAATATATAAAAAAGCATATAATACTGGATAAATAAATAAATAAAATTTTAGAAAAAAAAATTAATTAAATAATGTGAGCTTAAATAAACAAATAAAATAAATAAATAAAGTAAATGCAGATGAATGATACTAGAAATATAGCTTTTATAACCGTGGATTCTTGTTTAAATGTGCACTAGTATTGCTCTTAATAAAGTATCTTAATCATCGATACATGCTAGGATAGCGAGGGGAGACATGAGTGTGAAACACCCGTCCTGATAGGAAAAGTGCTGTTTAGAAAATAGATTTGAGCTTGAATTTCCGGCGTAAAAAATAATAATATATATAATATATAATAAAAAAATAAACAATATGATGAATACTAAATGAATAAAAAAATATACAAATAAATAAAAAGTATAAAGTGAAGAATAAAAATAAATAAATAAACAATTACGAATGATATTAGAAATTGAGATTTAAGAGCGTCAATTCCAGTTCGAAATGCACTAGTTTTGCTCTAAATAAGGTGTTCCCTTTCCTTCGAGTAAGGCATGTCAAGAGTGATGGAGGGGAGACTTGAGGGTAGAATCCTGATCTGATTAGGAGACTGCTGATTAGAAAAGATATTTCAACTTGAATACAAGACATAAAAATTAATAAATTAAAAAGCAAATAGTACTAGATAAATAAATAAATAAAATTAAAGAAATATAAACAAAAAAAATTAATTAATGAGAGGTTTAATAAACAAATAAAATAAATAAATAAAGTAAATGCAGATGAATGATATTAGAAATATAGCATTTATAATGGTGGATTCCTGTTCAAATTTGCACTAGTATTCCTCTAAGCAAGTTACCCTAAGCATCGATACATGCTAGGATAGCGAGGGTAGATGTGAGTGTGAAACAAGCGTCCTTTTAGGAAAAGTGCTGTTTAGAAAATAGATTTTAGCTTGAATTTCCGGCATAAAGAAATAATAATATATATAATATATAATAAAAATAAACAATATGATGAATACTGAATGAATAAAAATATATATAAATAAATAAAAAGAATAAAGTGAAGAATAAAAATAAATAAATAAATAAACAATTACGAATGATATTAGAAATTGAGATTTAATAGCGTCAATTCCAGTTCGAAATGCACTAGTTTTGCTCTAAATAAGGTGTTCCCTTCCCCTCGAGTAAGGCATGTCGAGAGTGATAGAGGGGGGACTTGAGAGTAGAATCCTGATATGATTAGGAGACTGCTGATTAGAAAAGATATTTCAACTTGAATACAAGACATAAAAATTAATAAATTAAAAAGCATATAGTACTGGATACATAAATAAATAAAATTATAGAAAAATAAAAAAAAAAATTTAATTAATGTGAGCTTAAATAAACAAATAAAATAAATAAATAAAGTAAATGCAGATGAATGATACTAGGAATATAGCTTTTATAACCGTGGATTCTTGTTTAAATTTGCACTAGTATTCCTCTAAGCAAGTTGCCCTAAGCATCGATACATGCTAGGATAGCGAGGGGAGATATGAGTGTGAAACACCTGTCCTGTTAGGAAAAGTGCTGTTTAGAAAATAGATTTGAGCTTGAATTTCCGGCATAAAAAAATAATAATATATATAATATATAATAAAAAATAAACAATATGATGAATACTAAATGAATAAAAATATATATAAATAAATAAAAAGAATAAAGTGAAGAATAAAAATAAATAAATAAATAAACAATTACGAATGATATTAGAATTTGAGATTTAATAGCGTCAATTCCAGTTCGAAATGCACTAGTTTTGCTCTAAATAAGGTGTTCCCTTCCCCTCGAGTAAGGCATGTCGAGAGTGATAGAGGGGAGACTTGAGAGTAGAATCCTGATATGATTAGGAGACTGCTGATTAGAAAAGATATTTCAACTTGAATACAAAACATTAAAATTAATAAATTAAAAAGCATATAGTACTGGATAAATAAATAAATAAAATTATAGAAAAATAAACAAAAAAATTAATTAATGAGAGGTTTAATAAACAAATAAAATAAATAAATAAAGTAAATGCAGATGAATGATATTCGAAATATAGCATTTATAATGGTGGATTCCTGTTCAAATTTGCACTAGTATTCCTCTAAGCAAGTTACCCTAAGCATCGATACATGCTAGTATAGCGAGGGGAGATATGAGTGTGAAACATCCGTCCTGTTAGGAAAAGTGCTGTTTAGAAAATAGATTTGAGCTTAAATTTCCGGCATAAAAAATAATAATATATATAATATATAATAAAAAAATAAACAATATGATGAATACTAAATGAATAAAAATATATATAAATAAATAAAAAGAATAAAGTGAAGAACAAAAATAAATAAATAAACAATTATGAATGATATTAGAAATTGAGATTTAGTAGCGTCAATTCCAGTTCGAAATGCACTAGTTTTGCTCTAAAGAAGGTGTTCCCTTTCCTTGGAGTAAGGCACGTCAAGAGTGGTGGAGGGGAGACTTGAGGGTAGAATCCTGATCTGATTAGGAGACTGCTGATTAGAAAAGATATTTCAACTTGAATACAAGACATAAAAATTTAATAAATTAAAAAGCATATAATACTGGATAAATAAATAAATAAAATTTTAGAAAAAAAATTAATTAAGTAATGTGAGCTTAAATAAACAAATAAAATAAATAAATAAAGTAAATGCAGATGAATGATACTAGAAATATAGCTTTTATAACCGTGGATTCTTGTTTAAATTTGCACTAGTATTTCTCTAAACAAAGTACCCTAAGAATCGATACATGCTAGGATAGCGAGGGGAGATATGAGTGTGAAACACCCGTCCTGTTAGGAAAAGTGCTGTTTAGAAAATAGATTTGAGCTTGAATTTCTGGCCTAAAAAAAATATATATATAGTATATAATAAAAAATAAATAATATGATGTATACTAAATGAAAGAAAATATATATAAATAAATAAAAAGAATAAAGTGAAGAACAAAAATAAATAAATAAACAATTATGAATGATATTAGAAATTGAGATTTAATAGCGTCCATTCCAGTTCGAAATGCACTAGTTTTGCTCTAAATAAGGTGTTCCCTTCCCCTCGACTAAGGCATGTCGAGAGTGATAGAGGGGAGACTTGAGAGGAGAATCCTGATATGATTAGGAGACTGCTGATTAGAAAAGATATTTCAACTTGAATACAACACATAAAAATTAATAAACTAAAAAGCATATAGTACTGGATAAATAAATAAATAAAATTTTAGAAAAAAAATTAATTAAGTAATGTGAGCTTAAATAAACAAATAAAATAAATAAATAAAGTAAATGCAGATGAATGATACTAGAAATATAGCTTTTATAACCGTGGATTCTTGTTTAAATTTGCACTAGTATTTCTCTAAACAAAGTACCCTAAGAATCGATACATGCTAGGATAGCGAGGGGAGATATGAGTGTGAAACACCCGTCCTGTTAGGAAAAGTGCTGTTTAGAAAATAGATTTGAGCTTGAATTTCCGGCATAAAAAATAATAATATATATAATATATATAAAAAATAAATAATATGATGAATACTAAATGAATGAAAAAATATATAAATAAATAAAAAGAATAAAATGAAGAATAAAAATAAATAAATAAACAATTACGAATGATATTAGAAATTGAGAATTAATAGCGTCAATTCCAGTTCGAAATGCACTAGTTTTGCTCTAAATAAGGTGTTCCCTTTCCCTTGAGTAAGGCATGTCAAGAGTATTGGAGGGGAGACTTGAGGGTAGAATCCTGATCTGATTAGGAGACTGCTGATTAGAAAAGATATTTCAACTTGAATACAAGACATAAAAATTTGATAAATTAAAAAGCATATAATACTGGATAAATAAATAAATAAAATTGTAGAAAAAAATTAATTAATCAATGAGAGCTTAAATAAACAAATAAAATAAATAAATAAAGTAAATGCAGATGAATGATACTAGAAATATAGCATTTATAACAGTGGATTCCTGTTCAAATTTTCACTAGTATTCCTCTAAACAAGGTACCCTTAGCATCTATACATGCTAGGATAGCGAGGGAAGACATGAGTGTGAAACACCCGTCCTGTTTAGGAATGTGCTGTTTAGAAAATAGATTTGAGACTTAATTTCCCCATAAAATAATAATAATATATATAATACATAATAAAAAAATAATCAATATGATGAATACTAAATAAATGAAAAAATATATAAATAAATAAATAGAACAAAGTGAAGAATAAAAATAAATAAATAAACAATTACGAATGATATTAGAAATTGAGATTTAATAGCGTCAATTCCAGTTCGAAATGCACTAGTTTTGCTCTAAATGAGGTGTTCCCTTCCCCTCGAGTAAGGCATGTCGAGAGTGATGGAGGGGAGACTTGAGAGTAGAATCCTGTTATGATTAGGAGACTGCTGATTAGAAAAGATATTTCAACTTGAATACAAGACATAAAAATTAATTAATTAAAAAGCATATAGTACTGGATAAATAAATAAATAAAATTATAGAAAAATAAACAAAAAAAATTAATTAATGAGAGGTTTAATAAACAAATAAAAAAAAATAAATAAAGTAAATGTAGATGAATGATATTAGAAATATAGCATTTATAATGGTGGATTCCTGTTCAAATTTGCACTAGTATTCCTCTAAACAAGTTACCCTAAGCATCGATACATGCTAGGATAGCGATGGGAGATATGAGTGTGAAACAACCGTCCTGTTAGGAAAAGTGCTGTTTAGAAAATAGATTTGAGCTTGAATTTCCGGCATAAAAAATAATAATATATAAAATATATAATAAAAAAATAAACAATATGATGAATACTGAATGAATAAAAATATATATAAATAAATAAAAAGAATAAAGTGAAGAATAAAAATAAATAAATAAATAAACAATTACGAATGATATTAGAAATTGAGATTTAATAGCGTCAATTCCAGTTCGAAATGCACTAGTTTTGCTCTAAATAAGGTGTTCCCTTCCCCTCGAGTAAGGCATGTCGAGAGTGATAGAGGGGAGACTTGAGAGTAGAATCCTGATATGATTAGGAGACTGCTGATTAGAAAAGATATTTCAACTTGAATACAAGACATAAAAATTAATAAATTAAAAAGCATATAGTACTGGATACATAAATAAATAAAATTATAGAAAAATAAAAAAAAAAATTTAATTAATGTGAGCTTAAATAAACAAATAAAATAAATAAATAAAGTAAATGCAGATGAATGATACTAGGAATATAGCTTTTATAACCGTGGATTCTTGTTTAAATTTGCACTAGTATTCCTCTAAGCAAGTTGCCCTAAGCATCGATACATGCTAGGATAGCGAGGGGAGATATGAGTGTGAAACACCTGTCCTGTTAGGAAAAGTGCTGTTTAGAAAATAGATTTGAGCTTGAATTTCCGGCATAAAAAAATAATAATATATATAATATATAATAAAAAATAAACAATATGATGAATACTAAATGAATAAAAATATATATAAATAAATAAAAAGAATAAAGTGAAGAATAAAAATAAATAAATAAATAAACAATTACGAATGATATTAGAATTTGAGATTTAATAGCGTCAATTCCAGTTCGAAATGCACTAGTTTTGCTCTAAATAAGGTGTTCCCTTCCCCTCGAGTAAGGCATGTCGAGAGTGATAGAGGGGAGACTTGAGAGTAGAATCCTGATATGATTAGGAGACTGCTGATTAGAAAAGATATTTCAACTTGAATACAAAACATTAAAATTAATAAATTAAAAAGCATATAGTACTGGATAAATAAATAAATAAAATTATAGAAAAATAAACAAAAAAATTAATTAATGAGAGGTTTAATAAACAAATAAAATAAATAAATAAAGTAAATGCAGATGAATGATATTCGAAATATAGCATTTATAATATTGGATTCCTGTTCAAATTTGCACTAGTATTCCTCTAAGCAAGTTACCCTAAGCATCGATACATGCTAGGATAGCGAGGGGAGATATGAGTGTGAAACACCCGTCCTGTTAGGAAAAGTGCTGTTTAGAAAATAGATTTGAGCTTAAATTTCCGGCATAAAAAATAATAATATATATAATATATAATAAAAAAATAAACAATATGATGAATACTAAATGAATAAAAATATATATAAATAAATAAAAAGAATAAAGTGAAGAACAAAAATAAATAAATAAACAATTATGAATGATATTAGAAATTGAGATTTAGTAGCGTCAATTCCAGTTCGAAATGCACTAGTTTTGCTCTAAAGAAGGTGTTCCCTTTCCTTGGAGTAAGGCACGTCAAGAGTGATGGAGGGGAGACTTGAGGGTAGAATCCTGATCTGATTAGGAGACTGCTGATTAGAAAAGATATTTCAACTTGAATACAAGACATAAAAATTTAATAAATTAAAAAGCATATAATACTGGATAAATAAATAAATAAAATTTTAGAAAAAAAATTAATTAAGTAATGTGAGCTTAAATAAACAAATAAAATAAATAAATAAAGTAAATGCAGATGAATGATACTAGAAATATAGCTTTTATAACCGTGGATTCTTGTTTAAATTTGCACTAGTATTTCTCTAAACAAAGTACCCTAAGAATCGATACATGCTAGGATAGCGAGGGGAGATATGAGTGTGAAACACCCGTCCTGTTAGGAAAAGTGCTGTTTAGAAAATAGATTTGAGCTTGAATTTCCGGCCTAAAAAAAAAATATATATAGTATATAATAAAAAATAAATAATATGATGTATACTAAATGAAAGAAAATATATATAAATAAATAAAAAGAATAAAGTGAAGAACAAAAATAAATAAATAAACAATTATGAATGATATTAGAAATTGAGATTTAATAGCGTCCATTCCAGTTCGAAATGCACTAGTTTTGCTCTAAATAAGGTGTTCCCTTCCCCTCGACTAAGGCATGTCGAGAGTGATAGAGGGGAGACTTGAGAGGAGAATCCTGATATGATTAGGAGACTGCTGATTAGAAAAGATATTTCAACTTGAATACAACACATAAAAATTAATAAACTAAAAAGCATATAGTACTGGATAAATAAATAAATAAAATTTTAGAAAAAAAATTAATTAAGTAATGTGAGCTTAAATAAACAAATAAAATAAATAAATAAAGTAAATGCAGATGAATGATACTAGAAATATAGCTTTTATAACCGTGGATTCTTGTTTAAATTTGCACTAGTATTTCTCTAAACAAAGTACCCTAAGAATCGATACATGCTAGGATAGCGAGGGGAGATATGAGTGTGAAACACCCGTCCTGTTAGGAAAAGTGCTGTTTAGAAAATAGATTTGAGCTTGAATTTCCGGCATAAAAAATAATAATATATATAATATATATAAAAAATAAATAATATGATGAATACTAAATGAATGAAAAAATATATAAATAAATAAAAAGAATAAAATGAAGAATAAAAATAAATAAATAAACAATTACGAATGATATTAGAAATTGAGAATTAATAGCGTCAATTCCAGTTCGAAATGCACTAGTTTTGCTCTAAATAAGGTGTTCCCTTTCCCTTGAGTAAGGCATGTCAAGAGTATTGGAGGGGAGACTTGAGGGTAGAATCCTGATCTGATTAGGAGACTGCTGATTAGAAAAGATATTTCAACTTGAATACAAGACATAAAAATTTTATAAATTAAAAAGCATATAATACTGGATAAATAAATAAATAAAATTGTAGAAAAAAATTAATTAATCAATGAGAGCTTAAATAAACAAATAAAATAAATAAATAAAGTAAATGCAGATGAATGATACTAGAAATATAGCATTTATAACAGTGGATTCCTGTTCAAATTTTCACTAGTATTCCTCTAAACAAGGTACCCTTAGCATCGATACATGCTAGGATAGCGAGGGAAGACATGAGTGTGAAACACCCGTCCTGTTTAGGAATGTGCTGTTTAGAAAATAGATTTGAGACTTAATTTCCCCATAAAATAATAATAATATATATAATACATAATAAAAAAATAATCAATATGATGAATACTAAATAAATGAAAAAATATATAAATAAATAAATAGAACAAAGTGAAGAATAAAAATAAATAAATAAACAATTACGAATGATATTAGAAATTGAGATTTAATAGCGTCAATTCCAGTTCGAAATGCACTAGTTTTGCTCTAAATGAGGTGTTCCCTTCCCCTCGAGTAAGGCATGTCGAGAGTGATGGAGGGGAGACTTGAGAGTAGAATCCTGTTATGATTAGGAGACTGCTGATTAGAAAAGATATTTCAACTTGAATACAAGACATAAAAATTAATTAATTAAAAAGCATATAGTACTGGATAAATAAATAAATAAAATTATAGAAAAATAAACAAAAAAAATTAATTAATGAGAGGTTTAATAAACAAATAAAAAAAAATAAATAAAGTAAATGTAGATGAATGATATTAGAAATATAGCATTTATAATGGTGGATTCCTGTTCAAATTTGCACTAGTATTCCTCTAAACAAGTTACCCTAAGCATCGATACATGCTAGGATAGCGATGGGAGATATGAGTGTGAAACAACCGTCCTGTTAGGAAAAGTGCTGTTTAGAAAATAGATTTGAGCTTGAATTTCCGGCATAAAAAATAATAATATATAAAATATATAATAAAAAAATAAACAATATGATGAATACTAAATGAATGAAAATAAATATAAATAAATAATAAGAATAAAATGAAGAATAAAAATAAATAAATAAACAATTACGAATGATATTAGAAATTGAGATTTAATAGCGTCAATTCCAGTTCGAAATGCACTAGTTTTGCTCTAAATAAGGTGTTCCCTTCCCCTCGAGTAAGGCATGTCGAGAGTGATAGAGGGGAGACTTGAGAGTAGAATCCTGATATGATTAGGAGACTGCTGATTAGAAAAGATATTTCAACTTGAATACAAGACATAAAAATTAATAAATTAAAAAGCATATAGTACTGGATACATAAATAAATAAAATTATAGAAAAATAAAAAAAAAAATTTAATTAATGTGAGCTTAAATAAACAAATAAAATAAATAAATAAAGTAAATGCAGATGAATGATACTAGGAATATAGCTTTTATAACCGTGGATTCTTGTTTAAATTTGCACTAGTATTCCTCTAAGCAAGTTGCCCTAAGCATCGATACATGCTAGGATAGCGAGGGGAGATATGAGTGTGAAACACCTGTCCTGTTAGGAAAAGTGCTGTTTAGAAAATAGATTTGAGCTTGAATTTCCGGCATAAAAAAATAATAATATATATAATATATAATAAAAAATAAACAATATGATGAATACTAAATGAATAAAAATATATATAAATAAATAAAAAGAATAAAGTGAAGAATAAAAATAAATAAATAAATAAACAATTACGAATGATATTAGAATTTGAGATTTAATAGCGTCAATTCCAGTTCGAAATGCACTAGTTTTGCTCTAAATAAGGTGTTCCCTTCCCCTCGAGTAAGGCATGTCGAGAGTGATAGAGGGGAGACTTGAGAGTAGAATCCTGATATGATTAGGAGACTGCTGATTAGAAAAGATATTTCAACTTGAATACAAAACATTAAAATTAATAAATTAAAAAGCATATAGTACTGGATAAATAAATAAATAAAATTATAGAAAAATAAACAAAAAAATTAATTAATGAGAGGTTTAATAAACAAATAAAATAAATAAATAAAGTAAATGCAGATGAATGATATTCGAAATATAGCATTTATAATGGTGGATTCCTGTTCAAATTTGCACTAGTATTCCTCTAAGCAAGTTACCCTAAGCATCGATACATGCTAGGATAGCGAGGGGAGATATGAGTGTGAAACACCCGTCCTGTTAGGAAAAGTGCTGTTTAGAAAATAGATTTGAGCTTAAATTTCCGGCATAAAAAATAATAATATATATAATATATAATAAAAAAATAAACAATATGATGAATACTAAATGAATAAAAATATATATAAATAAATAAAAAGAATAAAGTGAAGAACAAAAATAAATAAATAAACAATTATGAATGATATTAGAAATTGAGATTTAGTAGCGTCAATTCCAGTTCGAAATGCACTAGTTTTGCTCTAAAGAAGGTGTTCCCTTTCCTTGGAGTAAGGCACGTCAAGAGTGATGGAGGGGAGACTTGAGGGTAGAATCCTGATCTGATTAGGAGACTGCTGATTAGAAAAGATATTTCAACTTGAATACAAGACATAAAAATTTAATAAATTAAAAAGCATATAATACTGGATAAATAAATAAATAAAATTTTAGAAAAAAAATTAATTAAGTAATGTGAGCTTAAATAAACAAATAAAATAAATAAATAAAGTAAATGCAGATGAATGATACTAGAAATATAGCTTTTATAACCGTGGATTCTTGTTTAAATTTGCACTAGTATTTCTCTAAACAAAGTACCCTAAGAATCGATACATGCTAGGATAGCGAGGGGAGATATGAGTGTGAAACACCCGTCCTGTTAGGAAAAGTGCTGTTTAGAAAATAGATTTGAGCTTGAATTTCCGGCCTAAAAAAAAAAATATATATAGTATATAATAAAAAATAAATAATATGATGTATACTAAATGAAAGAAAATATATATAAATAAATAAAAAGAATAAAGTGAAGAACAAAAATAAATAAATAAACAATTATGAATGATATTAGAAATTGAGATTTAATAGCGTCCATTCCAGTTCGAAATGCACTAGTTTTGCTCTAAATAAGGTGTTCCCTTCCCCTCGACTAAGGCATGTCGAGAGTGATAGAGGGGAGACTTGAGAGGAGAATCCTGATATGATTAGGAGACTGCTGATTAGAAAAGATATTTCAACTTGAATACAACACATAAAAATTAATAAACTAAAAAGCATATAGTACTGGATAAATAAATAAATAAAATTATAGAAAAATAAACAAAAAAATTAATTAATGAGAGGTTTAATAAACAAATAAAATAAATAAATAAAGTAAATGCAGATGAATGATATTAGAAATATAGCATTTATAATGGTGGATTCCTGTTCGAATTTGCACTAGTATTCCTCTAAACAAGTTACCCTAAGCATCGATACATGCTAGGATAGCGAGGGGAGATATGAGTGTGAAACACCCGTCCTGTTAGGAAAAGTGCTGTTTAGAAAATAGATTTGAGCTTGAATTTCCGGCATAAAAAATAATAATATATATAATATATATAAAAAATAAATAATATGATGAATACTAAATGAATGAAAAAATATATAAATAAATAAAAAGAATAAAATGAAGAATAAAAATAAATAAATAAACAATTACGAATGATATTAGAAATTGAGAATTAATAGCGTCAATTCCAGTTCGAAATGCACTAGTTTTGCTCTAAATAAGGTGTTCCCTTTCCCTTGAGTAAGGCATGTCAAGAGTATTGGAGGGGAGACTTGAGGGTAGAATCCTGATCTGATTAGGAGACTGCTGATTAGAAAAGATATTTCAACTTGAATACAAGACATAAAAATTTGATAAATTAAAAAGCATATAATACTGGATAAATAAATAAATAAAATTGTAGAAAAAAATTAATTAATCAATGAGAGCTTAAATAAAAAAATAAAATAAATAAATAAAGTAAATGCAGATGAATGATACTAGAAATATAGCATTTATAACAGTGGATTCCTGTTCAAATTTTCACTAGTATTCCTCTAAACAAGGTACCCTTAGCATCGATACATGCTAGGATAGCGAGGGAAGACATGAGTGTGAAACACCCGTCCTGTTTAGGAATGTGCTGTTTAGAAAATAGATTTGAGACTTAATTTCCCCATAAAATAATAATAATATATATAATACATAATAAAAAAATAATCAATATGATGAGTACTAAATAAATGAAAAAATATATAAATAAATAAATAGAACAAAGTGAAGAATAAAAATAAATAAATAAACAATTACGAATGATATTAGAAATTGAGATTTAATAGCGTCAATTCCAGTTCGAAATGCACTAGTTTTGCTCTAAATGAGGTGTTCCCTTCCCCTCGAGTAAGGCATGTCGAGAGTGATGGAGGGGAGACTTGAGAGTAGAATCCTGTTATGATTAGGAGACTGCTGATTAGAAAAGATATTTCAACTTGAATACAAGACATAAAAATTAATTAATTAAAAAGCATATAGTACTGGATAAATAAATAAATAAAATTATAGAAAAATAAACAAAAAAAATTAATTAATGAGAGGTTTAATAAACAAATAAAAAAAAATAAATAAAGTAAATGTAGATGAATGATATTAGAAATATAGCATTTATAATGGTGGATTCCTGTTCAAATTTGCACTAGTATTCCTCTAAACAAGTTACCCTAAGCATCGATACATGCTAGGATAGCGATGGGAGATATGAGTGTGAAACAACCGTCCTGTTAGGAAAAGTGCTGTTTAGAAAATAGATTTGAGCTTGAATTTCCGGCATAAAAAATAATAATATATAAAATATATAATAAAAAAATAAACAATATGATGAATACTAAATGAATGAAAATAAATATAAATAAATAATAAGAATAAAATGAAGAATAAAAATAAATAAATAAACAATTACGAATGATATTAGAAATTGAGATTTAATAGCGTCAATTCCAGTTCGAAATGCACTTGTTTTGCTCTAAATAAGGTGTTCCCTTTCACTGGAGTAAGGCACGTCAAGAGTGATGGAGGGGAGACTTGAGGGTAGAATCCTGATCTGATTAGGAGACTGCTGATTAGAAAAGATATTTCAACTTTAATATAAGACATAAAAATTTAATAAATTAAAAAGCATATAATACTGGATAAATAAATAAATAAAATTGTAGAAAAAAATTAATTAAATAATGAGAGCTTAAATAAACAAATAAAATAAATAATTAAAGTAAATGCAGATGAATGATACTAGAAATATAGCATTTATAACCGTGGATTCCTGTT
Organism: Maratus speciosus; assembly: GCA_963932465.1. Lineage (NCBI taxonomy): Eukaryota > Metazoa > Arthropoda > Arachnida > Araneae > Salticidae > Maratus > Maratus speciosus. Next base: position 10,688,954 of record OZ010799.1, on the reverse strand, counting down.
CAAATTTGCACTAGTATTGCTCTAAACAAAGTAGCCTAAGCTACTCATACATGCTAGGATAGCGAGGGGAGATATGAGTGTGAAACACCCGTCCTGTTGGGAAAAGTGCTGTTTAGAAAATACATTTGAGCTTGAATTTCCGGCATAAAAAATAATAATATATATAATATATATATAAAAAAAAATAATATGATGAATACTAACTGAATGAAAAAAATATATAAATAAATAAAAAGAATAAAGTGAAGAACAAAAATAAATAAATAAACAATTATGAATGATATTAGAAATTGAGATTTAATAGCGTCAATTCCAGTTCGAAATGCACAAGTTTTGCTCTAAATAAGGTGTTCCCTTCCCCTCGAGTAAGGCATGTCGAGAGTGATGGAGGGGAGACTTGAGAGTAGTATCCTGATATGATTAGGAGACTGCTGATTAGAAAAGATATTTCAACTTGAATACAAGACATAAAAAATAATTTAAAAAGCATATAGTACTGGATAAATAAACAAATAAAATTATAGAAAAATAAACAAAAAAAATTAATTAATGAGAGGTTTAATAAACAAATAAAATAAATAAATAAAGTAAATGCAGATGAATGATATTAGAAATATAGCATTTATAATGGTGGATTCCTGTTAAAATTTGCACTAGTATTCCTCTAAGCAAGTTACCCTAAGCATCGATACATGCTAGGATAGCGAGGGGAGATATGAGTGTGAAACACCCGTCCTGTTAGGAAAAGTGCTGTTTAGAAAATAGATTTGAGCTTGAATTTCCGGCATAAAAAAATAATAATATATATAATATATAATAAAAAAATAAACAATATGATGAATACTAAATGAATGAAAATATATATAAATAAATAAAAAGACTAAAATGAAGAATAAAAATAAATAAATAAACAATTACGAATGATATTAGAAATTGAGATTTAATAGCGTCTATTCCAGTTCGAAATGCACTATATTTGTTCTAAATAAGGTGCTCCCTTCCCCTCGAGTAAGGCATGTCAAGAGTGATGGAGGGAAGACTTGTGGGGAGAATCCTGCTCTGAATAGGAGACTGCTGTTTAGAAAAGATATCTCAAATTGAATACAAGACATAAAAATTTAATAAATTAAAAAGCATATAGTACTGGATAAATAAATAAATAAAATTGTAGAAAAAAAATTAATTAATGAGAGCTTAAATAAACAAATAAAATAAATATATAAAGTAAATGCAGATGAATAATACTAGAAATATAGCTTTTATAACCGTGGATTCTTGTTTAAATTTGCACTAGTATTTCTCTAAACAAAGTACCCTAAGCATCGATACTTGCTAGGATAGCGAGGGGAGACATGAGTGTGAAACACCCGTCCTGTTGGGAAAAGTGCTGTTTAGAAAATAGATTTGAGCTTGAATTTCCGGCATAAAAAAATAATATATATAATATATAATAAAAAAATAAATAATATGATGAATACTAAACGAAAGAAAAAATATATAAATAAATAAAAAGAATAAAATGAAGAATAAAAATAAATAAATAAACAATTACGAATGATATTAGAAATTGAGATTTAATAGCGTCAATTCCAGTTCGAAATGCACTAGTTTTGCTCTAAATAAGGTGTTCCCTTTCCTTGGAGTAAGGCATGTCAAGAGTGATGGATGGGAGACTTGAGGGTAGAATCCTGATCTGATTAGGAGACTGCTGATTAGAAAAGATATTTCAAATTGAATACAAGACATAAAAATTTAATAAATAAAAAAGCATATAATACTGGATAAATAAATAAATAAAATTTTAGAAAAAAAAATTAATTAAATAATGTGAGCTTAAATAAACAAATAAAATAAATAAATAAAGTAAATGCAGATGAATGATACTAGAAATATAGCTTTTATAACCGTGGATTCTTGTTTAAATTTGCACTAGTATTGCTCTTAATAAAGTACCTTAATCATCGATACATGCTAGGATAGCGAGGGGAGACATGAGTGTGAAACACCCGTCCTGATAGGAAAAGTGCTGTTTAGAAAATAGATTTGAGCTTGAATTTCCGGCGTAAAAAATAATAATATATATAATATATAATAAAAAAATAAATAATATGATGAATACTAAACGAAAGAAAAAATATATAAATAAATAAAAAGAATAAAATGAAGAATAAAAATAAATAAATAAACAATTACGAATGATATTAGAAATTGAGATTTAATAGCGTCAATTCCAGTTCGAAATGCACTAGTTTTGCTCTAAATAAGGTGTTCCCTTTCCTTGGAGTAAGGCATGTCAAGAGTGATGGATGGGAGACTTGAGGGTAGAATCCTGATCTGATTAGGAGACTGCTGATTAGAAAAGATATTTCAAATTGAATACAAGACATAAAAATTTAATAAATAAAAAAGCATATAATACTGGATAAATAAATAAATAAAATTTTAGAAAAAAAAATTAATTAAATAATGTGAGCTTAAATAAACAAATAAAATAAATAAATAAAGTAAATGCAGATGAATGATACTAGAAATATAGCTTTTATAACCGTGGATTCTTGTTTAAATTTGCACTAGTATTGCTCTTAATAAAGTACCTTAATCATCGATACATGCTAGGATAGCGAGGGGAGACATGAGTGTGAAACACCCGTCCTGATAGGAAAAGTGCTGTTTAGAAAATAGATTTGAGCTTGAATTTCCGGCGTAAAAAATAATAATATATATAATATATAATAAAAAAATAAACAATATGATGAATACTAAATGAATAAAAAAATATATAAATAAATAAAAAGTATAAAGTGAAGAATAAAAATAAATAAATAAACAATTACGAATGATATTAGAAATTGAGATTTAATAGCGTCAATTCCAGTTCGAAATGCACTAGTTTTGCTCTAAATAAGGTGTTCCCTTTCCTTCGAGTAAGGCATGTCAAGAGTGATGGAGGGGAGACTTGAGGGTAGAATCCTGATCTGATTAGGAGACTGCTGATTAGAAAAGATATTTCAACTTGAATACAAGACATAAAAATTAATAAATTAAAAAGCAAATAGTACTAGATACATAAATAAATAAAATTATAGAAAAATAAACAAAAAAAATTAATTAATGAGAGGTTTAATAAACAAATAAAATAAATAAATAAAGTAAATGCAGATGAATATTAGAAATATAGCATTTATAATGGTGGATTCCTGTTCAAATTTGCACTAGTATTCCTCTAAGCAAGTTACCCTAAGCATCGATACATGCTAGGATAGCGAGGGGAGATATGAGTGTGAAACACCCGTCCTGTTAGGAAAAGTGCTGTTTAGAAAATAGATTTGAGCTTGAATTTCCGGCATAAAGAAATAATAATATATATAATATATAATAAAAAAATAAACAATATGATGAATACTGAATGAATAAAAATATATATAAATAAATAAAAAGAATAAAGTGAAGAATAAAAATAAATAAATAAATAAACAATTACGAATGATATTAGAAATTGAGATTTAATAGCGTCAATTCCAGTTCGAAATGCACTAGTTTTGCTCTAAATAAGGTGTTCCCTTCCCCTCGAGTAAGGCATGTCGAGAGTGATAGAGGGGAGACTTGAGAGTAGAATCCTGATATGATTAGGAGACTGCTGATTAGAAAAGATATTTCAACTTGAATACAAGACATAAAAATTAATAAATTAAAAAGCATATAGTACTGGATACATAAATAAATAAAATTATAGAAAAATAAACAAAAAAAATTAATTAATGAGAGGTTTAATAAACAAATAAAATAAATAAATAAAGTAAATGCAGATGAATATTAGAAATATAGCATTTATAATGGTGGATTCCTGTTCAAATTTGCACTAGTATTCCTCTAAGCAAGTTACCCTAAGCATCGATACATGCTAGGATAGCGAGGGGAGATATGAGTGTGAAACACCCGTCCTGTTAGGAAAAGTGCTGTTTAGAAAATAGATTTGAGCTTGAATTTCCGGCATAAAAAAATAATAATATATATAATATATAATAAAAAAATAAACAATATGATGAATACTAAATGAAAGAAAATATATATAAATAAATAAAAAGAATAAAATGAAGAATAAAAATAAATAAATAAACAATTACGAATGATATTATAAATTGAGATTTAATAGCGTCCATTCCAGTTCGAAATGCACTATATTTGTTCTAAATAAGGTGTTCCCTTCCCCTCGAGTAAGGCATGTCAAGAGTGACTGAGGGGAGACTTGTGGGTAGAATGCTGATCTGATTAGGAGACTGCTGATTAGAAAAGATATTTCAACTTGAATACAAGACATAAAAATTTAATAAATTAAAAAGCTTATAATACTGGATAAATAAATAAATAAAATTTTAGAAAAAAAATTAATTAAATAATGTGAGCTTAAATAAACAAATAAAATAAATAAATAAAGTAAATGCAGATGAATGATACTAGGAATATAGCTTTTATAACCGTGGATTCTTGTTTAAATTTGCACTAGTATTCCTCTAAGCAAGTTGCCCTAAGCATCGATACATGCTAGGATAGCGAGGGGAGATATGAGTGTGAAACACCTGTCCTGTTAGGAAAAGTGCTGTTTAGAAAATAGATTTGAGCTTGAATTTCCGGCATAAAAAAATAATAATATATATAATATATAATAAAAAATAAACAATATGATGAATACTAAATGAATAAAAATATATATAAATAAATAAAAAGAATAAAGTGAAGAATAAAAATAAATAAATAAATAAACAATTACGAATGATATTAGAATTTGAGATTTAATAGCGTCAATTCCAGTTCGAAATGCACTAGTTTTGCTCTAAATAAGGTGTTCCCTTCCCCTCGAGTAAGGCATGTCGAGAGTGATAGAGGGGAGACTTGAGAGTAGAATCCTGATATGATTAGGAGACTGCTGATTAGAAAAGATATTTCAACTTGAATACAAAACATAAAAATTAATAAATTAAAAAGCATATAGTACTGGATAAATAAATAAATAAAATTATAGAAAAATAAACAAAAAAATTAATTAATGAGAGGTTTAATAAACAAATAAAATAAATAAATAAAGTAAATGCAGATGAATGATATTCGAAATATAGCATTTATAATGGTGGATTCCTGTTCAAATTTGCACTAGTATTCCTCTAAGCAAGTTACCCTAAGCATCGATACATGCTAGGATAGCGAGGGGAGATATGAGTGTGAAACACCCGTCCTGTTAGGAAAAGTGCTGTTTAGAAAATAGATTTGAGCTTAAATTTCCGGCATAAAAAATAATAATATATATAATATATAATAAAAAAATAAACAATATGATGAATACTAAATGAATAAAAATATATATAAATAAATAAAAAGAATAAAGTGAAGAACAAAAATAAATAAATAAACAATTATGAATGATATTAGAAATTGAGATTTAGTAGCGTCAATTCCAGTTCGAAATGCACTAGTTTTGCTCTAAAGAAGGTGTTCCCTTTCCTTGGAGTAAGGCACGTCAAGAGTGATGGAGGGGAGACTTGAGGGTAGAATCCTGATCTGATTAGGAGACTGCTGATTAGAAAAGATATTTCAACTTGAATACAAGACATAAAAATTCAATAAATTAAAAAGCATATAATACTGGATAAATAAATAAATAAAATTTTAGAAAAAAAATTAATTAAGTAATGTGAGCTTAAATAAACAAATAAAATAAATAAATAAAGTAAATGCAGATGAATGATACTAGAAATATAGCTTTTATAACCGTGGATTCTTGTTTAAATTTGCACTAGTATTTCTCTAAACAAAGTACCCTAAGAATCGATACATGCTAGGATAGCGAGGGGAGATATGAGTGTGAAACACCCGTCCTGTTAGGAAAAGTGCTGTTTAGAAAATAGATTTGAGCTTGAATTTCCGGCCTAAAAAAAATATATATATAGTATATAATAAAAAATAAATAATATGATGTATACTAAATGAAAGAAAATATATATAAATAAATAAAAAGTATAAAGTGAAGAACAAAAATAAATAAATAAACAATTATGAATGATATTAGAAATTGAGATTTAATAGCGTCCATTCCAGTTCGAAATGCACTAGTTTTGCTCTAAATAAGGTGTTCCCTTCCCCTCGACTAAGGCATGTCGAGAGTGATAGAGGGGAGACTTGAGAGGAGAATCCTGATATGATTAGGAGACTGCTGATTAGAAAAGATATTTCAACTTGAATACAACACATAAAAATTAATAAACTAAAAAGCATATAGTACTGGATAAATAAATAAATAAAATTATAGAAAAATAAACAAAAAAATTAATTAATGAGAGGTTTAATAAACAAATAAAATAAATAAATAAAGTAAATGCAGATGAATGATATTAGAAATATAGCATTTATAATGGTGGATTCCTGTTCGAATTTGCACTAGTATTCCTCTAAACAAGTTACCCTAAGCATCGATACATGCTAGGATAGCGAGGGGAGATATGAGTGTGAAACACCCGTCCTGTTAGGAAAAGTGCTGTTTAGAAAATAGATTTGAGCTTGAATTTCCGGCATAAAAAATAATAATATATATAATATATATAAAAAATAAATAATATGATGAATACTAAATGAATGAAAAAATATATAAATAAATAAAAAGAATAAAATGAAGAATAAAAATAAATAAATAAACAATTACGAATGATATTAGAAATTGAGAATTAATAGCGTCAATTCCAGTTCGAAATGCACGAGTTTTGCTCTAAATAAGGTGTTCCCTTTCCCTTGAGTAAGGCATGTCAAGAGTATTGGAGGGGAGACTTGAGGGTAGAATCCTGATCTGATTAGGAGACTGCTGATTAGAAAAGATATTTCAAATTGAATACAAGACATAAAAATTTAATAAATAAAAAAGCATATAATACTGGATAAATAAATAAATAAAATTTTAGAAAAAAAAATTAATTAAATAATGTGAGCTTAAATAAACAAATAAAATAAATAAATAAAGTAAATGCAGATGAATGATACTAGAAATATAGCTTTTATAACCGTGGATTCTTGTTTAAATTTGCACTAGTATTGCTCTTAATAAAGTACCTTAATCATCGATACATGCTAGGATAGCGAGGGGAGACATGAGTGTGAAACACCCGTCCTGATAGGAAAAGTGCTGTTTAGAAAATAGATTTGAGCTTGAATTTCCGGCGTAAAAAATAATAATATATATAATATATAATAAAAAAATAAACAATATGATGAATACTAAATGAATAAAAAAATATATAAATAAATAAAAAGTATAAAGTGAAGAATAAAAATAAATAAATAAACAATTACGAATGATATTAGAAATTGAGATTTAATAGCGTCAATTCCAGTTCGAAATGCACTAGTTTTGCTCTAAATAAGGTGTTCCCTTTCCTTCGAGTAAGGCATGTCAAGAGTGATGGAGGGGAGACTTGAGGGTAGAATCCTGATCTGATTAGGAGACTGCTGATTAGAAAAGATATTTCAACTTGAATACAAGACATAAAAATTAATAAATTAAAAAGCAAATAGTACTAGATACATAAATAAATAAAATTATAGAAAAATAAACAAAAAAAATTAATTAATGAGAGGTTTAATAAACAAATAAAATAAATAAATAAAGTAAATGCAGATGAATATTAGAAATATAGCATTTATAATGGTGGATTCCTGTTCAAATTTGCACTAGTATTCCTCTAAGCAAGTTACCCTAAGCATCGATACATGCTAGGATAGCGAGGGGAGATATGAGTGTGAAACACCCGTCCTGTTAGGAAAAGTGCTGTTTAGAAAATAGATTTGAGCTTGAATTTCCGGCATAAAGAAATAATAATATATATAATATATAATAAAAAAATAAACAATATGATGAATACTGAATGAATAAAAATATATATAAATAAATAAAAAGAATAAAGTGAAGAATAAAAATAAATAAATAAATAAACAATTACGAATGATATTAGAAATTGAGATTTAATAGCGTCAATTCCACTTCGAAATGCACTAGTTTTGCTCTAAATAAGGTGTTCCCTTCCCCTCGAGTAAGGCATGTCGAGAGTGATAGAGGGGAGACTTGAGAGTAGAATCCTGATATGATTAGGAGACTGCTGATTAGAAAAGATATTTCAACTTGAATACAAGACATAAAAATTAATAAATTAAAAAGCATATAGTACTGGATACATAAATAAATAAAATTATAGAAAAATAAACAAAAAAAATTAATTAATGAGAGGTTTAATAAACAAATAAAATAAATAAATAAAGTAAATGCAGATGAATATTAGAAATATAGCATTTATAATGGTGGATTCCTGTTCAAATTTGCACTAGTATTCCTCTAAGCAAGTTACCCTAAGCATCGATACATGCTAGGATAGCGAGGGGAGATATGAGTGTGAAACACCCGTCCTGTTAGGAAAAGTGCTGTTTAGAAAATAGATTTGAGCTTGAATTTCCGGCATAAAAAAATAATAATATATATAATATATAATAAAAAAATAAACAATATGATGAATACTAAATGAAAGAAAATATATATAAATAAATAAAAAGAATAAAATGAAGAATAAAAATAAATAAATAAACAATTACGAATGATATTATAAATTGAGATTTAATAGCGTCCATTCCAGTTCGAAATGCACTATATTTGTTCTAAATAAGGTGTTCCCTTCCCCTCGAGTAAGGCATGTCAAGAGTGACTGAGGGGAGACTTGTGGGTAGAATGCTGATCTGATTAGGAGACTGCTGATTAGAAAAGATATTTCAACTTGAATACAAGACATAAAAATTTAATAAATTAAAAAGCTTATAATACTGGATAAATAAATAAATAAAATTTTAGAAAAAAAATTAATTAAATAATGTGAGCTTAAATAAACAAATAAAATAAATAAATAAAGTAAATGCAGATGAATGATACTAGGAATATAGCTTTTATAACCGTGGATTCTTGTTTAAATTTGCACTAGTATTCCTCTAAGCAAGTTGCCCTAAGCATCGATACATGCTAGGATAGCGAGGGGAGATATGAGTGTGAAACACCTGTCCTGTTAGGAAAAGTGCTGTTTAGAAAATAGATTTGAGCTTGAATTTCCGGCATAAAAAAATAATAATATATATAATATATAATAAAAAATAAACAATATGATGAATACTAAATGAATAAAAATATATATAAATAAATAAAAAGAATAAAGTGAAGAATAAAAATAAATAAATAAATAAACAATTACGAATGATATTAGAATTTGAGATTTAATAGCGTCAATTCCAGTTCGAAATGCACTAGTTTTGCTCTAAATAAGGTGTTCCCTTCCCCTCGAGTAAGGCATGTCGAGAGTGATAGAGGGGAGACTTGAGAGTAGAATCCTGATATGATTTGGAGACTGCTGATTAGAAAAGATATTTCAACTTGAATACAAAACATAAAAATTAATAAATTAAAAAGCATATAGTACTGGATAAATAAATAAATAAAATTATAGAAAAATAAACAAAAAAATTAATTAATGAGAGGTTTAATAAACAAATAAAATAAATAAATAAAGTAAATGCAGATGAATGATATTCGAAATATAGCATTTATAATGGTGGATTCCTGTTCAAATTTGCACTAGTATTCCTCTAAGCAAGTTACCCTAAGCATCGATACATGCTAGGATAGCGAGGGGAGATATGAGTGTGAAACACCCGTCCTGTTAGGAAAAGTGCTGTTTAGAAAATAGATTTGAGCTTAAATTTCCGGCATAAAAAATAATAATATATATAATATATAATAAAAAAATAAACAATATGATGAATACTAAATGAATAAAAATATATATAAATAAATAAAAAGAATAAAGTGAAGAACAAAAATAAATAAATAAACAATTATGAATGATATTAGAAATTGAGATTTAGTAGCGTCAATTCCAGTTCGAAATGCACTAGTTTTGCTCTAAAGAAGGTGTTCCCTTTCCTTGGAGTAAGGCACGTCAAGAGTGATGGAGGGGAGACTTGAGGGTAGAATCCTGATCTGATTAGGAGACTGCTGATTAGAAAAGATATTTCAACTTGAATACAAGACATAAAAATTTAATAAATTAAAAAGCATATAATACTGGATAAATAAATAAATAAAATTTTAGAAAAAAAATTAATTAAGTAATGTGAGCTTAAATAAACAAATAAAATAAATAAATAAAGTAAATGCAGATGAATGATACTAGAAATATAGCTTTTATAACCGTGGATTCTTGTTTAAATTTGCACTAGTATTTCTCTAAACAAAGTACCCTAAGAATCGATACATGCTAGGATAGCGAGGGGAGATATGAGTGTGAAACACCCGTCCTGTTAGGAAAAGTGCTGTTTAGAAAATAGATTTGAGCTTGAATTTCCGGCCTAAAAAAAATATATATATAGTATATAATAAAAAATAAATAATATGATGTATACTAAATGAAAGAAAATATATATAAATAAATAAAAAGAATAAAGTGAAGAACAAAAATAAATAAATAAACAATTATGAATGATATTAGAAATTGAGATTTAATAGCGTCCATTCCAGTTCGAAATGCACTAGTTTTGCTCTAAATAAGGTGTTCCCTTCCCCTCGACTAAGGCATGTCGAGAGTGATAGAGGGGAGATTTGAGAGGAGAATCCTGATATGATTAGGAGACTGCTGATTAGAAAAGATATTTCAACTTGAATACAACACATAAAAATTAATAAACTAAAAAGCATATAGTACTGGATAAATAAATAAATAAAATTATAGAAAAATAAACAAAAAAATTAATTAATGAGAGGTTTAATAAACAAATAAAATAAATAAATAAAGTAAATGCAGATGAATGATATTAGAAATATAGCATTTATAATGGTGGATTCCTGTTCGAATTTGCACTAGTATTCCTCTAAACAAGTTACCCTAAGCATCGATACATGCTAGGATAGCGAGGGGAGATATGAGTGTGAAACACCCGTCCTGTTAGGAAAAGTGCTGTTTAGAAAATAGATTTGAGCTTGAATTTCCGGCATAAAAAATAATAATATATATAATATATATAAAAAATAAATAATATGATGAATACTAAATGAATGAAAAAATATATAAATAAATAAAAAGAATAAAATGAAGAATAAAAATAAATAAATAAACAATTACGAATGATATTAGAAATTGAGAATTAATAGCGTCAATTCCAGTTCGAAATGCACGAGTTTTGCTCTAAATAAGGTGTTCCCTTTCCCTTGAGAAAGGCATGTCAAGAGTATTGGAGGGGAGACTTGAGGGTAGAATCCTGATCTGATTAGGAGACTGCTGATTAGAAAAGATATTTCAACTTGAATACAAGACATAAAAATTTGATAAATTAAAAAGCATATAATACTGGATAAATAAATAAATAAAATTGTAGAAAAAAATTAATTAATCAATGAGAGCTTAAATAAACAAATAAAATAAATAAATAAAGTAAATGCAGATGAATGATACTAGAAATATAGCATTTATAACAGTGGATTCCTGTTCAAATTTTCCCTAGTATTCCTCTAAACAAGGTACCCTTAGCATCGATAGATGCTAGGATAGCGAGGGAAGACATGAGTGTGAAACACCCGTCCTGTTTAGGAATGTGCTGTTTAGAAAATAGATTTGAGACTTAATTTCCCCATAAAATAATAATAATATATATAATACATAATAAAAAAATAATCAATATGATGAATACTAAATAAATGAAAAAATATATAAATAAATAAATAGAACAAAGTGAAGAATAAAAATAAATAAATAAACAATTACGAATGATATTAGAAATTGAGATTTAATAGCGTCAATTCCAGTTCGAAATGCACTAGTTTTGCTCTAAATGAGGTGAGTTTATATTGTGATTAGGAGACTGCTGATTAGAAAAGATATTTCAACTTGAATACAAGACATAAAAATTAATTAATTAAAAAGCATATAGTACTGGATAAATAAATAAATAAAATTATAGAAAAATAAACAAAAAAAATTAATTAATGAGAGGTTTAATAAACAAATAAAAAAAAATAAATAAAGTAAATGTAGATGAATGATATTAGAAATATAGCATTTATAATGGTGGATTCCTGTTCAAATTTGCACTAGTATTCCTCTAAACAAGTTACCCTAAGCATCGATACATGCTAGGATAGCGATGGGAGATATGAGTGTGAAACAACCGTCCTGTTAGGAAAAGTGCTGTTTAGAAAATAGATTTGAGCTTGAATTTCCGGCATAAAAAATAATAATATATAAAATATATAATAAAAAATTAAACAATATGATGAATACTAAATGAATGAAAATAAATATAAATAAATAATAAGAATAAAATGAAGAATAAAAATAAATAAATAAACAATTACGAATGATATTAGAAATTGAGATTTAATAGCGTCAATTCCAGTTCGAAATGCACTTGTTTTGCTCTAAATAAGGTGTTCCCTTTCACTGGAGTAAGGCACGTCAAGAGTGATGGAGGGGAGACTTGAGGGTAGAATCCTGATCTGATTAGGAGACTGCTGATTAGAAAAGATATTTCAACTTTAATACAAGACATAAAAATTTAATAAATTAAAAAGCATATAATACTGGATAAATAAATAAATAAAATTGTAGAAAAAAAATTAATTAAATAATGAGAGCTTAAATAAACAAATAAAATAAATAATTAAAGTAAATGCAGATGAATGATACTAGAAATATAGCATTTATAAACGTGGATTCCTGTTCAAATTTGCACTAGTATTGCTCTAAACAAAGTAGCCTAAGCTCCTCATACATGCTAGGATAGCGAGGGGAGATATGAGTGTGAAACACCCGTCCTGTTGGGAAAAGTGCTGTTTAGAAAATAGATTTGAGCTTGAATTTCCGGCATAAAAAATAATAATATATATAATATATATATAAAAAAAATAATATGATGAATACTAACTGAATGAAAAAATATATAAATAAATAAAAAGAATAAAGTGAAGAACAAAAATAAATAAATAAACAATTATGAATGATATTAGAAATTGAGATTTAATAGCGTCAATTCCAGTTCGAAATGCACTAGTTTTGCTCTAAATAAGGTGTTCCCTTCTCCTCGAGTAAGGCATGTCGAGAGTGATAGAGGGGAACTTGAGAGTAGAATCCTGATATGATTAGGAGACTGCTGATTAGAAAAGATATTTCAACTTGAATAGAAGACATAAAAATTAATAAATTAAAAAGCATATAGTACTGGAAAAATAAATAAATAAAATTATAGAAAAATAAACAAAAATAATTAATTAATTAGAGGTTTAATAAACAAATAAAATAAATAAAGTAAATGCAGATGAATGATACTAGAAATATAGCATTTATAATGGTGGATTCCTGTTCAAATTTGCACTAGTATTCCTCTAAGCAAGTTGCCCTAAGCATCGATACATGCTAGGATAGCGAGGGAAGATATGAGTGTGAAACACCCGTCCTGTTGGGAAAAGTGCTGTTTAGAAAATAGATTTGAGCTTGAATTTCCGGCATAAAAAAATAATATATATAATATATAATAAAAAAATAAATAATATGATGAATACTAAACGAAAGAAAAAATATATAAATAAATAAAAAGAATAAAATGAAGAATAAAAATAAATAAATAAACAATTACGAATGATATTATAAATTGAGATTTAATAGCGTCAATTCCAGTTCGAAATGCACTAGTTTTGCTCTAAATAAGGTGTTCCCTTCCCCTCGAGTAAGGCATGTCGAGAGTGATGGAGGGGAGACTTGAGAGTAGTATCCTGATATGATTAGGAGACTGCTGATTAGAAAAGATATTTCAACTTGAATACAAGACATAAAAATTAATAAATTAAAAAGCATATAGTACTGGATAAATAAATAAATAAAATTATAGAAAAATAAACAAAAAAAAATTAATTAATGAGAGGTTTAATAAACAAATAAAATAAATAAATAAAGTAAAAGCAGATGAATGATATTAGAAATATAGCATTTATAATGGTGGATTTCTGTTAAAATTTGCACTAGTATTCCTCTAAGCAAGTTACCCTAAGCATCGATACATGCTAGGATAGCGAGGGGAGATATGAGTGTGAAACACCCGTCCTGTTAGGAAAAGTGCTGTTTAGAAAATAGATTTGAGCTTGAATTTCCGGCATAAAAAATAATAATATATATAATATATAATAAAAAAATAAACAATATGATGAATACTAAATGAATGAAAATATATATAAAAAAATAAAAAGACTAAAATGAAGAATAAAAATAAATAAATAAACAATTACGAATGATATTAGAAATTGAGATTTAATAGCGTCTATTCCAGTTCGAAATGCACTATATTTGTTCTAAATAAGGTGTTCCCTTCCCCTCGAGTAAGGCATGTCAAGAGTGACTGAGGGGAGACTTGTGGGTAGAATCCTGATCTGATTAGGAGACTGCTGATTAGAAAAGATATTTCAACTTGAATACAAGACATAAAAATTTAATAAATTAAAAAGCTTATAATACTGGATAAATAAATAAATAAAATTTTAGAAAAAAAATTAATTAAATAATGTGAGCTTAAATAAACAAATAAAATAAATAAATAAAGTAAATGCAGATGAATGATACTAGGAATATAGCTTTTATAACCGTGGATTCTTGTTTAAATTTGCACTAGTATTCCTCTAAGCAAGTTGCCCTAAGCATCGATACATGCTAGGATAGCGAGGGGAGATATGAGTGTGAAACACCTGTCCTGTTAGGAAAAGTGCTGTTTAGAAAATAGATTTGAGCTTGAATTTCCGGCATAAAAAAATAATAATATATATAATATATAATAAAAAATAAACAATATGATGAATACTAAATGAATAAAAATATATATAAATAAATAAAAAGAATAAAGTGAAGAATAAAAATAAATAAATAAATAAACAATTACGAATGATATTAGAATTTGAGATTTAATAGCGTCAATTCCAGTTCGAAATGCACTAGTTTTGCTCTAAATAAGGTGTTCCCTTCCCCTCGAGTAAGGCATGTCGAGAGTGATAGAGGGGAGACTTGAGAGTAGAATCCTGATATGATTAGGAGACTGCTGATTAGAAAAGATATTTCAACTTGAATACAAAACATTAAAATTAATAAATTAAAAAGCATATAGTACTGGATAAATAAATAAATAAAATTATAGAAAAATAAACAAAAAAATTAATTAATGAGAGGTTTAATAAACAAATAAAATAAATAAATAAAGTAAATGCAGATGAATGATATTCGAAATATAGCATTTATAATGGTGGATTCCTGTTCAAATTTGCACTAGTATTCCTCTAAGCAAGTTACCCTAAGCATCGATACATGCTAGGATAGCGAGGGGAGATATGAGTGTGAAACACCCGTCCTGTTAGGAAAAGTGCTGTTTAGAAAATAGATTTGAGCTTAAATTTCCGGCATAAAAAATAATAATATATATAATATATAATAAAAAAATAAACAATATGATGAATACTAAATGAATAAAAATATATATAAATAAATAAAAAGAATAAAGTGAAGAACAAAAATAAATAAATAAACAATTATGAATGATACTAGAAATTGAGATTTAGTAGCGTCAATTCCAGTTCGAAATGCACTAGTTTTGCTCTAAAGAAGGTGTTCCCTTTCCTTGGAGTAAGGCACGTCAAGAGTGATGGAGGGGAGACTTGAGGGTAGAATCCTGATCTGATTAGGAGACTGCTGATTAGAAAAGATATTTCAACTTGAATACAAGACATAAAAATTTAATAAATTAAAAAGCATATAATACTGGATAAATAAATAAATAAAATTTTAGAAAAAAAATTAATTAAGTAATGTGAGCTTATATAAACAAATAAAATTAATAAATAAAGTAAATGCAGATGAATGATACTAGAAATATAGCTTTTATAACCGTGGATTCTTGTTTAAATTTGCACTAGTATTTCTCTAAACAAAGTACCCTAAGAATCGATACATGCTAGGATAGCGAGGGGAGATATGAGTGTGAAACACCCGTCCTGTTAGGAAAAGTGCTGTTTAGAAAATAGATTTGAGCTTGAATTTCCGGCCTAAAAAAAAATATATATATAGTATATAATAAAAAATAAATAATATGATGTATACTAAATGAAAGAAAATATATATAAATAAATAAAAAGAATAAAGTGAAGAACAAAAATAAATAAATAAACAATTATGAATGATATTAGAAATTGAGATTTAATAGCGTCCATTCCAGTTCGAAATGCACTAGTTTTGCTCTAAATAAGGTGTTCCCTTCCCCTCGACTAAGGCATGTCGAGAGTGATAGAGGGGAGACTTGAGAGGAGAATCCTGATATGATTAGGAGACTGCTGATTAGAAAAGATATTTCAACTTGAATACAACACATAAAAATTAATAAACTAAAAAGCATATAGTACTGGATAAATAAATAAATAAAATTATAGAAAAATAAACAAAAAAATTAATTAATGAGAGGTTTAATAAACAAATAAAATAAATAAATAAAGTAAATGCAGATGAATGATATTAGAAATATAGCATTTATAATGGTGGATTCCTGTTCGAATTTGCACTAGTATTCCTCTAAACAAGTTACCCTAAGCATCGATACATGCTAGGATAGCGAGGGGAGATATGAGTGTGAAACACCCGTCCTGTTAGGAAAAGTGCTGTTTAGAAAATAGATTTGAGCTTGAATTTCCGGCATAAAAAATAATAATATATATAATATATATAAAAAATAAATAATATGATGAATACTAAATGAATGAAAAAATATATAAAGAAATAAAAAGAATAAAATGAAGAATAAAAATAAATAAATAAACAATTACGAATGATATTAGAAATTGAGAATTAATAGCGTCAATTCCAGTTCGAAATGCACTAGTTTTGCTCTAAATAAGGTGTTCCCTTTCCCTTGAGTAAGGCATGTCAAGAGTATTGGAGGGGAGACTTGAGGGTAGAATCCTGATCTGATTAGGAGACTGCTGATTAGAAAAGATATTTCAACTTGAATACAAGACATAAAAATTTGATAAATTAAAAAGCATATAATACTGGATAAATAAATAAATAAAATTGTAGAAAAAAATTAATTAATCAATGAGAGCTTAAATAAACAAATAAAATAAATAAATAAAGTAAATGCAGATGAATGATACTAGAAATATAGCATTTATAACAGTGGATTCCTGTTCAAATTTTCACTAGTATTCCTCTAAACAAGGTACCCTTAGCATCGATACATGCTAGGATAGCGAGGGAAGACATGAGTGTGAAACACCCGTCCTGTTTAGGAATGTGCTGTTTAGAAAATAGATTTGAGACTTAATTTCCCCATAAAATAATAATAATATATATAATACATAATAAAAAAATAATCAATATGATGAATACTAAATAAATGAAAAAATATATAAATAAATAAATAGAACAAAGTGAAGAATAAAAATAAATAAATAAACAATTACGAATGATATTAGAAATTGAGATTTAATAGCGTCAATTCCAGTTCGAAATGCACTAGTTTTGCTCTAAATGAGGTGTTCCCTTCCCCTCGAGTAAGGCATGTCGAGAGTGATGGAGGGGAGACTTGAGAGTAGAATCCTGTTATGATTAGGAGACTGCTGATTAGAAAAGATATTTCAACTTGAATACAAGACATAAAAATTAATTAATTAAAAAGCATATAGTACTGGATAAATAAATAAATAAAATTATAGAAAAATAAACAAAAAAAAATTAATTAATGAGAGGTTTAATAAACAAATAAAAAAAAATAAATAAAGTAAATGTAGATGAATGATATTAGAAATATAGCATTTATAATGGTGGATTCCTGTTCAAATTTGCACTAGTATTCCTCTAAACAAGTTACCCTAAGCATCGATACATGCTAGGATAGCGATGGGAGATATGAGTGTGAAACAACCGTCCTGTTAGGAAAAGTGCTGTTTAGAAAATAGATTTGAGCTTGAATTTCCGGCATAAAAAATAATAATATATAAAATATATAAAAAAAAATAAACAATATGATGAATACTAAATGAATGAAAATAAATATAAATAAATAATAAGAATAAAATGAAGAATAAAAATAAATAAATAAACAATTACGAATGATATTAGAAATTGAGATTTAATAGCGTCAATTCCAGTTCGAAATGCACTTGTTTTGCTCTAAATAAGGTGTTCCCTTTCACTGGAGTAAGGCACGTCAAGAGTGATGGAGGGGATACTTGAGGGTAGAATCCTGATCTGATTAGGAGACTGCTGATTAGAAAAGATATTTCAACTTTAATACAAGACATAAAAATTTAATAAATTAAAAAGCATATAATACTGGATAAATAAATAAATAAAATTGTAGAAAAAAAATTAATTAAATAATGAGAGCTTAAATAAACAAATAAAATAAATAATTAAAGTAAATGCAGATGAATGATACTAGAAATATAGCATTTATAAACGTGGATTCCTGTTCAAATTTGCACTAGTATTGCTCTAAACAAAGTAGCCTAAGCTACTCATACATGCTAGGATAGCGAGGGGAGATATGAGTGTGAAACACCCGTCCTGTTGGGAAAAGTTCTGTTTAGAAAATAGATTTGAGCTCGAATTTCCGGCATAAAAAATAATAATATATATAATATATATATAAAAAAAATAATATGATGAATACTAACTGAATGAAAAAATATATAAATAAATAAAAAGAATAAAGTGAAGAACAAAAATAAATAAATAAACAATTATGAATGATATTAGAAATTGAGATTTAATAGCGTCAATTCCAGTTCGAAATGCACTAGTTTTGCTCTAAATAAGGTGTTCCCTTCTCCTCGAGTAAGGCATGTCGAGAGTGATAGAGGGGAACTTGAGAGTAGAATCCTGATATGATTAGGAGACTGCTGATTAGAAAAGATATTTCAACTTGAATACAAGACATAAAAATTAATAAATTAAAAAGCATATAGTACTGGAAAAATAAATAAATAAAATTATAGAAAAATAAACAAAAATAATTAATTAATTAGAGGTTTAATAAACAAATAAAATAAATAAAGTAAATGCAGATGAATGATACTAGAAATATAGCATTTATAATGGTGGATTCCTGTTCAAATTTGCACTAGTATTCCTCTAAGCAAGTTGCCCTAAGCATCGATACATGCTAGGATAGCGAGGGAAGATATGAGTGTGAAACACCCGTCCTGTTGGGAAAAGTGCTGTTTAGAAAATAGATTTGAGCTTGAATTTCCGGCATAAAAAATAATAATATATATAATATATAATAAAAAATTAAACAATATGATGAATACTAAATGAATGAAAATATATATAAAAAAATAAAAAGACTAAAATGAAGAATAAAAATAAATAAATAAACAATTACGAATGATATTAGAAATTGAGATTTAATAGCGTCTATTCCAGTTCGAAATGCACTATATTTGTTCTAAATAAGGTGCTCCCTTCCCCTCGAGTAAGGCATGTCAAGAGTGATGGAGGGAAGACTTGTGGGGAGAATCCTGCTCTGATTAGGAGACTGCTGTTTAGAAAAGATATCTCAAATTGAATACAAGACATAAAAATTTAATAAATTAAAAAGCATATAGTACTGGATAAATAAATAAATAAAATTGTAGAAAAAAAATTAATTAATGAGAGCTTAAATAAACAAATAAAATAAATATATAAAGTAAATGCAGATGAATAATACTAGAAATATAGCTTTTATAACCGTGGATTCTTGTTTAAATTTGCACTAGTATTTCTCTAAACAAAGTACCCTAAGCATCGATACTTGCTAGGATAGCGAGGGGAGACATGAGTGTGAAACACCCGTCCTGTTAGGAAAAGTGCTGTTTAGAAAATAGATTTGAGCTTGAATTTCCGGCATAAAAAATATATATATATATAATATATATTAAAAAAATAAACAGTATGATGAATACTAAATGAATAAAAAAATATATAAATAAATAAAAAGAATAAAGTGAAGAATAAAAATAAATAAATAAACAATTACGAATGATATTAGAAATTGAGATTTAATAGCGTCAATTCCAGTTCGAAATGCACTAGTTTTGCTCTAAATAAGGTGTTCCCTTTCCCTGGAGTAAGGCACGTCAAGAGTGATGGAGGGGAGACTTGAGGGTAGAATCCTGTTCTGATTAGGAGACTGCTGATTAGAAAATATATTTCAACTTGAATACAAGACATAAAAATTTAATAAATTAAAAAGCATATAATACTGGATAAATAAATAAATAAAATTTTAGAAAAAAAATTTATTAAATAATGTGAGCTTAAATAAACAAATAAAATAAATAAATAAAGTAAATGCAGATGAATGATACTAGAAATATAGCTTTTATAACCGTGGATTCTTGTTTAAATTTGCACTAGTATTTCTCTAAACAAAGTACCCTAAGCATCGATACATGCTAGGATAGCGAGGGGAGACATGAGTGTGAAACACCCGTCCTGTTAGAAAAAGTGCTGTTTAGAAAATGGATTTGAGCTTGAATTTCCGGCATAAAAAATAATATATATAATATGTAATAAAAAATAAATAATATGATTAATACTAAATGAAAGAAAATATATATAAATAAATAAAAAGAATAAAGTGAAGAACAAAAATAAATAAATAAACAATTATGAATGATATTAGAAATTGAGATTTAATAGCGTCAATTCCAGTTCGAAATGCACTAGTTTTGCTCTAACTAAGGTGTTCCCTACCCCTCGAGTAAGGCATGTCGAGAGTGATAGAGGGGAACTTGAGAGTAGAATCCTGATATGATTAGGAGACTGCTGATTAGAAAAGATATTTCAACTTGAATACAAGACATAAAAATTAATAAATTAAAAAGCATATAGTACTGGAAAAATAAATAAATAAAATTATAGAAAAATAAACAAAAATAATTAATTAATTAGAGGTTTAATAAACAAATAAAATAAATAAAGTAAATGCAGATGAATGATACTAGAAATATAGCATTTATAATGGTGGATTCCTGTTCAAATTTGCACTAGTATTCCTCTAAGCAAGTTGCCCTAAGCATCGATACATGCTAGGATAGCGAGGGGAGATATGAGTGTGAAACACCCGTCCTGTTGGGAAAAGTGCTGTTTAGAAAATAGATTTGAGCTTGAATTTCCGGCATAAAAAAATAATATATATAATATATAATAAAAAAATAAATACTATGATGAATACTAAACGAAAGAAAAAATATATAAATAAATAAAAAGAATAAAATGAAGAATAAAAATAAATAAATAAACAATTACGAATGATATTATAAATTGAGATTTAATAGCGTCAATTCCAGTTCGAAATGCACTAGTTTTGCTCTAAATAAGGTGTTCCCTTCCCCTCGAGTAAGGCATGTCGAGAGGGATGGAGGGGAGACTTGAGAGTAGTATCCTGATATGATTAGGAGACTGCTGATTAGAAAAGATATTTCAACTTGAATACAAGACATAAAAATTAATAAATTAAAAAGCATATAGTACTGGATAAATAAATAAATAAAATTATAGAAAAATAAACAAAAAAAAATTAATTAATGAGAGGTTTAATAAACAAATAAAATAAATAAATAAAGTAAATGCAGATGAATGATATTAGAAATATAGCATTTATAATGGTGGATTCCTGTTAAAATTTGCACTAGTATTCCTCTAAGCAAGTTACCCTAAGCATCGATACATGCTAGGATAGCGAGGGGAGATATGAGTGTGAAACACCCGTCCTGTTAGGAAAAGTGCTGTTTAGAAAATAGATTTGAGCTTGAATTTCCGGCATAAAAAATAATAATATATATAATATATAATAAAAAAATAAACAATATGATGAATACTAAATGAATGAAAATATATATAAAAAAATAAAAAGACTAAAATGAAGAATAAAAATAAATAAATAAACAATTACGAATGATATTAGAAATTGAGATTTAATAGCGTCTATTCCAGTTCGAAATGCACTATATTTGTTCTAAATAAGGTGCTCCTTCCCCTCGAGTAAGGCATGTCAAGAGTGATGGAGGGAAGACTTGTGGGGAGAATCCTGCTCTGATTAGGAGACTGCTGTTTAGAAAAGATATCTCAAATTGAATACAAGACATAAAAATTTAATAAATTAAAAAGCATATAGTACTGGATAAATAAATAAATAAAATTGTAGAAAAAAAATTAATTAATGAGAGCTTAAATAAACAAATAAAATAAATATATAAAGTAAATGCAGATGAATAATACTAGAAATATAGCTTTTATGACCGTGGATTCTTGTTTAAATTTGCACTAGTATTTCTCTAAACAAAGTAGCCTAAGCATCGATACTTGCTAGGATAGCGAGGGGAGACATGAGTGTGAAACACCCGTCCTGTTAGGAAAAGTGCTGTTTAGAAAATAGATTTGAGCTTGAATTTCCGGCATAAAAAATAATATATATAATATGTAATAAAAAATAAATAATATGATTAATACTAAATGAAAGAAAATATATATAAATAAATAAAAAGAATAAAGTGAAGAACAAAAATAAATAAATAAACAATTATGAATGATATTAGAAATTGAGATTTAATAGCGTCAATTCCAGTTCGAAATGCACTAGTTTTGCTCTAAATAAGGTGTTCCCTACCCCTCGAGTAAGGCATGTCGAGAGTGATAGAGGGGAACTTGAGAGTAGAATCCTGATATGATTAGGAGACTGCTGATTAGAAAAGATATTTCAACTTGAATACAAGACATAAAAATTAATAAATTAAAAAGCATATAGTACTGGAAAAATAAATAAATAAAATTATAGAAAAATAAACAAAAATAATTAATTAATTAGAGGTTTAATAAACAAATAAAATAAATAAAGTAAATGCAGATGAATGATACTAGAAATATAGCATTTATAATGGTGGATTCCTGTTCAAATTTGCACTAGTATTCCTCTAAGCAAGTTGCCCTAAGCATCGATACATGCTAGGATAGCGAGGGGAGATATGAGTGTGAAACACCCGTCCTGTTGGGAAAAGTGCTGTTTAGAAAATAGATTTGAGCTTGAATTTCCGGCATAAAAAAATAATATATATAATATATAATAAAAAAATAAATAATATGATGAATACTAAACGAAAGAAAAAATATATAAATAAATAAAAAGAATAAAATGAAGAATAAAAATAAATAAATAAACAATTACGAATGATATTATAAATTGAGATTTAATAGCGTCAATTCCAGTTCGAAATGCACTAGTTTTGCTCTAAATAAGGTGTTCCCTTCCCCTCGAGTAAGGCATGTCGAGAGGGATGGAGGGGAGACTTGAGAGTAGTATCCTGATATGATTAGGAGACTGCTGATTAGAAAAGATATTTCAACTTGAATACAAGACATAAAAATTAATAAATTAAAAAGCATATAGTACTGGATAAATAAATAAATAAAATTATAGAAAAATAAACAAAAAAAAATTAATTAATGAGAGGTTTAATAAACAAATAAAATAAATAAATAAAGTAAATGCAGATGAATGATATTAGGAATATAGCATTTATAATGGTGGATTCCTGTTAAAATTTGCACTAGTATTCCTCTAAGCAAGTTACCCTAAGCATCGATACATGCTAGGATAGCGAGGGGAGATATGAGTGTGAAACACCCGTCCTTTTAGGAAAAGTGCTGTTTAGAAAATAGATTTGAGCTTGAATTTCCGGCATAAAAAATAATAATATATATAATATATAATAAAAAAATAAACAATATGATGAATACTAAATGAATGAAAATATATATAAAAAAATAAAAAGACTAAAATGAAGAATAAAAATAAATAAATAAACAATTACGAATGATATTAGAAATTGAGATTTAATAGCGTCTATTCCAGTTCGAAATGCACTATATTTGTTCTAAATAAGGTGCTCCCTTCCCCTCGAGTAAGGCATGTCAAGAGTGATGGAGGGAAGACTTGTGGGGAGAATCCTGCTCTGATTAGGAGACTGCTGTTTAGAAAAGATATCTCAAATTGAATACAAGACATAAAAATTTAATAAATTAAAAAGCATATAGTACTGGATAAATAAATAAATAAAATTGTAGAAAAAAAAATTAATTAATGAGAGCTTAAATAAACAAATAAAATAAATAAATAAAGTAAATGCAGATGAATGATACTAGAAATATAGCTTTTATAACCGTGGATTCTTGTTTAAATTTGCACTAGTATTCCTCTAAGCAAATTGCCCTAAGCATCGATACATGCTAGGATAGCGAGGGGAGACATGAGTGTGAAACACCCGTCCTGTTGGGAAAAGTGCTGTTTAGAAAATAGATTTGAGCTTGAATTTCCGGCATAAAAAAATAATATATATAATATATAATAAAAAAATAAATAATATGATGAATACTAAACGAAAGAAAAAATATATAAATAAATAAAAAGAATAAAATGAAGAATAAAAATAAATAAATAAACAATTACGAATGATATTATAAATTGAGATTTAATAGCGTCAATTCCAGTTCGAAATGCACTAGTTTTGCTCTAAATAAGGTGTTCCCTTCCCCTCGAGTAAGGCATGTCGAGAGGGATGGAGGGGAGACTTGAGAGTAGTATCCTGATATGATTAGGAGACTGCTGATTAGAAAAGATATTTCAACTTGAATACAAGACATAAAAATTAATAAATTAAAAAGCATATATTACTGGATAAATAAATAAATAAAATTATAGAAAAATAAACAAAAAAAAATTAATTAATGAGAGGTTTAATAAACAAATAAAATAAATAAATAAAGTAAATGCAGATGAATGATACTAGAAATATAGCTTTTATAACCATGGATTCTTGATTAAATTTGCACTAGTATTTCTCTAAACAAAGTACCCTAAGCATCGATACATGCTAGGATAGCGAGGGGAGACATGAGTGTGAAACACCCGTCCTGTTAGGAAAAGTGCTGTTTAGAAAATAGATTTGAGCTTGAATTTCCGGCATAAAAAAATAATATATATAATATATAATAAAAAATAAATAATATGATTAATACTAAATGAAAGAAAATATATATAAATAAATAAAAAGAATAAAGTGAAGAACAAAAATCAATAAATAAACAATTATGAATGATATTAGAAATTGAGATTTAATAGCGTCAATTCCAGTTCGAAATGCACTAGTTTTGCTCTAAATAAGGTGTTCCCTACCCCTCGAGTAAGGCATGTCGAGAGTGATAGAGGGGAACTTGAGAGTAGAATCCTGATATGATTAGGAGACTGCTGATTAGAAAAGATATTTCAACTTGAATACAAGACATAAAAATTAATAAATTAAAAAGCATATAGTACTGGAAAAATAAATAAATAAAATTATAGAAAAATAAACAAAAATAATTAATTAATTAGAGGTTTAATAAACAAATAAAATAAATAAAGTAAATGCAGATGAATGATACTAGAAATATAGCATTTATAATGGTGGATTCCTGTTCAAATTTGCACTAGTATTCCTCTAAGCAAGTTGCCCTAAGCATCGATACATGCTAGGATAGCGAGGGGAGATGTGAGTGTGAAACACCCGTCCTGTTGGGAAAAGTGCTGTTTAGAAAATAGATTTGAGCTTGAATTTCCGGCATAAAAAAATAATATATATAATATATAATAAAAAAATAAATTATATGATGAATACTAAACGAAAGAAAAAATATATAAATAAATAAAAAGAATAAAATGAAGAATAAAAATAAATAAATAAACAATTACGAATGATATTATAAATTGAGATTTAATAGCGTCAATTCCAGTTCGAAATGCACTAGTTTTGCTCTAAATAAGGTGTTCCCTTCCCCTCGAGTAAGGCATGTCGAGAGGGATGGAGGGGAGACTTGAGAGTAGTATCCTGATATGATTAGGAGACTGCTGATTAGAAAAGATATTTCAACTTGAATACAAGACATAAAAATTAATAAATTAAAAAGCATATAGTACTGGATAAATAAATAAATAAAATTATAGAAAAATAAACAAAAAAAAATTAATTAATGAGAGGTTTAATAAACAAATAAAATAAATAAATAAAGTAAATGCAGATGAATGATATTAGAAATATAGCATTTATAATGGTGGATTCCTGTTAAAATTTGCACTAGTATTCCTCTAAGCAAGTTACCCTAAGCATCGATACATGCTAGGATAGCGAGGGGAGATATGAGTGTGAAACACCCGTCCTGTTAGGAAAAGTGCTGTTTAGAAAATAGATTTGAGCTTGAATTTCCGGCATAAAAAAATAATAATATATATAATATATAATAAAAAAATAAACAATATGATGAATACTAAATGAATGAAAATATATATAAAAAAATAAAAAGACTAAAATGAAGAATAAAAATAAATAAATAAACAATTACGAATGATATTAGAAATTGAGATTTAATAGCGTCTATTCCAGTTCGAAATGCACTAGTTTTGCTCTAAATAAGGTGTTCCCTACCCCTCGAGTAAGGCATGTCGAGAGTGATAGAGGGGAACTTGAGAGTAGAATCCTGATATGATTAGGAGACTGCTGATTAGAAAAGATATTTCAACTTGAATACAAGACATAAAAATTAATAAATTAAAAAGCATATAATACTGGATAAATAAATAAATAAAATTTTAGAAAAAAAAGTAATTAAATAATGTGAGCTTAAATAAACAAATAAAATAAATAAATAAAGTAAATGCAGATGAATGATACTAGAAATATAGCTTTTATAACCGTGGATTCTTGTTTAAATTTGCACTAGTATTGCTCTTAATAAAGTACCTTAATCATCGATACATGCTAGGATAGCGAGGGGAGACATGAGTGTGAAACACCCGTCCTGTTAGGAAAAGTGCTGTTTAGAAAATAGATTTGAGCTTGAATTTCCGGCGTAAAAAATAATAATATATATAATATATAATAAAAAAATAAACAATATGATGAATACTAAATGAATAAAAAAATATATAAATAAATAAAAAGTATAAAGTGAAGAATAAAAATAAATAAATAAACAATTACGAATGATATTAGAAATTGAGATTTAATAGCGTCTATTCCAGTTCGAAATGCACTATATTTGTTCTAAATAAGGTGCTCCCTTCCCCTCGAGTAAGGCATGTCAAGAGTGATGGAGGGAAGACTTGTGGGGAGAATCCTGCTCTGATTAGGAGACTGCTGTTTAGAAAAGATATCTCAAATTGAATACAAGACATAAAAATTTAATAAATTAAAAAGCATATAGTACTGGATAAATAAATAAATAAAATTGTAGAAAAAAAATTAATTAATGAGAGCTTAAATAAACAAATAAAATAAATATATAAAGTAAATGCAGATGAATAATACTAGAAATATAGCTTTTATAACCGTGGATTCTTGTTTAAATTTGCACTAGTATTTCTCTAAACAAAGTACCCTAAGCATCGATACTTGCTAGGATAGCGAGGGGAGACATGAGTGTGAAACACCCGTCCTGTTAGGAAAAGTGCTGTTTAGAAAATAGATTTGAGCTTGAATTTCCGGCATAAAAAATATATATATATATAATATATATTAAAAAAATAAACAATATGATGAATACTAAATGAATAAAAAAATATATAAATAAATAAAAAGAATAAAGTGAAGAATAAAAATAAATAAATAAACAATTACGAATGATATTAGAAATTGAGATTTAATAGCGTCAATTCCAGTTCGAAATGCACTAGTTTTGCTCTAAATAAGGTTTTCCCTTTCCCTGGAGTAAGGCACGTCAAGAGTGATGGAGGGGAGACTTGAGGGTAGAATCCTGTTCTGATTAGGAGACTGCTGATTAGAAAATATATTTCAACTTGAATACAAGACATAAAAATTTAATAAATTAAAAAGCATATAATACTGGATAAATAAATAAATAAAATTTTAGAAAAAAAATTTATTAAATAATGTGAGCTTAAATAAACAAATAAAATAAATAAATAAAGTCAATGCAGATGAATGATACTAGAAATATAGCTTTTTATAACCGTGGATTCTTGTTTAAATTTGCACTAGTATTTCTCTAAACAAAGTACCCTAAGCATCGATACATGCTAGGATAGCGAGGGGAGACATGAGTGTGAAACACCCGTCCTGTTAGGAAAGGTGCTGTTTAGAAAATAGATTTGAGCTTGAATTTCCGGCATACAAAAATAATATATATAATATATAATAAAAAATAAATAATATGCTTAATACTAAATGAAAGAAAATATATATAAATAAATAAAAGGAATAAAGTGAAGAACGAAAATAAATAAATAAACAATTATGAATGATATTAGAAATTGAGATTTAATAGCGTCAATTCCAGTTCGAAATGCACTAGTTTTGCTCTAAATAAGGTGTTCCCTTTCCTTGGAGTAAGGCATGTCAAGAGTGATGGATGGGAGACTTGAGGGTAGAATCCTGATCTGATTAGGAGACTGCTGATTAGAAAAGATATTTCAAATTGAATACAAGACATAAAAATTTAATAAATTAAAAAGCATATAATACTGGATAAATAAATAAATAAAATTTTAGAAAAAAAAGTAATTAAATAATGTGAGCTTAAATAAACAAATAAAATAAATAAATAAAGTAAATGCAGATGAATGATACTAGAAATATAGCTTTTATAACCGTGGATTCTTGTTTAAATTTGCACTAGTATTGCTCTTAATAAAGTACCTTAATCATCGATACATGCTAGGATAGCGAGGGGAGACATGAGTGTGAAACACCCGTCCTGTTAGGAAAAGTGCTGTTTAGAAAATAGATTTGAGCTTGAATTTCCGGCGTAAAAAATAATAATATATATAATATATAATAAAAAAATAAACAATATGATGAATACTAAATGAATAAAAAAATATATAAATAAATAAAAAGTATAAAGTGAAGAATAAAAATAAATAAATAAACAATTACGAATGATATTAGAAATTGAGATTTAATAGCGTCTATTCCAGTTCGAAATGCACTATATTTGTTCTAAATAAGGTGCTCCCTTCCCCTCGAGTAAGGCATGTCAAGAGTGATGGAGGGAAGACTTGTGGGGAGAATCCTGCTCTGATTAGGAGACTGCTGTTTAGAAAAGATATCTCAAATTGAATACAAGACATAAAAATTTAATAAATTAAAAAGCATATAGTACTGGATAAATAAATAAATAAAATTGTAGAAAAAAAAATTAATTAATGAGAGCTTAAATAAACAAATAAAATAAATATATAAAGTAAATGCAGATGAATAATACTAGAAATATAGCTTTTATAACCGTGGATTCTTGTTTAAATTTGCACTAGTATTTCTCTAAACAAAGTACCCTAAGCATCGATACTTGCTAGGATAGCGAGGGGAGACATGAGTGTGAAACACCCGTCCTGTTAGGAAAAGTGCTGTTTAGAAAATAGATTTGAGCTTGAATTTCCGGCATAAAAAATATATATATATATAATATATATTAAAAAAATAAACAATATGATGAATACTAAATGAATAAAAAAATATATAAATAAATAAAAAGAATAAAGTGAAGAATAAAAATAAATAAATAAACAATTACGAATGATATTAGAAATTGAGATTTAATAGCGTCAATTCCAGTTCGAAATGCACTAGTTTTGCTCTAAATAAGGTGTTCCCTTTCCCTGGAGTAAGGCACGTCAAGAGTGATGGAGGGGAGACTTGAGGGTAGAATCCTGTTCTGATTAGGAGACTGCTGATTAGAAAATATATTTCAACTTGAATACAAGACATAAAAATTTAATAAATTAAAAGGCATATAATACTGGATAAATAAATAAATAAAATTTTAGAAAAAAAATTTATTAAATAATGTGAGCTTAAATAAACAAATAAAATAAATAAATAAAGTCAATGCAGATGAATGATACTAGAAATATAGCTTTTTATAACCGTGGATTCTTGTTTAAATTTGCACTAGTATTTCTCTAAACAAAGTACCCTAAGCATCGATACATGCTAGGATAGCGAGGGGAGACATGAGTGTGAAACACCCGTCCTGTTAGGAAAGGTGCTGTTTAGAAAATAGATTTGAGCTTGAATTTCCGGCATACAAAAATAATATATATAATATATAATAAAAAAATAAACAATATGATGAATACTAAATGAATAAAAAAATATATAAATAAATAAAAAGTATAAAGTGAAGAATAAAAATAAATAAATAAACAATTACGAATGATATTAGAAATTGAGATTTAATAGCGTCAATTCCAGTTCGAAATGCACTAGTTTTGCTCTAAATAAGGTGTTCCCTTTCCTTCGAGTAAGGCATGTCAAGAGTGATGGAGGGGAGACTTGAGGGTAGAATCCTGATCTGATTAGGAGACTGCTGATTAGAAAAGATATTTCAACTTGAATACAAGACATAAAAATTAATAAATTAAAAAGCATATAGTACTAGATAAATAAATAAATAAAATTAACGAAATATAAACAAAAAAAATTAATTAATGAGAGGTTTAATAAACAAATAAAATAAATAAATAAAGTAAATGCAGATGAATGATATTAGAAATATAGCATTTATAATGGTGGATTCCTGTTCAAATTTGCACTAGTATTCCTCTAAGCAAGTTACCCTAAGCATCGATACATGCTAGGATAGCGAGGGGAGATATGAGTGTGAAACACCCGTCCTGTTAGGAAAAGTTCTGTTTAGAAAATAGATTTGAGCTTGAATTTCCGGCATAAAAAAATAATATATATAATATATAATAAAAAAATAAATAATATGATGAATACTAAATGAAAGAAAATATATATAAATAAATAAAAAGAATAAAGTGAAGAACAAAAATAAATAAATAAACAATTATGAATGATATTAGAAATTGAGATTTAATAGCGTCAATTCCAGTTCGAAATGCACTAGTTTTGCTCTAAATAAGGTGTTCCCTTCCCCTCGAGTAAGGCATGTCGAGAGTGATAGAGGGGAGACTTGAGAGTAGAATCCTGATATGATTAGGAGACTGCTGATTAGAAAAGATATTTCAACTTGAATACAAGACATAAAAATTAATAAATTAAAAAGCCTATAGTACTGGATATATAAATAAATAAAATTATAGAAAAATAAACAAAAAATATTAATGAGAGGTTTAGTAAACAAATAAAATAAATAAATAAAATAAATGCAGATGAATGATATTAGAAATATAGCATTTATAATGGTGGATTCCTATTCAAATTTGCACTATTATTCCTCTAAACAAGTTACTCTAAGCATCGATACATGCTAAGATAGCGAGGGGAGATATGAGTGTGAAACACCCGTCCTGTTAGGAAAAGTGCTGTTTAGAAAATAGGTTTGAGCTTGAATTTCCGGCATAAAAAAAATAATATATATAATGTATAATAAAAAAATAAACAATATGATGAATGCTAAATGAAAAAAAATATATATAAATAAATAAAAAGAATAAAGTTAAGAATAAAAATAAATAAATAAATAAACAATTACGAATGATATTAGAAATTGAGATTTAATAGCGTCAATTCCAGTTCGAAATGCACTAGTTTTGCTCTAAATAAGGTGTTCCCTTCCCCTCGAGTAACGCATGTCGAGAGTGATAGAGGTGAGACTTGAGAGTAGAATCCTGATATGATTAGGAGACTGCTGATTAGAAAAGATATTTCAACTTGAATACAAGACATTAAAATTAATAAATTAAAAAGCATATAGTACTGGATAAATAAATAAATAAAATTATAGAAAAATAAACAAAAAAAATTAATTAATGAGAGGTTTAATAAACAAATAAAATAAATAAATAAAGTAAATGCAGATGAATGATATTCGAAATATAGCATTTATAATGGTGGATTCCTGTTCAAATTTGCACTAGTATTCCACTAAGCAAGTTACCCTAAGCATCGATACATGCTAGGATAGCGAGGGGAGATATGAGTGTGAAACACTGGTCCTCTTAGGAAAAGTGCTGTTTAGAAAATAGATTTGAGCTTGAATTTCCGGCCTAAAAAAATATATATATATATGTAATATATAATAAAAAAATAAATAATATGATGAATACTAAATGAAAGAAAATATATATAAATAAATAAAAAGAATAAAGTGAAGAACAAAAATAAATAAATAAACAATTATGAATGATATTAGAAATTGAGATTTAGTAGCGTCAATTCCAGTTCGAAATGCACTAGTTTTGCTCAAAATAAGGTGTTCCCTTTCCTTGGAGTAAGGCATGTCAAGAGTGATGGATGGGAGACTTGAGGGTAGAATCCTGATCTGATTAGGAGACTGCTGATTAGAAAAGATATTTCAAATTGAATACAAGACATAAAAATTTAATAAATTAAAAAGCATATAATACTGGATAAATAAATAAATAAAATTGTAGAAAAAAACTTAATTAATTAATGAGAGCTTAAATAAACAAATAAAATAAATAAATAAAGTAAATGCATATGAATAATACTAGAAATATAGCTTTTATAACCGTGGATTCTTGTTTAAATTTGCACTAATATTGTTCTTAATAAAGTACCTTAATCATCGATGCATGCTAGGATAGCGAGGGGAGACATGAGTGTGAAACACCCGTCCTGTTAGGAAAAGTGCTGTTTAGAAAATAGATTTGAGCTAGAATTTCCGGCATAAAAAATAATAATATATATAATATATAATAAAAAAATAAACAATATGATGAATACTAAATGAATAAAAAAATATATAAATAAATAAAAAGAATAAAGTGAAGAACAAAAATAAATAAATAAACAATTATGAATGATATTAGAAATTGAGATTTAGTAGCGTCAATTCCAGTTCGAAATGCACTAGTTTTGCTCTAAAGAAGGTGTTCCCTTTCCCTGGAGTAAGGCACGTCAAGAGTGATGGAGGGGAGACTTGAGGGTAAAATCCTGATCTAATAAAGAGACTGCTGATTAGAAAAGATATTTCAACTTGAATACAAGACATAAAAATTTAATAAATTAAAAAGCATATAATACTGGATAAATAAATAAATAAAATTTTAGAAAAAAAATTAATTAAATAATGTGAGCTTAAATAAACAAATAAAATAAATAAATAAAGTAAATGCAGATGAATGATACTAGAAATATAGCTTTTATAACCGTGGATTCCTGTTTAAATTTGCACTAGTATTTCTCTAAACAAAGTACCCTAAGAATCGATACATGCTAGGATAGCGAGGGGAGATATGAGTGTGAAACACCCGTCCTGTTAGGAAAAGTGCTGTTTAGAAAATAGATTTGAGCTTGAATTTCCGGCCTAAAAAAAAATATATATATATAGTATATAATAAAAAATAAATAATATGATGAATACTAAATGAAAGAAAATATATATAAATAAATAAAAAGAATAAAGTGAAGAACAAAAATAAATAAATAAACAATTATGAATGATATTAGAAATTGAGATTTAATAGCGTCCATTCCAGTTCGAAATGCACTAGTTTTGCTCTAAATAAGGTGTTCCCTTCCCCTCGACTAAGGCCTGTCGAGAGTGATAGAGGGGAGACTTGAGAGGAGAATCCTGATATGATTAGGAGACTGCTGATTAGAAAAGATATTTCAACTTGAATACAACACATAAAAATTAATAAATTAAAAAGCATATAGTACTGGATAAAAAAATAAATAAAATTATAGAAAAATAAACAAAAAAATTAATTAATGAGAGGTTTAATAAACAAATAAAATAAATAAATAAAGTAAATGCAGATGAATGATATTAGAAATATAGCATTTATAATGGTGGATTCCTGTTCAAATTTGCACTAGTATTCCTCTAAGCAAGTTACCCTAAGCATCGATACATGCTAGGATAGCGAGGGGAGATATGAGTGTGAAACACCCGTCCTGTTAGGAAAAGGGCTGTTTAGAAAATAGATTTGAGCTTGAATTTCCGGCATAAAAAATAATAATATATATAATATATAATAAAAAAATAAACAATATGATGAATACTAAATGAATAAAAATATATATAAATAAATAAAAAGAATAAAGTGAAGAATAAAAATAAATAAATAAATAAACAATTACGAATGATATTAGAAATTGAGATTTAATAGCGTCAATTCCAGTTCGAAATGCACTAGTTTTGCTCTAAATAAGGTGTTCCCTTCCCCTCGAGTAAGGCATGTCGAGAGTGATAGAGGGGAGACTTGAGAGTAGAATTCTGATATGATTAGGAGAATGCTGATTAGAAAAGATATTTCAACTTGAATACAAGACATAAAAATTAATAAATTAAAAAGCATATAGTACTGGATAAATAAATAAATAAAATTATAGAAAAATAAACAAAAAAAATTAATTAATGAGATGTTTAATAAACAAATAAAATAAATAAATAAAGTAAATGCAGATGAATGATATTAGAAATATAGCATTTATAATGGTGGATTCCTGTTCAAATTTGCACCAGTATTCCTCTAAGCAAGTTACCCAAAGCATCGATACATGCTACGATAGCGAGGGGAGATATGAGTGTGAAACACCCGTCCTGTTAGGAAAAGTGCTGTTTAGAAAATAGATTTGAGCTTGAATTTCCGGCATAAAAAAATAATAATATATATAATATATAATAAAAAAATAAACAATATGATGAATACTAAATGAATAAAAATATATATAAATAAATAAAAAGAATAAAGTGAAGAATAAAAATAAATAAATAAATAAACAATTACGAATGATATTAGAAATTGAGATTTAATAGCGTCAATTCCAGTTCGAAATGCGCTAGTTTTGCTCTAAATAAGGTGTTCCCTTCCCCTCGAGTAACGCATGTCGAGACTGATAGAGGTGAGACTTGAGAGTAGAATCCTGATATGATTAGGAGACTGCTAATTAGAAAAGATATTTCAACTTGAATACAAGACATTAAAATTAATAAATTAAAAAGCATATAGTACTGGATAAATAAATAAATAAAATTATAGAAAAATAAACAAAAAAAATTAATTAATGAGAGGTTTAATAAACAAATAAAATAAATAAATAAAGTAAATGCAGATGAATGATATTCGAAATATAGCATTTATAATGGTGGATTCCTGTTCAAATTTGCACTAGTATTCCACTAAGCAAGTTACTCTAAGCATCGATACATGCTAAGATAGCGAGGGGAGATATGAGTGTGAAACCCCCGTCCTGTTAGGAAAAGTGCTGTTTAGAAAATAGATTTGAGCTTGAATTTCCGGCATAAAAAATAATAATATATATAATATATAATAAAAAATAAACAATATCATGAATACTAAATGAATAAAAAAATACATAAATAAAAAAAAAGTATAAAGTGAAGAATAAAAATAAATAAATAAACAATTACGAATGATATTAGAAATTGAGATTTAATAGCGTCAATTCCAGTTCGAAATGCACTAGTTTTGCTCTAAATGAGGTGTTCCCTTTCCTTGGAGTAAGGCATGTCAAGAGTGATGGATGGGAGACTTGAGGGTAGAATCCTGATCTGATTAGGAGACTGCTGATTAGAAAAATTATTTCAAATTGAATACAAGACATAAAAATTTAATAAATTAAAAAGCATATAATACTGGATAAATAAATAAATAAAATTGTAGAAAAAAACTTAATTAATTAATGAGAGCTTAAATAAACAAATAAAATAAATAAATAAAGTAAATGCAGATGAATAATACTAGAAATATAGCTTTTATAACCGTGGATTCTTGTTTAAATTTGCACTAATATTGCTCTTAATAAAGTACCTTAATCATCGATACATGCTAGGATAGCGAGGGGAGACATGAGTGTGAAACACCCGTCCTGTTAGGAAAAGTGCTGTTTAGAAAATAGATTTGAGCTAGAATTTCCGGCATAAAAAATAATAATATATATAATATATAATAAAAAAATAAACAATATGATGAATACTAAATGAATAAAAAAATATATAAATAAATAAAAAGAATAAAGTGAAGAATAAAAATAAATAAATAAATAAACAATTACGAATGATATTAGAAATTGAGATTTAATAGCGTCAATTCCAGTTCGAAATGCACTAGTTTGGCTCTAAATAAGGTGTTCCCTTCCCCTCGAGTAAGGCATGTCGAGAGTGATAGAGGGGAGACTTGAGAATAGAATCCTGATATGATTAGGAGACTGCTGATTAGAAAAGATATTTCAACTTGAATACAAAACATTAAAATTAATAAATTAAAAAGCATATAGTACTGGATAAATAAATAAATAAAATTATAGAAAAATAAACAAAAAAATTAATTAATGAGAGGTTTAATAAACAAATAAAATAAATAAATAAAGTAAATGCAGATGAATGATATTCGAAATATAGCATTTATAATGGTGGATTCCTGTTCAAATTTGCACTTGTATTCCTCTAAGCAAGTTACCCTAAGCTTCGATACATGCTAGGATAGCGAGGGGAGATATGAGTGTGAAACACCCGTCCTGTTAGGAAAAGTGCTGTTTAGAAAATAGATTTGAACTTAAATTTCCGGCATAAAAAATAATAATATATATAATATATAATAAAAAAATAAACACTATGATGAATACTAAATGAATAAAAATATATATAAATAAATAAAAAGAATAAAGTGAAGAACAAAAATAAATAAATAAACAAATATGAATGATATTAGAAATTGAGATTTAGTAGCGTCAATTCCAGTTCGAAATGTACTAGTTTTGCTCTAAAGAAGGTGTTCCCTTTCCCTGGAGTAAGGCACGTCAAGAGTGATGGAGGGGAGACTTGAGAGTAGAATCCTGATATGATTAGGAGACTGCTGATTAGAAAAGATATTTCAACTTGAATACAAGACATAAAAATTTAATAAATTAAAAAGCATATAATACTGGATAAATAAATAAATAAAATTTTAGAAAAAAAATTAATTAAATAATGTGAGCTTAAATAAACAAATAAAATAAATAAATAAAGTAAATGCAGATGAATGATACTAGAAATATAGCTTTTATAACCGTGGATTCTTGTTTAAATTTGCACTAGTATTTCTCTAAACAAAGTACCCTAAGAATCGATACATGCTAGGATAGCGAGGGGAGATATGAGTGTGAAACACCCGTCCTGTTAGGAAAAGTGCTGTTTAGAAAATAGATTTGAGCTCGAATTTCCGGCCTAAAATATATATATATATATATAGTATATAATAAAAAATAAATAATATGATGAATACTAAATGAAAGAAAATATATATAAATAAATAAAAAGAATAAAGTGAAGAACAAAAATAAATAAATAAACAATTATGAATGATATTAGAAATTGAGATTTAATAGCGTCAATTCCAGTTCGAAATGCACTAGTTTTGCTCTAAATAAGGTGTTCCCTACCCCTCGAGTAAGGCATGTCGAGAGTGATAGAGGGGAGACTTGAGAGTAGAATCCTGATATGATTAGGAGACTGCTGATTAGAAAAGATATTTCAACTTGAATACAAGACATAAAAATTAATAAATTAAAAAGCATATAGTACTGGATAAATAAATAAATAAAATTATAGAAAAATAAACAAAAAAATATTAATGAGAGGTTTAGTAAACAAATAAAATAAATTAATAAAATAAATGCAGATGAATGATATTAGAAATATAGCATTTATAATGGTGGATTCCTATTCAAATTTGCACTATTATTCCTCTAAACAAGTTACTCTAAGCATCGATACATGCTAAGATAGCGAGGGGAGATATGAGTGTGAAACACCCGTCCTGTTAGGAAAAGTGCTGTTTAGAAAATAGATTTGAGCTTGAATTCCCGGCATAAAAAATAATAATATATATAATATATAATAAAAAAATAAACAATATCATGAATACTAAATGAATAAAAAATACATAAATAAATAAAAAGTATAAAGTGAAGAATAAAAATAAATAAATAAACAATTACGAATGATATTAGAAATTGAGATTTAATAGCGTCAATTCCAGTTCGAAATGCACTAGTTTTGCTCTAAATAAGGTGTTCCCTTTCCTTGGAGTAAGGCATGTCAAGAGTGATGGATGGGAGACTTGAGGGTAGAATCCTGATCTGATTAGGGGACTGCTGATTAGAAAAAATATTTCAAATTGAAAACAAGACATAAAAATTTAATAAATTAAAAAGCATATAATACTGGATAAATAAATAAATAAACTTGTAGAAAAAAACTTAATTAATTAATGAGAGCTTAAATAAACAAATTAAATAAATAAATAAAGTAAATGCAGATGAATACTAGAAATATAGCTTTTATAACCTTGGATTCTTGTTTAAATTTGCACTAATATTGCTCTTAATAAAGTACCTTAATCATCGATACATGCTAGGATAGCGAGGGGAGACATGAGTGTGAAACACCCGTCTTGTTAGGAAAAGTGCTGTTTAGAAAATAGATTTGAGCTTGAATTTCCGGCATAAAAAATAATAATATATATAATATATAATAAAAAAATAAACAATATGATGAATACTAAATGAATAAAAAAATATATAAATAAATAAAAAGTATAAAGTGAAGAATAAAAATAAATAAATAAACAATTACGAATGATATTAGAAATTGAGATTTAATAGCGTCAATTCCAGTTCGAAATGCACTAGTTTTGCTCTAAATGAGGTGTTCCCTTTCCTTGGAGTAAGGCATGTCAAGAGTGATGGAGGGGAGACTTGAGGGTAGAATCCTGATCTCATTAGGAGACTGCTGATTAGAAAAGATATTTCAACTTGAATACAAGACATAAAAATTAATAAATTAAAAACCATATAGTACTAGATAAATAAATAAATAAAATTATAGAAAAATTAACAAAAAAAAATTAATTAATGAGAGGTTTAATAAACAAATAAAATAAATAAATAAAGTAAACGCAGATGAATGATATTAGAAATATAGCATTTATAATGGTGGATTCCTGTTCAAATTTGCACTAGTATTCCTCTAAGCAAGTTACCCTAAGCATCGATACATGCTAAGATAGCGAGGGGAGATATGAGTGTGAAACAAGCGTCCTGTTAGGAAAAGTGCTGTTTAGAAAATAGATTTGAGCTTGAATTTCCGGCATAAAAAAATAATAATATATATAATATATAATAAAAAAATAAACAATATGATGAATACTAAATGAATAAAAATATATATAAATAAATAAAAAGAATAAAGTGAAGAATAAAAATAAATAAATAAATAAACAATTACGAATGATATTAGAAATTGAGATTTAATAGCGTCAATTCCAGTTCGAAATGCACTAGTTTTGCTCTAAATAAGGTATTCCCTTCCCCTCGAGTAAGGCATGTCGAGAGTGATAGAGGGGAGACTTGAGAGTAGAATCCTGATATGATTAGGAGACTGCTCATTAGAAAAGATATTTCAACTTGAATACAAGACATAAAAATTAATAAATTAAAAAGCATATAGTACTGGATAAATAAATAAATAAAATTATAGAAAAATAAACAAAAAATATTAATGAGAGGTTTAGTAAACAAATAAAATAAATAAATAAAATAAATGCAGATGAATGATATTAGAAATATAGCATTTATAATGGTGGATTCCTATTCAAATTTGCACTATTATTCCTCTAAACAAGTTACTCTAAGCATCGATACATGCTAAGATAGCGAGGGGAGATATGAGTGTGAAACACCCGTCCTGTTAGGAAAAGTGCCGTTTAGAAAATAGATTTGAGCTTGAATTTCCGGCATAAAAAATAATAATATATATAATATATAATAAAAAAATAAACAATATGATGAATACTAAATGAAAGAAAATATATATAAATAAATAAAAAGAATAAAATGAAGAATAAAAATAAATAAATAAACAATTACGAATGATATTATAAATTGAGATTTAATAGCGTCAATTGCAGTTCGAAATGCACTATATTTGTTCTAAATAAGGTGTTCCCTTCCCCTCGAGTAAGGCATGTCAAGAGTGTTTGAGGGGAGACTTGTGGGTAGAATCCTGCTCTGATTAGGAGACTGCTGATTAGAAAAGATATTTCAAATTGAATACAAGACATAAAAATTTAATAAATTAAAAAGCATATAGTACTGGATAAATAAATAAATAAAATTGTAGAAAAAAAATTAATTAATGAGAGATTAAATAAACAAATAAAATAAATATATAAAGTAAATGCAGATGAATAATACTAGAAATATAGCTTTTATAACCGTGGATTCTTGTTTAAATTTGCACTAGTATTTCTCTAAACAAAGTACCCTAAGCATCGATACTTGCTAGGATACCGAGGGGAGACATGAGTGTGAAACCCCCGTCCTGTTAGGAAAAGTGCTGTTTAGAAAATAGATTTGAGCTTGAATTTCCGGCCTAAAAATATATATATATATATATAATATATAATAAAAAAAATAATATGATGAATACTAAATGAAAGAAAATATATATAAATAAATAAAAAGAATAAAGTGAAGAACAAAAATAAATAAATAAACAATTATGGATGATATTAGAAATTGAGATTTAATAGCGTCAATTCCAGTTCGAAATGCACTAGTTTTGCTCTAAATAAGGTGTTCCCTTTCCCTGGAGTAAGGCACGTCAAGAGTGATGGAGGGGAGACTTGAGGGTAGAATCCTGATCTGATTAGGAGACTGCTGATTAGAAAAGATATTTCAACTTGAATACAAGACATAAAAATTTAATAAATTAAAAAGCTTATAATACTGGATAAATAAATAAATAAAATTTTAGAAAAAAAATTAATTAAATAATGTGAGCTTAAATAAACAAATAAAATAAATAAATAAAGTAAATGCAGATGAATTGATACTAGAAATATAGATTTTATAACCGTGGAATCTTGTTTAAATTTGCACTAGTATTTCTCTAAACAAAGTACCCTAAGCATCGATACATGCTAGGATAGCGAGGGGAGACATGAGTGTGAAACACCCGTCCTGTTAGGAAAAGTGTTGTTTAGAAAATAGATTTGAGCTTGAATTTCCGGCATAAAAAAATAATATATATAATATATAATAAAAAAATAAATAATATGATGAATACTAAATCAAAGAAAATATATATAAATAAATAAAAAGAATAAAGTGAAGAACAAAAATAAATAAATAAACAATTATGAATGATATTAGAAATTGAGATTTAATAGCGTCAATTCCAGTTCGAAATGCACTAGTTTTGCTCTAAATAAGGTGTTCCCTACCCCTCGAGTAAGGCATGTCGAGAGTGATAGAGGGGAGACTTGAGAGTAGAATCCTGATATGATTAGGAGACTGCTGATTAGAAAAGATATTTCAACTTGAATACAAGACATAAAAATTAATAAATTAAAGAGCATATAGTACTGGATAAATAAATAAATAAAATTATAGAAAAATAAACAAAAAAATATTAATGAGAGGTTTAGTAAACAAATAAAATAAATAAATAAAATAAATGCAGATGAATGATATTAGAAATATAGCATTTATAATGGTGGATTCCTATTCAAATTTGCACTATTATTCCTCTAAACAAGTTACCCTAAGCATCGATACATGCTAAGATAGCGAGGGGAGATATGAGTGTGAAACACCCGTCCTGTTAGGAAAAGTGCTGTTTAGAAAATAGATTTGAGCTTGAATTTCCGGCATAAAAAATAATAATATATATAATATATAATAAAAAAATAAACAATATCATGAATACTAAATGAATAAAAAAATACATAAATAAATAAAAAGTATAAAGTGAAGAATAAAAATAAATAAATAAACAATTACGAATGATATTAGAAATTGAGATTTAATAGCTTCAATTCCAGTTCGAAATGCACTAGTTTTGCTCTAAATAAGGTGTTCCCTTTCCTTGGAGTAAGGCATGTCAAGAGTGATGGATGGGAGACTTGAGGGTAGAATCCTGATCTGATTAGGAGACTGCTGATTAGAAAAGATATTTCAAATTGAATACAAGACATAAAAATTTAATAAATTAAAAAGCATATAATACTGGATAAATAACTAAATAAAATTTTAGAAAAAAATTAATTAAATAATGTGAGCTTAAATAAACAAATAAAATAAATAAATAAAGTAAATGCAGATGAATGATACTAGAAATATAGCTTTTATAACCGTGGATTCTTGTTTAAATTTGCACTAGTATTTCTCTAAACAAAGTACCCTAAGCATCGATACATGCTAGGATAGCGAGGGGAGACATGAGTGTGAAACACCCGTCCTGTTAGGAAAAGTGCTGTTTAGAAAATAGATTTGAGCTTGAATTTCCGGCATAAAAAAATAATATATATAATATATAATAAAAAAATAAATAATATGATGAATACTAAACGAGAGAAAATATATATAAATAAATAAAAAGAATAAAGTGAAGAACAAAAATAAATAAATAAACAATTAAGAATGATATTAGAAATTGAGATTTAATAGCGTCAATTCCAGTTCGAAATGCACTAGTTTTGCTCTAAATAAGGTGTTCCCTTCCCCTCGAGTAAGGCATGTCGAGAGTGATAGAGGGGAGACTTGAGAGTAGAATCCTGATATGATTAGGAGACTGCTGATTAGAAAAGATATTTCAACTTGAATACAAGACATAAAAATTAATAAATTAAAAAGCATATATTACTGGATAAATAAATAAATAAAATTATAGAAAAATAAACAAAAAAAAATTAATTAATGAGATGTTTAATAAACAAATAAAATAAATAAATAAAGTAAATGCAGATGAATGATATTAGAAATATAGCATTTATAATGGTGGATTCCTGTTCAAATTTGCACTAGTATTCCTCTAAGCAAGTTACCCTAAGCATCGATACATGCTAGGATAGCGAGGGGAGATATGAGTGTGAAACACCCGTCCTGTTAGGAAAAGTGCTGTTTAGAAAATAGATTTGAGCTTGAATTTCCGGCATAAAAAAATAATAATATATATAATATATAATAAAAAAATAAACAATTCGATGAATACTAAATGAATAAAAATATATATAAATAAATAAAAAGAATAAAGTGAAGAATAAAAATAAATAAATAAATAAACAATTACGAATGATATTAGAAATTGAGATTTAATAGCGTCAATTCCAGTTCGAAATGCACCAGTTTTGCTCTAAATAAGGTGTTCCCTTCCCCTCGAGTAACGCATGTCGAGAGTGATAGAGGTGAGACTTGAGAGTAGAATCCTGATATGATTAGGAGACTGCTGATTAGAAAAGATATTTCAACTTGAATACAAGACATAAAAATTAATAAATTAAAAAGTATATAGTACTGGATAAATAAATAAATAAAATTTTAGAAAAAATTAATTAAATAATGTGAGCTTAAATAAACAAATAAAATAAATAAATAAAGTAAATGCAGATGAATGATACTAGAAATATAGCTTTTATAACCGTGGATTCTTGTTTAAATTTGCACTAGTATTTCTCTAAACAAAGTACCCTAAGCATCGATACATGCTAGGATAGCGAGGGGAGACATGAGTGTGAAACACCCGTCCTGTTAGGAAAAGTGCTGTTTAGAAAATAGATTTGAGCTTGAATTTCCGGCACAAAAAAATAATATATATAATATATAATAAAAAAATAAATAATATGATGAATACTAAATCAAAGAAAATATATATAAATAAATAAAAAGAATAAAGTGAAGAACAAAAATAAATAAATAAACAATTATGAATGATATTAGAAATTGAGATTTAATAGCGTCAATTCCAGTTCGAAATGCACTAGTTTTGCTCTAAATAAGGTGTTCCCTACCCCTCGAGTAAGGCATGTCGAGAGTGATAGAGGGGAGACTTGAGAGTAGAATCCTGATATGATTAGGAGACTGCTGATTAGAAAAGATATTTCAACTTGAATACAAGACATAAAAATTAATAAATTAAAAAGCATGTAGTACTGGATAAATAAATAAATAAAATTATAGAAAAATAAACAAAAAAATATTAATGAGAGGTTTAGTAAACAAATAAAATAAATAAATAAAATAAATGCAGATGAATGATATTAGAAATATAGCATTTATAATGGTGGATTCCTATTCAAATTTGCACTATTATTCCTCTAAACAAGTTACCCTAAGCATCGATACATGCTAAGATAGCGAGGGGAGATATGAGTGTGAAACACCCGTCCTGTTACGAAAAGTGCTGTTTAGAAAATAGATTTGAGCTTGAATTTCCGGCATAAAAAATAATAATATATATAATATATAATAAAAAAATAAACAATATCATGAATACTAAATGAATAAAAAAATACATAAATAAATAAAAAGTATAAAGTGAAGAATAAAAATAAATAAATAAACAATTACGAATGATATTAGAAATTGAGATTTAATAGCTTCAATTCCAGTTCGAAATGCACTAGTTTTGCTCTAAATAAGGTGTTCCCTTTCCTTGGAGTAAGGCATGTCAAGAGTGATGGATGGGAAACTTGAGGGTAGAATCCTGATCTGATTAGGAGACTGCTGATTAGAAAAGATATTTCAAATTGAATACAAGACATAAAAATTTAATAAATTAAAAAGCATATAATACTGGATAAATAACTAAATAAAATTTTAGAAAAAAATTGATTAAATAATGTGAGCTTAAATAAACAAATAAAATAAATAAATAAAGTAAATGCAGATGAATGATACTAGAA
Organism: Maratus speciosus; assembly: GCA_963932465.1. Lineage (NCBI taxonomy): Eukaryota > Metazoa > Arthropoda > Arachnida > Araneae > Salticidae > Maratus > Maratus speciosus. The sequence continues at coordinate 10,644,146 of OZ010799.1, read as the reverse complement.
ATATAGCTTTTATAACCGTGGATTCTTGTTTAAATTTGCACTAGTATTTCTCTAAACAAAGTACCCTAAGCATCGATACATGCTAGGATAGCGAGGGGAGACATGAGTGTGAAACACCCGTCCTGTTAGGAAAAGTGCTGTTTAGAAAATAGATTTGAGCTTGAATTTCCGGCATAAAAAAATAATATATATAATATATAATAAAAAATAAATAATATGATGAATACTAAATGAGAGAAAATATATATAAATAAATAAAAAGAATAAAGTGAAGAACAAAAATAAATAAATAAACAATTACGAATGGTATTAGAAATTGAGATTTAATAGCGTCAATTCCAGTTCGAAATGCACTAGTTTTGCTCTAAATAAGGTGTTCCCTTCCCCTCGAGTAAGGCATGTCGAGAGTGATAGAGGGGAGACTTGAGAGTAGAATCCTGATATGATTAGGAGACTGCTGATTAGAAAAGATATTTCAACTTGAATACAAGACATAAAAATTAATAAATTAAAAAGCATATATTACTGGATAAATAAATAAATAAAATTATAGAAAAATAAACAAAAAAAATTAATTATTGAGATGTTTAATAAATAAATAAAATAAATAAATAAAGTAAATGCAGATGAATGATATTAGAAATATAGCATTTATAATGGTGGATTCCTGTTCAAATTTGCACTAGTATTCCTCTAAGCAAGTTACCCTAAGCATCGATACATGCTAGGATAGCGAGGGGAGATATGAGTGTGAAACACCCGTCCTGTTAGGAAAAGTGCTGTTTAGAAAATAGATTTGAGCTTGAATTTCCGGCATAAAAAAATAATAATATATATAATATATAATAAAAAAATAAACAATACGATGAATACTAAATGAATAAAAATATATATAAATAAATAAAAAGAATAAAGTGAAGAATAAAAATAAATAAATAAATAAACAATTACGAATGATATTAGAAATTGAGATTTAATAGCGTCAATTCCAGTTCGAAATGCACTAGTTTTGCTCTAAATAAGGTGTTCCCTTCCCCTCGAGTAACGCATGTCGAGAGTGATAGAGGTGAGACTTGAGAGTAGAATCCTGATATGATTAGGAGACTGCTGATTAGAAAAGATATTTCAACTTGAATACAAGACATAAAAATTAATAAATTAAAAAGCATATAGTACTGGATAAATAAATAAATAAAATTATAGAAAAATAAACAAAAAAATATTAATGAGAGGTTTAGTAAACAAATAAAATAAATAAATAAAATAAATGCAGATGAATGATATTAGAAATATAGCATTTATAATGGTGGATTCCTATTCAAATTTGCACTATTATTCCTCTAAACAAGTTACCCTAAGCATCGATACATGCTAAGATAGCGAGGGGAGATATGAGTGTGAAACACCCGTCCTGTTAGGAAAAGTGCTGTTTAGAAAATAGATTTGAGCTTGAATTTCCGGCATAAAAAATAATAATATATATAATATATAATAAAAAATAAACAATATCATGAATACTAAATGAATAAAAAAATACATAAATAAATAAAAAGTATAAAGTGAAGAATAAAAATAAATAAATAAACAATTACGAATGATATTAGAAATTGAGATTTAATAGCTTTAATTCCAGTTCGAAATGCACTAGTTTTGCTCTAAATAAGGTGTTCCCTTTCCTTGGAGTAAGGCATGTCAAGAGTGATGGATGGGAGACTTGAGGGTAGAATCCTGATCTGATTAGGAGACTGCTGATTAGAAAAGATATTTCAAATTGAATACAAGACATAAAAATTTAATAAATTAAAAAGCATATAATACTGGATAAATAACTAAATAAAATTTTAGAAAAAAATTAATTAAATAATGTGAGCTTAAATAAACAAATAAAATAAATAAATAAAGTAAATGCAGATGAATGATACTAGAAATATAGCTTTTATAACCGTGGATTCTTGTTTAAATTTGCACTAGTATTTCTCTAAACAAAGTACCCTAAGCATCGATACATGCTAGGATAGCGAGGGGAGACATGAGTGTGAAACACCCGTCCTGTTAGGAAAAGTGCTGTTTAGAAAATAGATTTGAGCTTGAATTTCCGGCATAAAAAAATAATATATATAATATATAATAAAAAAATAAATAATATGATGAATACTAAATGAGAGAAAATATATATAAATAAATAAAAAGAATAAAGTGAAGAACAAAAATAAATAAATAAACAATTAAGAATGATATTAGAAATTGAGATTTAATAGCGTCAATTCCAGTTCGAAATGCACTAGTTTTGCTCTAAATAAGGTGTTCCCTTCCCCTCGAGTAAGGCATGTCGAGAGTGATAGAGGGGAGACTTGAGAGTAGAATCCTGATATGATTAGGAGACTGCTGATTAGAAAAGATATTTCAACTTGAATACAAGACATAAAAATTAATAAATTAAAAAGCATATAGTACTGGATAAATAAATAAATAAAATTATAGAAAAATAAACAAAAAAAATTAATTAATGAGATGTTTAATAAACAAATAAAATAAATAAATAAAGTAAATGCAGATGAATGATACTAGAAATATAGCTTTTATAACCGTGGATTCCTGTTCATATTTGCACTAGTATTCCTCTAAGCAAGTTACCCTAAGCATCGATACATGCTAGGATAGCGAGGGGAGATATGAGTGTGAAACACCCGTCCTGTTAGGAAAAGTGCTGTTTAGAAAATAGATTTGAGCTTGAATTTCCGGCATAAAAAATAATAATATATATAATATATAATAAAAAAATAAACAATACGATGAATACTAAATGAATAAAAATATATATAAATAAATAAAAAGAATAAAGTGAAGAATAAAAATAAATAAATAAATAAACAATTACGAATGATATTAGAAATTGAGATTTAATAGCGTCAATTCCAGTTCGAAATGCACTAGTTTTGCTCTAAATAAGGTGTTCCCTTCCCCTCGAGTAAGGCATGTCGAGAGTGATAGAGGGGAGACTTGAGAGTAGAATCCTGATATGATTAGGAGACTGCTGATTAGAAAAGATATTTCAACTTGAATACAAGACATAAAAATTAATAAATTAAAAAGCATATATTACTGGATAAATAAATAAATAAAATTATAGAAAAATAAACAAAAAAAATTAATTATTGAGATGTTTAATAAATAAATAAAATAAATAAATAAAGTAAATGCAGATGAATGATATTAGAAATATAGCATTTATAATGGTGGATTCCTGTTCAAATTTGCACTAGTATTCCTCTAAGCAAGTTACCCTAAGCATCGATACATGCTAGGATAGCGAGGGGAGATATGAGTGTGAAACACCCGTCCTGTTAGGAAAAGTGCTGTTTAGAAAATAGATTTGAGCTTGAATTTCCGGCATAAAAAAAATAATAATATATATAATATATAATAAAAAAATAAACAATACGATGAATACTAAATGAATAAAAATATATATAAATAAATAAAAAGAATAAAGTGAAGAATAAAAATAAATAAATAAATAAACAATTACGAATGATATTAGAAATTGAGATTTAATAGCGTCAATTCCAGTTCGAAATGCACTAGTTTTGCTCTAAATAAGGTGTTCCCTTCCCCTCGAGTAACGCATGTCGAGAGTGATAGAGGTGAGACTTGAGAGTAGAATCCTGATATGATTAGGAGACTGCTGATTAGAAAAGATATTTCAACTTGAATACAAGACATAAAAATTAATAAATTAAAAAGCATATAGTACTGGATAAATAAATAAATAAAATTATAGAAAAATAAACAAAAAAATATTAATGAGAGGTTTAGTAAACAAATAAAATAAATAAATAAAATAAATGCAGATGAATGATATTAGAAATATAGCATTTATAATGGTGGATTCCTATTCAAATTTGCACTATTATTCCTCTAAACAAGTTACCCTAAGCATCGATACATGCTAAGATAGCGAGGGGAGATATGAGTGTGAAACACCCGTCCTGTTAGGAAAAGTGCTGTTTAGAAAATAGATTTGAGCTTGAATTTCCGGCATAAAAAATAATAATATATATAATATATAATAAAAAATAAACAATATCATGAATACTAAATGAATAAAAAAATACATAAATAAAAAAAAAGTATAAAGTGAAGAATAAAAATAAATAAATAAACAATTACGAATGATATTAGAAATTGAGATTTAATAGCTTTAATTCCAGTTCGAAATGCACTAGTTTTGCTCTAAATAAGGTGTTCCCTTTCCTTGGAGTAAGGCATGTCAAGAGTGATGGATGGGAGACTTGAGGGTAGAATCCTGATCTGATTAGGAGACTGCTGATTAGAAAAGATATTTCAAATTGAATACAAGACATAAAAATTTAATAAATTAAAAAGCATATAATACTGGATAAATAACTAAATAAAATTTTAGAAAAAAATTAATTAAATAATGTGAGCTTAAATAAACAAATAAAATAAATAAATAAAGTAAATGCAGATGAATGATACTAGAAATATAGCTTTTATAACCGTGGATTCTTGTTTAAATTTGCACTAGTATTTCTCTAAACAAAGTACCCTAAGCATCGATACATGCTAGGATAGCGAGGGGAGACATGAGTGTGAAACACCCGTCCTGTTAGGAAAAGTGCTGTTTAGAAAATAGATTTGAGCTTGAATTTCCGGCATAAAAAAATAATATATATAATATATAATAAAAAAATAAATAATATGATGAATACTAAATGAGAGAAAATATATATAAATAAATAAAAAGAATAAAGTGAAGAACAAAAATAAATAAATAAACAATTAAGAATGATATTAGAAATTGAGATTTAATAGCGTCAATTCCAGTTCGAAATGCACTAGTTTTGCTCTAAATAAGGTGTTCCCTTCCCCTCGAGTAAGGCATGTCGAGAGTGATAGAGGGGAGACTTGAGAGTAGAATCCTGATATGATTAGGAGACTGCTGATTAGAAAAGATATTTCAACTTGAATACAAGACATAAAAATTAATAAATTAAAAAGCATATAGTACTGGATAAATAAATAAATAAAATTATAGAAAAATAAACAAAAAAAATTAATTAATGAGATGTTTAATAAACAAATAAAATAAATAAATAAAGTAAATGCAGATGAATGATACTAGAAATATAGCTTTTATAACCGTGGATTCCTGTTCATATTTGCACTAGTATTCCTCTAAGCAAGTTACCCTAAGCATCGATACATGCTAGGATAGCGAGGGGAGATATGAGTGTGAAACACCCGTCCTGTTAGGAAAAGTGCTGTTTAGAAAATAGATTTGAGCTTGAATTTCCGGCATAAAAAATAATAATATATATAATATATAATAAAAAAATAAACAATACGATGAATACTAAATGAATAAAAATATATATAAATAAATAAAAAGAATAAAGTGAAGAATAAAAATAAATAAATAAATAAACAATTACGAATGATATTAGAAATTGAGATTTAATAGCGTCAATTCCAGTTCGAAATGCACTAGTTTTGCTCTAAATAAGGTGTTCCCTTCCCCTCGAGTAACGCATGTCGAGAGTGATAGAGGTGAGACTTGAGAGTAGAATCCTGATATGATTAGGAGACTGCTGATTAGAAAAGATATTTCAACTTGAATACAAGACATTAAAATTAATAAATTAAAAAGCATATAGTACTGGATAAATAAATAAATAAAATTATAGAAAAATAAACAAAAAAAATTAATTAATGAGAGGTTTAATAAACAAATAAAATAAATAAATAAAATAAATGCAGCTGAATGATATTAGAAATATAGCATTTATAATGGTGGATTCCTATTCAAATTTGCACTATTATTCCTCTAAACAAGTTACTCTAAGCATCGATACATGCTAAGATAGCGAGGGGAGATATGTGTGTGAAACACCCGTCCTGTTAGGAAAAGTGCTGTTTAGAAAATAGATTTGAGCTTGAATTTCCGGCATAAAAAATAATAATATATATAATATATAATAAAAAATAAACAATATCATGAATACTAAATGAATAAAAAAATACATAAATAAATAAAAAGTATAAAGTGAAGAATAAAAATAAATAAATAAACAATTACGAATGATATTAGAAATTGAGATTTAATAGCGTCAATTCCAGTTCGAAATGCACTAGTTTTGCTCTAAATAAGGTGTTCCCTTTCCTTGGAGTAAGGCATGTCAAGAGTGATGGATGGGAGACTTGAGGGTAGAATCCTGATCTGATTAGGAGACTGCTGATTAGAAAAGATATTTCAAATTGAATACAAGACATAAAAATTTAATAAATTAAAAAGCATATAATACTGGATAAATAAATAAATAAAATTGTAGAAAAAAACTTAATTAATTAATGAGAGCTTAAATAAACAAATAAAATAAATAAATAAAGTAAATGCAGATGAATAATACTAGAAATATAGCTTTTATAACCGTGGAATCTTGTTTAAATTTGCACTAATATTGCTCTTAATAAAGTACCTTAATCATCGATACATGCTAGGATAGCGAGGGGAGACATGAGTGTGAAACACCCGTCCTGTTAGGAAAAGTGCTGTTTAGAAAATAGATTTGAGCTAGAATTTCCGGCATAAAAATAATAATATATATAATATATAATAAAAAAATAAACAATATGATGAATACTAAATGAATATAAAAATATATAAATAAATAAAAAGAATAAAGTGAAGAATAAATATAAATAAATAAATAAACAATTACGAATGATATTAGATATTGAGATTTAATAGCGTCAATTCCAGTTCGAAATGCACTAGTTTTGCTCTAAATAAGGTGTTCCCTTCCCCTCGAGTAAGGCATGTCGAGAGTGATAGAGGGGAGTCTTGAGAGTAGAATCCTGATATGATTAGGAGACTGCTGATTAGAAAAGATATTTCAACTTGAATACAAAACATTAAAATTAATAAATTAAAAAGCATATAGTACTGGATAAATAAATAAATAAAATTATAGAAAAATAAACAAAAAAATTAATTAATGAGAGGTTTAATAAACAAATAAAATAAATAAATAAAGTAAATGCAGATGAATGATATTCGAAATATAGCATTTATAATGGTGGATTCCTGTTCAAATTTGCACTAGTATTCCTCTAAGCAAGTTACCCTAAGCATCGATACATGCTAGGATAGCGAGGGGAGATATGAGTGTGAAACACCCGTCCTGTTAGGAAAAGTGCTGTTTAGAAAATAGATTTGAGCTTGAATTTCCGGCATAAAAAAATAATAATATATATAATATATAATAAAAAAATAAACACTATGATGAATACTAAATGAATAAAAATATATATAAATAAATAAAAAGAATAAAGTGAAGAACAAAAATAAATAAATAAACAATTATGAATGATATTAGAAATTGAGATGTAGTAGCGTCAATTCCAGTTCGAAATGCACTAGTTTTGCTCTAAAGAAGGTGTTCCCTTTCCCTGGAGTAAGGCACGTCAAGAGTGATGGAGGGGAGACTTGAGGGTAGAATCCTGATCTGATTAGGAGACTGCTGATTAGAAAAGATATTTCAACTTGAATACAAGACATAAAAATTTAATAAATTAAAAAGCATATAATACTGGATAAATAAATAAATAAAATTTTAGAAAAAAAATTAATTAAATAATGTGAGCTTAAATAAACAAATAAAATAAATAAATAAAGTAAATGCAGATGAATGATACTAGAAATATAGCTTTTATAACCGTGGATTCTTGTTTAAATTTGCACTAGTATTTCTCTAAACAAAGTACCCTAAGCATCGATACATGCTAGGATAGCGAGGGGAGACATGAGTGTGAAACACCCGTCCTGTTAGGAAAAGTGCTGTTTAGAAAATAGATTTGAGCTTGAATTTCCGGCACAAAAAAATAATATAGATAATATATAATAAAAAAATAAATAATATGATGAATACTAAATCAAAGAAAATATATATAAATAAATAAAAAGAATAAAGTGAAGAACAAAAATAAATAAATAAACAATTATGAATGATATTAGAAATTGAGATTTAATAGCGTCAATTCCAGTTCGAAATGCACTAGTTTTGCTCTAAATAAGGTGTTCCCTACCCCTCGAGTAAGGCATGTCGAGAGTGATAGAGGGGAGACTTGAGAGTAGAATCCTGATATGATTAGGAGACTGCTGATTAGAAAAGATATTTCAACTTGAATACAAGACATAAAAATTAATAAATTAAAAAGCATATAGTACTGGATAAATAAATAAATAAAATTATAGAAAAATAAACAAAAAAATATTAATGAGAGGTTTAGTAAACAAATAAAATAAATAAATAAAATAAATGCAGATGAATGATATTAGAAATATAGCATTTATAATGGTGGATTCCTATTCAAATTTGCACTATTATTCCTCTAAACAAGTTACCCTAAGCATCGATACATGCTAAGATAGCGAGGGGAGATATGAGTGTGAAACACCCGTCCTGTTAGGAAAAGTGCTGTTTAGAAAATAGATTTGAGCTTGAATTTCCGGCATAAAAAATAATAATATATATAATATATAATAAAAAAATAAACAATATCATGAATACGAAATGAATAAAAAAATACATAAATAAATAAAAAGTATAAAGTGAAGAATAAAAATAAATAAATAAACAATTACGAATGATATTAGAAATTGAGATTTAATAGCTTCAATTCCAGTTCGAAATGCACTAGTTTTGCTCTAAATAAGGTGTTCCCTTTCCTTGGAGTAAGGCATGTCAAGAGTGATGGATGGGAAACTTGAGGGTAGAATCCTGATCTGATTAGGAGACTGCTGATTAGAAAAGATATTTCAAATTGAATACAAGACATAAAAATTTAATAAATTAAAAAGCATATAATACTGGATAAATAACTAAATAAAATTTTAGAAAAAAATTAATTAAATAATGTGAGCTTAAATAAACAAATAAAATAAATAAATAAAGTAAATGCAGATGAATGATACTAGAAATATAGCTTTTATAACCGTGGATTCTTGTTTAAATTTGCACTAGTATTTCTCTAAACAAAGTACCCTAAGCATCGATACATGCTAGGATAGCGAGGGGAGACATGAGTGTGAAACACCCGTCCTGTTAGGAAAAGTGCTGTTTAGAAAATAGATTTGAGCTTGAATTTCCGGCATAAAAAAATAATATATATAATATATAATAAAAAATAAATAATATGATGAATACTAAATGAGAGAAAATATATATAAATAAATAAAAAGAATAAAGTGAAGAACAAAAATAAATAAATAAACAATTAAGAATGATATTAGAAATTGAGATTTAATAGCGTCAATTCCAGTTCGAAATGCACTAGTTTTGCTCTAAATAAGGTGTTCCCTTCCCCTCGAGTAAGGCATGTCGAGAGTGATAGAGGGGAGACTTGAGAGTAGAATCCTGATATGATTAGGAGACTGCTGATTAGAAAAGATATTTCAACTTGAATACAAGACATAAAAATTAATAAATTAAAAAGCATATATTACTGGATAAATAAATAAATAAAATTATAGAAAAATAAACAAAAAAAATTAATTATTGAGATGTTTAATAAACAAATAAAATAAATAAATAAAGTAAATGCAGATGAATGATATTAGAAATATAGCATTTATAATGGTGGATTCCTGTTCAAATTTGCACTAGTATTCCTCTAAGCAAGTTACCCTAAGCATCGATACATGCTAGGATAGCGAGGGGAGATATGAGTGTGAAACACCCGTCCTGTTAGGAAAAGTGCTGTTTAGAAAATAGATTTGAGCTTGAATTTCCGGCATAAAAAAATAATAATATATATAATATATAATAAAAAAATAAACAATACGATGAATACTAAATGAATAAAAATATATATAAATAAATAAAAAGAATAAAGTGAAGAATAAAAATAAATAAATAAATAAACAATTACGAATGATATTAGAAATTGAGATTTAATAGCGTCAATTCCAGTTCGAAATGCACTAGTTTTGCTCTAAATAAGGTGTTCCCTTCCCCTCGAGTAACGCATGTCGAGAGTGATAGAGGTGAGACTTGAGAGTAGAATCCTGATATGATTAGGAGACTGCTGATTAGAAAAGATATTTCAACTTGAATACAAGACATAAAAATTAATAAATTAAAAAGCATATAGTACTGGATAAATAAATAAATAAAATTATAGAAAAATAAACAAAAAAATATTAATGAGAGGTTTAGTAAACAAATAAAATAAATAAATAAAATAAATGCAGATGAATGATATTAGAAATATAGCATTTATAATGGTGGATTCCTATTCAAATTTGCACTATTATTCCTCTAAACAAGTTACCCTAAGCATCGATACATGCTAAGATAGCGAGGGGAGATATGAGTGTGAAACACCCGTCCTGTTAGGAAAAGTGCTGTTTAGAAAATAGATTTGAGCTTGAATTTCCGGCATAAAAAATAATAATATATATAATATATAATAAAAAAATAAACAATATCATGAATACTAAATGAATAAAAAAATACATAAATAAATAAAAAGTATAAAGTGAAGAATAAAAATAAATAAATAAACAATTACGAATGATATTAGAAATTGAGATTTAATATCTTTAATTCCAGTTCGAAATGCACTAGTTTTGCTCTAAATAAGGTGTTCCCTTTCCTTGGAGTAAGGCATGTCAAGAGTGATGGATGGGAGACTTGAGGGTAGAATCCTGATCTGATTAGGAGACTGCTGATTAGAAAAGATATTTCAAATTGAATACAAGACATAAAAATTTAATAAATTAAAAAGCATATAATACTGGATAAATAACTAAATAAAATTTTAGAAAAAAATTAATTAAATAATGTGAGCTTAAATAAACAAATAAAATAAATAAATAAAGTAAATGCAGATGAATGATACTAGAAATATAGCTTTTATAACCGTGGATTCTTGTTTAAATTTGCACTAGTATTTCTCTAAACAAAGTACCCTAAGCATCGATACATGCTAGGATAGCGAGGGGAGACATGAGTGTGAAACACCCGTCCTGTTAGGAAAAGTGCTGTTTAGAAAATAGATTTGAGCTTGAATTTCCGGCATAAAAAAATAATATATATAATATATAATAAAAAAATAAATAATATGATGAATACTAAATGAGAGAAAATATATATAAATAAATAAAAAGAATAAAGTGAAGAACAAAAATAAATAAATAAACAATTAAGAATGATATTAGAAATTGAGATTTAATAGCGTCAATTCCAGTTCGAAATGCACTAGTTTTGCTCTAAATAAGGTGTTCCCTTCCCCTCGAGTAAGGCATGTCGAGAGTGATAGAGGGGAGACTTGAGAGTAGAATCCTGATATGATTAGGAGACTGCTGATTAGAAAAGATATTTCAACTTGAATACAAGACATAAAAATTAATAAATTAAAAAGCATATAGTACTGGATAAATAAATAAATAAAATTATAGAAAAATAAACAAAAAAAATTAATTAATGAGATGTTTAATAAACAAATAAAATAAATAAATAAAGTAAATGCAGATGAATGATACTAGAAATATAGCTTTTATAACCGTGGATTCCTGTTCAAATTTGCACTAGTATTCCTCTAAGCAAGTTACCCTAAGCATCGATACATGCTAGGATAGCGAGGGGAGATATGAGTGTGAAACACCCGTCCTGTTAGGAAAAGTGCTGTATAGAAAATAGATTTGAGCTTGAATTTCCGGCATAAAAAAATAATAATATATATAATATATAATAAAAAAATAAACAATACGATGAATACTAAATGAATAAAAATATATATAAATAAATAAAAAGAATAAAGTGAAGAATAAAAATAAATAAATAAATAAACAATTACGAATGATATTAGAAATTGAGATTTAATAGCGTCAATTCCAGTTCGAAATGCACTAGTTTTGCTCTAAATAAGGTGTTCCCTTCCCCTCGAGTAACGCATGTCGAGAGTGATAGAGGTGAGACTTGAGAGTAGAATCCTGATATGATTAGGAGACTGCTGATTAGAAAAGATATTTCAACTTGAATACAAGACATTAAAATTAATAAATTAAAAAGCATATAGTACTGGATAAATAAATAAATAAAATTATAGAAAAATAAACAAAAAAAATTAATTAATGAGAGGTTTAATAAACAAATAAAATAAATAAATAAAATAAATGCAGATGAATGATATTAGAAATATAGCATTTATAATGGTGGATTCCTATTCAAATTTGCACTATTATTCCTCTAAACAAGTTACTCTAAGCATCGATACATGCTAAGATAGCGAGGGGAGATATGAGTGTGAAACACCCGTCCTGTTAGGAAAAGTGCTGTTTAGAAAATAGATTTGAGCTTGAATTTCCGGCATAAAAAATAATAATATATATAATATATAATAAAAAATAAACAATATCATGAATACTAAATGAATAAAAAAATACATAAATAAATAAAAAGTATAAAGTGAAGAATAAAAATAAATAAATAAACAATTACGAATGATATTAGAAATTGAGATTTAATAGCGTCAATTCCAGTTCGAAATGCACTAGTTTTGCTCTAAATAAGGTGTTCCCTTTCCTTGGAGTAAGGCATGTCAAGAGTGATGGATGGGAGACTTGAGGGTAGAATCCTGATCTGATTAGGAGACTGCTGATTAGAAAAGATATTTCAAATTGAATACAAGACATAAAAATTTAATAAATTAAAAAGCATATAATACTGGATAAATAAATAAATAAAATTGTAGAAAAAAACTTAATTAATTAATGAGAGCTTAAATAAACAAATAAAATAAATAAATAAAGTAAATGCAGATGAATAATACTAGAAATATAGCTTTTATAACCGTGGATTCTTGTTTAAATTTGCACTAATATTGCTCTTAATAAAGTACCTTAATCATCGATACATGCTAGGATAGCGAGGGGAGACATGAGTGTGAAACACCCGTCCTGTTAGGAAAAGTGCTGTTTAGAAAATAGATTTGAGCTAGAATTTCCGGCATAAAAAATAATAATATATATAATATATAATAAAAAAATAAACAATATGATGAATACTAAATGAATAAAAAAATATATAAATAAATAAAAAGAATAAAGTGAAGAATAAAAATAAATAAATAAATAAACAATTACGAATGATATTAGATATTGAGATTTAATAGCGTCAATTCCAGTTCGAAATGCACTAGTTTTGCTCTAAATAAGGTGTTCCCTTCCCCTCGAGTAAGGCATGTCGAGAGTGATAGAGGGGAGACTTGAGAGTAGAATCCTGATATGATTAGGAGACTGCTGATTAGAAAAGATATTTCAACTTGAATACAAGACATAAAAATTAATAAATTAAAAAGCATATAGTACTGGATAAATAAATAAATAAAATTATAGAAAAATAAACAAAAAAAATTAATTAATGAGATGTTTAATAAACAAATAAAATAAATAAATAAAGTAAATGCAGATGAATGATACTAGAAATATAGCTTTTATAACCGTGGATTCCTGTTCATATTTGCACTAGTATTCCTCTAAGCAAGTTACCCTAAGCATCGATACATGCTAGGATAGCGAGGGGAGATATGAGTGTGAAACACCCGTCCTGTTAGGAAAAGTGCTGTTTAGAAAATAGATTTGAGCTTGAATTTCCGGCATAAAAAATAATAATATATATAATATATAATAAAAAAATAAACAATACGATGAATACTAAATGAATAAAAATATATATAAATAAATAAAAAGAATAAAGTGAAGAATAAAAATAAATAAATAAATAAACAATTACGAATGATATTAGAAATTGAGATTTAATAGCGTCAATTCCAGTTCGAAATGCACTAGTTTTGCTCTAAATAAGGTGTTCCCTTCCCCTCGAGTAAGGCATGTCGAGAGTGATAGAGGGGAGACTTGAGAGTAGAATCCTGATATGATTAGGAGACTGCTGATTAGAAAAGATATTTCAACTTGAATACAAGACATAAAAATTAATAAATTAAAAAGCATATATTACTGGATAAATAAATAAATAAAATTATAGAAAAATAAACAAAAAAAATTAATTATTGAGATGTTTAATAAATAAATAAAATAAATAAATAAAGTAAATGCAGATGAATGATATTAGAAATATAGCATTTATAATGGTGGATTCCTGTTCAAATTTGCACTAGTATTCCTCTAAGCAAGTTACCCTAAGCATCGATACATGCTAGGATAGCGAGGGGAGATATGAGTGTGAAACACCCGTCCTGTTAGGAAAAGTGCTGTTTAGAAAATAGATTTGAGCTTGAATTTCCGGCATAAAAAAAATAATAATATATATAATATATAATAAAAAAATAAACAATACGATGAATACTAAATGAATAAAAATATATATAAATAAATAAAAAGAATAAAGTGAAGAATAAAAATAAATAAATAAATAAACAATTACGAATGATATTAGAAATTGAGATTTAATAGCGTCAATTCCAGTTCGAAATGCACTAGTTTTGCTCTAAATAAGGTGTTCCCTTCCCCTCGAGTAACGCATGTCGAGAGTGATAGAGGTGAGACTTGAGAGTAGAATCCTGATATGATTAGGAGACTGCTGATTAGAAAAGATATTTCAACTTGAATACAAGACATAAAAATTAATAAATTAAAAAGCATATAGTACTGGATAAATAAATAAATAAAATTATAGAAAAATAAACAAAAAAATATTAATGAGAGGTTTAGTAAACAAATAAAATAAATAAATAAAATAAATGCAGATGAATGATATTAGAAATATAGCATTTATAATGGTGGATTCCTATTCAAATTTGCACTATTATTCCTCTAAACAAGTTACCCTAAGCATCGATACATGCTAAGATAGCGAGGGGAGATATGAGTGTGAAACACCCGTCCTGTTAGGAAAAGTGCTGTTTAGAAAATAGATTTGAGCTTGAATTTCCGGCATAAAAAATAATAATATATATAATATATAATAAAAAATAAACAATATCATGAATACTAAATGAATAAAAAAATACATAAATAAAAAAAAAGTATAAAGTGAAGAATAAAAATAAATAAATAAACAATTACGAATGATATTAGAAATTGAGATTTAATAGCTTTAATTCCAGTTCGAAATGCACTAGTTTTGCTCTAAATAAGGTGTTCCCTTTCCTTGGAGTAAGGCATGTCAAGAGTGATGGATGGGAGACTTGAGGGTAGAATCCTGATCTGATTAGGAGACTGCTGATTAGAAGAGATATTTCAAATTGAATACAAGACATAAAAATTAATAAATTAAAAAGCATATAATACTGGATAAATAACTAAATAAAATTTTAGAAAAAAATTAATTAAATAATGTGAGCTTAAATAAACAAATAAAATAAATAAATAAAGTAAATGCAGATGAATGATACTAGAAATATAGCTTTTATAACCGTGGATTCTTGTTTAAATTTGCACTAGTATTTCTCTAAACAAAGTACCCTAAGCATCGATACATGCTAGGATAGCGAGGGGAGACATGAGTGTGAAACACCCGTCCTGTTAGGAAAAGTGCTGTTTAGAAAATAGATTTGAGCTTGAATTTCCGGCATAAAAAAATAATATATATAATATATAATAAAAAAATAAATAATATGATGAATACTAAATGAGAGAAAATATATATAAATAAATAAAAAGAATAAAGTGAAGAACAAAAATAAATAAATAAACAATTAAGAATGATATTAGAAATTGAGATTTAATAGCGTCAATTCCAGTTCGAAATGCACTAGTTTTGCTCTAAATAAGGTGTTCCCTTCCCCTCGAGTAAGGCATGTCGAGAGTGATAGAGGGGAGACTTGAGAGTAGAATCCTGATATGATTAGGAGACTGCTGATTAGAAAAGATATTTCAACTTGAATACAAGACATAAAAATTAATAAATTAAAAAGCATATAGTACTGGATAAATAAATAAATAAAATTATAGAAAAATAAACAAAAAAAATTAATTAATGAGATGTTTAATAAACAAATAAAATAAATAAATAAAGTAAATGCAGATGAATGATACTAGAAATATAGCTTTTATAACCGTGGATTCCTGTTCATATTTGCACTAGTATTCCTCTAAGCAAGTTACCCTAAGCATCGATACATGCTAGGATAGCGAGGGGAGATATGAGTGTGAAACACCCGTCCTGTTAGGAAAAGTGCTGTTTAGAAAATAGATTTGAGCTTGAATTTCCGGCATAAAAAATAATAATATATATAATATATAATAAAAAAATAAACAATACGATGAATACTAAATGAATAAAAATATATATAAATAAATAAAAAGAATAAAGTGAAGAATAAAAATAAATAAATAAATAAACAATTACGAATGATATTAGAAATTGAGATTTAATAGCGTCAATTCCAGTTCGAAATGCACTAGTTTTGCTCTAAATAAGGTGTTCCCTTCCCCTCGAGTAACGCATGTCGAGAGTGATAGAGGTGAGACTTGAGAGTAGAATCCTGATATGATTAGGAGACTGCTGATTAGAAAAGATATTTCAACTTGAATACAAGACATTAAAATTAATAAATTAAAAAGCATATAGTACTGGATAAATAAATAAATAAAATTATAGAAAAATAAACAAAAAAAATTAATTAATGAGAGGTTTAATAAACAAATAAAATAAATAAATAAAATAAATGCAGCTGAATGATATTAGAAATATAGCATTTATAATGGTGGATTCCTATTCAAATTTGCACTATTATTCCTCTAAACAAGTTACTCTAAGCATCGATACATGCTAAGATAGCGAGGGGAGATATGTGTGTGAAACACCCGTCCTGTTAGGAAAAGTGCTGTTTAGAAAATAGATTTGAGCTTGAATTTCCGGCATAAAAAATAATAATATATATAATATATAATAAAAAATAAACAATATCATGAATACTAAATGAATAAAAAAATACATAAATAAATAAAAAGTATAAAGTGAAGAATAAAAATAAATAAATAAACAATTACGAATGATATTAGAAATTGAGATTTAATAGCGTCAATTCCAGTTCGAAATGCACTAGTTTTGCTCTAAATAAGGTGTTCCCTTTCCTTGGAGTAAGGCATGTCAAGAGTGATGGATGGGAGACTTGAGGGTAGAATCCTGATCTGATTAGGAGACTGCTGATTAGAAAAGATATTTCAAATTGAATACAAGACATAAAAATTTAATAAATTAAAAAGCATATAATACTGGATAAATAAATAAATAAAATTGTAGAAAAAAACTTAATTAATTAATGAGAGCTTAAATAAACAAATAAAATAAATAAATAAAGTAAATGCAGATGAATAATACTAGAAATATAGCTTTTATAACCGTGGATTCTTGTTTAAATTTGCACTAATATTGCTCTTAATAAAGTACCTTAATCATCGATACATGCTAGGATAGCGAGGGGAGACATGAGTGTGAAACACCCGTCCTGTTAGGAAAAGTGCTGTTTAGAAAATAGATTTGAGCTAGAATTTCCGGCATAAAAATAAAAATATATATAATATATAATAAAAAAATAAACAATATGATGAATACTAAATGAATATAAAAATATATAAATAAATAAAAAGAATAAAGTGAAGAATAAATATAAATAAATAAATAAACAATTACGAATGATATTAGATATTGAGATTTAATAGCGTCAATTCCAGTTCGAAATGCACTAGTTTTGCTCTAAATAAGGTGTTCCCTTCCCCTCGAGTAAGGCATGTCGAGAGTGATAGAGGGGAGTCTTGAGAGTAGAATCCTGATATGATTAGGAGACTGCTGATTAGAAAAGATATTTCAACTTGAATACAAAACATTAAAATTAATAAATTAAAAAGCATATAGTACTGGATAAATAAATAAATAAAATTATAGAAAAATAAACAAAAAAATTAATTAATGAGAGGTTTAATAAACAAATAAAATAAATAAATAAAGTAAATGCAGATGAATGATATTCGAAATATAGCATTTATAATGGTGGATTCCTGTTCAAATTTGCACTAGTATTCCTCTAAGCAAGTTACCCTAAGCATCGATACATGCTAGGATAGCGAGGGGAGATATGAGTGTGAAACACCCGTCCTGTTAGGAAAAGTGCTGTTTAGAAAATAGATTTGAGCTTGAATTTCCGGCATAAAAAAATAATAATATATATAATATATAATAAAAAAATAAACACTATGATGAATACTAAATGAATAAAAATATATATAAATAAATAAAAAGAATAAAGTGAAGAACAAAAATAAATAAATAAACAATTATGAATGATATTAGAAATTGAGATGTAGTAGCGTCAATTCCAGTTCGAAATGCACTAGTTTTGCTCCAAAGAAGGTGTTCCCTTTCCCTGGAGTAAGGCACGTCAAGAGTGATGGAGGGGAGACTTGAGGGTAGAATCCTGATCTGATTAGGAGACTGCTGATTAGAAAAGATATTTCAACTTGAATACAAGACATAAAAATTTAATAAATTAAAAAGCATATAATACTGGATAAATAAATAAATAAAATTTTAGAAAAAAAATTAATTAAATAATGTGAGCTTAAATAAACAAATAAAATAAATAAATAAAGTAAATGCAGATGAATGATACTAGAAATATAGCTTTTATAACCGTGGATTCTTGTTTAAATTTGCACTAGTATTTCTCTAAACAAAGTACCCTAAGCATCGATACATGCTAGGATAGCGAGGGGAGACATGAGTGTGAAACACCCGTCCTGTTAGGAAAAGTGCTGTTTAGAAAATAGATTTGAGCTTGAATTTCCGGCACAAAAAAATAATATATATAATATATAATAAAAAAATAAATAATATGATGAATACTAAATCAAAGAAAATATATATAAATAAATAAAAAGAATAAAGTGAAGAACAAAAATAAATAAATAAACAATTATGAATGATATTAGAAATTGAGATTTAATAGCGTCAATTCCAGTTCGAAATGCACTAGTTTTGCTCTAAATAAGGTGTTCCCTACCCCTCGAGTAAGGCATGTCGAGAGTGATAGAGGGGAGACTTGAGAGTAGAATCCTGATATGATTAGGAGACTGCTGATTAGAAAAGATATTTCAACTTGAATACAAGACATAAAAATTAATAAATTAAAAAGCATATAGTACTGGATAAATAAATAAATAAAATTATAGAAAAATAAACAAAAAAATATTAATGAGAGGTTTAGTAAACAAATAAAATAAATAAATAAAATAAATGCAGATGAATGATATTAGAAATATAGCATTTATAATGGTGGATTCCTATTCAAATTTGCACTATTATTCCTCTAAACAAGTTACCCTAAGCATCGATACATGCTAAGATAGCGAGGGGAGATATGAGTGTGAAACACCCGTCCTGTTAGGAAAAGTGCTGTTTAGAAAATAGATTTGAGCTTGAATTTCCGGCATAAAAAAATAATATATATAATATATAATAAAAAAATAAATAATATGATGAATACTAAATGAGAGAAAATATATATAAATAAATAAAAAGAATAAAGTGAAGAACAAAAATAAATAAATAAACAATTAAGAATGATATTAGAAATTGAGATTTAATAGCGTCAATTCCAGTTCGAAATGCACTAGTTTTGCTCTAAATAAGGTGTTCCCTTCCCCTCGAGTAAGGCATGTCGAGAGTGATAGAGGGGAGACTTGAGAGTAGAATCCTGATATGATTAGGAGACTGCTGATTAGAAAAGATATTTCAACTTGAATACAAGACATAAAAATTAATAAATTAAAAAGCATATAGTACTGGATAAATAAATAAATAAAATTATAGAAAAATAAACAAAAAAAATTAATTAATGAGATGTTTAATAAACAAATAAAATAAATAAATAAAGTAAATGCAGATGAATGATACTAGAAATATAGCTTTTATAACCGTGGATTCCTGTTCATATTTGCACTAGTATTCCTCTAAGCAAGTTACCCTAAGCATCGATACATGCTAGGATAGCGAGGGGAGATATGAGTGTGAAACACCCGTCCTGTTAGGAAAAGTGCTGTTTAGAAAATAGATTTGAGCTTGAATTTCCGGCATAAAAAATAATAATATATATAATATATAATAAAAAAATAAACAATACGATGAATACTAAATGAATAAAAATATATATAAATAAATAAAAAGAATAAAGTGAAGAATAAAAATAAATAAATAAATAAACAATTACGAATGATATTAGAAATTGAGATTTAATAGCGTCAATTCCAGTTCGAAATGCACTAGTTTTGCTCTAAATAAGGTGTTCCCTTCCCCTCGAGTAACGCATGTCGAGAGTGATAGAGGTGAGACTTGAGAGTAGAATCCTGATATGATTAGGAGACTGCTGATTAGAAAAGATATTTCAACTTGAATACAAGACATTAAAATTAATAAATTAAAAAGCATATAGTACTGGATAAATAAATAAATAAAATTATAGAAAAATAAACAAAAAAAATTAATTAATGAGAGGTTTAATAAACAAATAAAATAAATAAATAAAATAAATGCAGCTGAATGATATTAGAAATATAGCATTTATAATGGTGGATTCCTATTCAAATTTGCACTATTATTCCTCTAAACAAGTTACTCTAAGCATCGATACATGCTAAGATAGCGAGGGGAGATATGTGTGTGAAACACCCGTCCTGTTAGGAAAAGTGCTGTTTAGAAAATAGATTTGAGCTTGAATTTCCGGCATAAAAAATAATAATATATATAATATATAATAAAAAATAAACAATATCATGAATACTAAATGAATAAAAAAATACATAAATAAATAAAAAGTATAAAGTGAAGAATAAAAATAAATAAATAAACAATTACGAATGATATTAGAAATTGAGATTTAATAGCGTCAATTCCAGTTCGAAATGCACTAGTTTTGCTCTAAATAAGGTGTTCCCTTTCCTTGGAGTAAGGCATGTCAAGAGTGATGGATGGGAGACTTGAGGGTAGAATCCTGATCTGATTAGGAGACTGCTGATTAGAAAAGATATTTCAAATTGAATACAAGACATAAAAATTTAATAAATTAAAAAGCATATAATACTGGATAAATAAATAAATAAAATTGTAGAAAAAAACTTAATTAATTAATGAGAGCTTAAATAAACAAATAAAATAAATAAATAAAGTAAATGCAGATGAATAATACTAGAAATATAGCTTTTATAACCGTGGATTCTTGTTTAAATTTGCACTAATATTGCTCTTAATAAAGTACCTTAATCATCGATACATGCTAGGATAGCGAGGGGAGACATGAGTGTGAAACACCCGTCCTGTTAGGAAAAGTGCTGTTTAGAAAATAGATTTGAGCTAGAATTTCCGGCATAAAAATAAAAATATATATAATATATAATAAAAAAATAAACAATATGATGAATACTAAATGAATATAAAAATATATAAATAAATAAAAAGAATAAAGTGAAGAATAAATATAAATAAATAAATAAACAATTACGAATGATATTAGATATTGAGATTTAATAGCGTCAATTCCAGTTCGAAATGCACTAGTTTTGCTCTAAATAAGGTGTTCCCTTCCCCTCGAGTAAGGCATGTCGAGAGTGATAGAGGGGAGTCTTGAGAGTAGAATCCTGATATGATTAGGAGACTGCTGATTAGAAAAGATATTTCAACTTGAATACAAAACATTAAAATTAATAAATTAAAAAGCATATAGTACTGGATAAATAAATAAATAAAATTATAGAAAAATAAACAAAAAAATTAATTAATGAGAGGTTTAATAAACAAATAAAATAAATAAATAAAGTAAATGCAGATGAATGATATTCGAAATATAGCATTTATAATGGTGGATTCCTGTTCAAATTTGCACTAGTATTCCTCTAAGCAAGTTACCCTAAGCATCGATACATGCTAGGATAGCGAGGGGAGATATGAGTGTGAAACACCCGTCCTGTTAGGAAAAGTGCTGTTTAGAAAATAGATTTGAGCTTGAATTTCCGGCATAAAAAAATAATAATATATATAATATATAATAAAAAAATAAACACTATGATGAATACTAAATGAATAAAAATATATATAAATAAATAAAAAGAATAAAGTGAAGAACAAAAATAAATAAATAAACAATTATGAATGATATTAGAAATTGAGATGTAGTAGCGTCAATTCCAGTTCGAAATGCACTAGTTTTGCTCCAAAGAAGGTGTTCCCTTTCCCTGGAGTAAGGCACGTCAAGAGTGATGGAGGGGAGACTTGAGGGTAGAATCCTGATCTGATTAGGAGACTGCTGATTAGAAAAGATATTTCAACTTGAATACAAGACATAAAAATTTAATAAATTAAAAAGCATATAATACTGGATAAATAAATAAATAAAATTTTAGAAAAAAAATTAATTAAATAATGTGAGCTTAAATAAACAAATAAAATAAATAAATAAAGTAAATGCAGATGAATGATACTAGAAATATAGCTTTTATAACCGTGGATTCTTGTTTAAATTTGCACTAGTATTTCTCTAAACAAAGTACCCTAAGCATCGATACATGCTAGGATAGCGAGGGGAGACATGAGTGTGAAACACCCGTCCTGTTAGGAAAAGTGCTGTTTAGAAAATAGATTTGAGCTTGAATTTCCGGCACAAAAAAATAATATATATAATATATAATAAAAAAATAAATAATATGATGAATACTAAATCAAAGAAAATATATATAAATAAATAAAAAGAATAAAGTGAAGAACAAAAATAAATAAATAAACAATTATGAATGATATTAGAAATTGAGATTTAATAGCGTCAATTCCAGTTCGAAATGCACTAGTTTTGCTCTAAATAAGGTGTTCCCTACCCCTCGAGTAAGGCATGTCGAGAGTGATAGAGGGGAGACTTGAGAGTAGAATCCTGATATGATTAGGAGACTGCTGATTAGAAAAGATATTTCAACTTGAATACAAGACATAAAAATTAATAAATTAAAAAGCATATAGTACTGGATAAATAAATAAATAAAATTATAGAAAAATAAACAAAAAAATATTAATGAGAGGTTTAGTAAACAAATAAAATAAATAAATAAAATAAATGCAGATGAATGATATTAGAAATATAGCATTTATAATGGTGGATTCCTATTCAAATTTGCACTATTATTCCTCTAAACAAGTTACCCTAAGCATCGATACATGCTAAGATAGCGAGGGGAGATATGAGTGTGAAACACCCGTCCTGTTAGGAAAAGTGCTGTTTAGAAAATAGATTTGAGCTTGAATTTCCGGCATAAAAAATAATAATATATATAATATATAATAAAAAAATAAACAATATCATGAATACGAAATGAATAAAAAAATACATAAATAAATAAAAAGTATAAAGTGAAGAATAAAAATAAATAAATAAACAATTACGAATGATATTAGAAATTGAGATTTAATAGCTTCAATTCCAGTTCGAAATGCACTAGTTTTGCTCTAAATAAGGTGTTCCCTTTCCTTGGAGTAAGGCATGTCAAGAGTGATGGATGGGAAACTTGAGGGTAGAATCCTGATCTGATTAGGAGACTGCTGATTAGAAAAGATATTTCAAATTGAATACAAGACATAAAAATTTAATAAATTAAAAAGCATATAATACTGGATAAATAACTAAATAAAATTTTAGAAAAAAATTAATTAAATAATGTGAGCTTAAATAAACAAATAAAATAAATAAATAAAGTAAATGCAGATGAATGATACTAGAAATATAGCTTTTATAACCGTGGATTCTTGTTTAAATTTGCACTAGTATTTCTCTAAACAAAGTACCCTAAGCATCGATACATGCTAGGATAGCGAGGGGAGACATGAGTGTGAAACACCCGTCCTGTTAGGAAAAGTGCTGTTTAGAAAATAGATTTGAGCTTGAATTTCCGGCATAAAAAAATAATATATATAATATATAATAAAAAATAAATAATATGATGAATACTAAATGAGAGAAAATATATATAAATAAATAAAAAGAATAAAGTGAAGAACAAAAATAAATAAATAAACAATTAAGAATGATATTAGAAATTGAGATTTAATAGCGTCAATTCCAGTTCGAAATGCACTAGTTTTGCTCTAAATAAGGTGTTCCCTTCCCCTCGAGTAAGGCATGTCGAGAGTGATAGAGGGGAGACTTGAGAGTAGAATCCTGATATGATTAGGAGACTGCTGATTAGAAAAGATATTTCAACTTGAATACAAGACATAAAAATTAATAAATTAAAAAGCATATATTACTGGATAAATAAATAAATAAAATTATAGAAAAATAAACAAAAAAAATTAATTATTGAGATGTTTAATAAACAAATAAAATAAATAAATAAAGTAAATGCAGATGAATGATATTAGAAATATAGCATTTATAATGGTGGATTCCTGTTCAAATTTGCACTAGTATTCCTCTAAGCAAGTTACCCTAAGCATCGATACATGCTAGGATAGCGAGGGGAGATATGAGTGTGAAACACCCGTCCTGTTAGGAAAAGTGCTGTTTAGAAAATAGATTTGAGCTTGAATTTCCGGCATAAAAAAATAATAATATATATAATATATAATAAAAAAATAAACAATACGATGAATACTAAATGAATAAAAATATATATAAATAAATAAAAAGAATAAAGTGAAGAATAAAAATAAATAAATAAATAAACAATTACGAATGATATTAGAAATTGAGATTTAATAGCGTCAATTCCAGTTCGAAATGCACTAGTTTTGCTCTAAATAAGGTGTTCCCTTCCCCTCGAGTAACGCATGTCGAGAGTGATAGAGGTGAGACTTGAGAGTAGAATCCTGATATGATTAGGAGACTGCTGATTAGAAAAGATATTTCAACTTGAATACAAGACATAAAAATTAATAAATTAAAAAGCATATAGTACTGGATAAATAAATAAATAAAATTATAGAAAAATAAACAAAAAAATATTAATGAGAGGTTTAGTAAACAAATAAAATAAATAAATAAAATAAATGCAGATGAATGATATTAGAAATATAGCATTTATAATGGTGGATTCCTATTCAAATTTGCACTATTATTCCTCTAAACAAGTTACCCTAAGCATCGATACATGCTAAGATAGCGAGGGGAGATATGAGTGTGAAACACCCGTCCTGTTAGGAAAAGTGCTGTTTAGAAAATAGATTTGAGCTTGAATTTCCGGCATAAAAAATAATAATATATATAATATATAATAAAAAAATAAACAATATCATGAATACTAAATGAATAAAAAAATACATAAATAAATAAAAAGTATAAAGTGAAGAATAAAAATAAATAAATAAACAATTACGAATGATATTAGAAATTGAGATTTAATATCTTTAATTCCAGTTCGAAATGCACTAGTTTTGCTCTAAATAAGGTGTTCCCTTTCCTTGGAGTAAGGCATGTCAAGAGTGATGGATGGGAGACTTGAGGGTAGAATCCTGATCTGATTAGGAGACTGCTGATTAGAAAAGATATTTCAAATTGAATACAAGACATAAAAATTTAATAAATTAAAAAGCATATAATACTGGATAAATAACTAAATAAAATTTTAGAAAAAAATTAATTAAATAATGTGAGCTTAAATAAACAAATAAAATAAATAAATAAAGTAAATGCAGATGAATGATACTAGAAATATAGCTTTTATAACCGTGGATTCTTGTTTAAATTTGCACTAGTATTTCTCTAAACAAAGTACCCTAAGCATCGATACATGCTAGGATAGCGAGGGGAGACATGAGTGTGAAACACCCGTCCTGTTAGGAAAAGTGCTGTTTAGAAAATAGATTTGAGCTTGAATTTCCGGCATAAAAAAATAATATATATAATATATAATAAAAAAATAAATAATATGATGAATACTAAATGAGAGAAAATATATATAAATAAATAAAAAGAATAAAGTGAAGAACAAAAATAAATAAATAAACAATTAAGAATGATATTAGAAATTGAGATTTAATAGCGTCAATTCCAGTTCGAAATGCACTAGTTTTGCTCTAAATAAGGTGTTCCCTTCCCCTCGAGTAAGGCATGTCGAGAGTGATAGAGGGGAGACTTGAGAGTAGAATCCTGATATGATTAGGAGACTGCTGATTAGAAAAGATATTTCAACTTGAATACAAGACATAAAAATTAATAAATTAAAAAGCATATAGTACTGGATAAATAAATAAATAAAATTATAGAAAAATAAACAAAAAAAATTAATTAATGAGATGTTTAATAAACAAATAAAATAAATAAATAAAGTAAATGCAGATGAATGATACTAGAAATATAGCTTTTATAACCGTGGATTCCTGTTCAAATTTGCACTAGTATTCCTCTAAGCAAGTTACCCTAAGCATCGATACATGCTAGGATAGCGAGGGGAGATATGAGTGTGAAACACCCGTCCTGTTAGGAAAAGTGCTGTATAGAAAATAGATTTGAGCTTGAATTTCCGGCATAAAAAAATAATAATATATATAATATATAATAAAAAAATAAACAATACGATGAATACTAAATGAATAAAAATATATATAAATAAATAAAAAGAATAAAGTGAAGAATAAAAATAAATAAATAAATAAACAATTACGAATGATATTAGAAATTGAGATTTAATAGCGTCAATTCCAGTTCGAAATGCACTAGTTTTGCTCTAAATAAGGTGTTCCCTTCCCCTCGAGTAACGCATGTCGAGAGTGATAGAGGTGAGACTTGAGAGTAGAATCCTGATATGATTAGGAGACTGCTGATTAGAAAAGATATTTCAACTTGAATACAAGACATTAAAATTAATAAATTAAAAAGCATATAGTACTGGATAAATAAATAAATAAAATTATAGAAAAATAAACAAAAAAAATTAATTAATGAGAGGTTTAATAAACAAATAAAATAAATAAATAAAATAAATGCAGATGAATGATATTAGAAATATAGCATTTATAATGGTGGATTCCTATTCAAATTTGCACTATTATTCCTCTAAACAAGTTACTCTAAGCATCGATACATGCTAAGATAGCGAGGGGAGATATGAGTGTGAAACACCCGTCCTGTTAGGAAAAGTGCTGTTTAGAAAATAGATTTGAGCTTGAATTTCCGGCATAAAAAATAATAATATATATAATATATAATAAAAAATAAACAATATCATGAATACTAAATGAATAAAAAAATACATAAATAAATAAAAAGTATAAAGTGAAGAATAAAAATAAATAAATAAACAATTACGAATGATATTAGAAATTGAGATTTAATAGCGTCAATTCCAGTTCGAAATGCACTAGTTTTGCTCTAAATAAGGTGTTCCCTTTCCTTGGAGTAAGGCATGTCAAGAGTGATGGATGGGAGACTTGAGGGTAGAATCCTGATCTGATTAGGAGACTGCTGATTAGAAAAGATATTTCAAATTGAATACAAGACATAAAAATTTAATAAATTAAAAAGCATATAATACTGGATAAATAAATAAATAAAATTGTAGAAAAAAACTTAATTAATTAATGAGAGCTTAAATAAACAAATAAAATAAATAAATAAAGTAAATGCAGATGAATAATACTAGAAATATAGCTTTTATAACCGTGGATTCTTGTTTAAATTTGCACTAATATTGCTCTTAATAAAGTACCTTAATCATCGATACATGCTAGGATAGCGAGGGGAGACATGAGTGTGAAACACCCGTCCTGTTAGGAAAAGTGCTGTTTAGAAAATAGATTTGAGCTAGAATTTCCGGCATAAAAAATAATAATATATATAATATATAATAAAAAAATAAACAATATGATGAATACTAAATGAATAAAAAAATATATAAATAAATAAAAAGAATAAAGTGAAGAATAAAAATAAATAAATAAATAAACAATTACGAATGATATTAGATATTGAGATTTAATAGCGTCAATTCCAGTTCGAAATGCACTAGTTTTGCTCTAAATAAGGTGTTCCCTTCCCCTCGAGTAAGGCATGTCGAGAGTGATAGAGGGGAGACTTGAGAGTAGAATCCTGATATGATTAGGAGACTGCTAATTAGAAAAGATATTTCAACTTGAATACAAGACATTAAAATTAATAAATTAAAAAGCATATAGTACTGGATAAATAAATAAATAAAATTATAGAAAAATAAACAAAAAAAATTAATTAATGAGAGGTTTAATAAACAAATAAAATAAATAAATAAAGTAAATGCAGATGAATGATATTCGAATTATAGCATTTATAATGGTGGATTCCTGTTCAAATTTCACTAGTATTCCACTAAGCAAGTTACCCTAAGCATCGATACATGCTAGGATAGCGAGGGGAGATATGAGTGTGTAACACCGGTCCTCTTAGGAAAAGTGCTGTTTAGAAAATAGATTTGAGCTTGAATTTCCGGCCTAAAAAAAATATATATATAATATATAATAAAAAAATAAATAATATGATGAATACTAAATGAAAGAAAATATATATAAATAAATAAAAAGAATAAAGTGAAGAACAAAAATAAATAAATAAACAATTATGAATGATATTAGAAATTGAGATTTAATAGCGTCAATTCCAGTTCGAAATGCACTAGTTTTGCTCTAAATAAGGTGTTCCCTTCCCGTCGAGTAAGGCATGTCGAGAGTGATAGAGGGGAGACTTGAGAGTAGAATCCTGATATGATTAGGTGAATGCTGATTAGAAAAGATATTTCAACTTGAATACAAGACATAAAAATTAATAAATTAAAAAGCATATAGTACTGGATAAATAAATAAATAAAATTATAGAAAAATAAACAAAAAAAATTATAGAAAAATAAACAAAAAAAAATTAATTAATGAGATGTTTAATAAACAAATAAAATAAATAAATAAAGTAAATGCAGATGAATGATATTAGAAATATAGCATTTATAATGGTGGATTCCTGTTCAAATTTGCACTAGTATTCCTCTAAGCAAGTTACCGTAAGCATCGATACATGCTAGGATATCGAGGGGAGATATGAGTGTGAAACACCCGTCCTGTTAGGAAAAGTGCTGTTTAGAAAATAGATTTGAGCTTGAATTTCCGGCATAAAAAATAATAATATATATAATATATAATAAAAAAATAAACAATATGATGAATACTAAATGAATAAAAATATATATAAATAAATAAAAAGAATAAAGTGAAGAATAAAAATAAATAAATAAATAAACAATTACGAATGATATTAGAAATTGAGATTTAATAGCGTCAATTCCAGTTCGAAATGCACTAGTTTTGCTCTAAATAAGGTGTTCCCTTCCCCTCGAGTAACGCATGTCGAGAGTGATAGAGGTGAGACTTGAGAGTAGAATCCTGATATGATTAGGAGACTGCTAATTAGAAAAGATATTTCAACTTGAATACAAGACATTAAAATTAATAAATTAAAAAGCATATAGTACTGGATAAATAAATAAATAAAATTATAGAAAAATAAACCAAAAAAAATTAATTAATGAGAGGTTTAATAAACAAATAAAATAAATAAATAAAGTAAATGCAGATGAATGATATTAGAAATATAGCATTTATAATGGTGTATTCCTGTTCAAATTTGCACTAGTATTCCTCTAAGCAAGTTACCCTAAGCATCGATACATGCTAGGATAGCGAGGGGAGATATGAGTGTGAAACACCCGTCCTGTTAGGAAAAGTGCTGTTTAGAAAATAGATTTGAGCTTGAATTTCCGGCATAAAAAAATAATAATATATATAATATATAATAAAAAAATAAACAATATGATGAATACTAAATGAATAAAAATATATATAAATAAATAAAAAGAATAAAGTGAAGAATAAAAATAAATAAATAAATAAACAATTACGAATGATATTAGAAATTGAGATTTAATAGCGTCAATTCCAGTTCGAAATGCACTAGTTTTGCTCTAAATAAGGTGTTCCCTTCCCCTCGAGTAACGCATGTCGAGAGTGATAGAGGTGAGACTTGAGAGTAGAATCCTGATATGATTAGGAGACTGCTAATTAGAAAAGATATTTCAACTTGAATACAAGACATTAAAATTAATAAATTAAAAAGCATATAGTACTGGATAAATAAATAAATAAAATTATAGAAAAATAAACAAAAAAAATTAATTAATGAGAGGTTTAATAAACAAATAAAATAAATAAATAAAGTAAATGCAGATGAATGATATTCGAATTATAGCATTTATAATGGTGGATTCCTGTTCAAATTTGCACTAGTATTCCACTAAGCAAGTTACCCTAAGCATCGATACATGCTAGGATAGCGAGGGGAGATATGAGTGTGAAACACCGGTCCTCTTAGGAAAAGTGCTGTTTAGAAAATAGATTTGAGCTTGAATTTCCGGCCTAAAAAAAAATATATATATAATATATAATAAAAAAATAAATAATATGATGAATACTAAATGAAAGAAAATATATATAAATAAATAAAAAGAATAAAGTGAAGAACAAAAATAAATAAATAAACAATTATGAATGATATTAGAAATTGAGATTTAATAGCGTCAATTCCAGTTCGAAATGCACTAGTTTTGCTCTAAATAAGGTGTTCCCTTTCCTTGGAGTAAGGCATGTCAAGAGTGATGGATGGGAGACTTGAGGGTAGAATCCTGATCTGATTAGGAGACTGCTGATTAGAAAAAATATTTCAAATTGAAAACAAGACATAAAAATTTAATAAATTAAAAAGCATATAATACTGGATA
Source organism: Maratus speciosus (assembly GCA_963932465.1). NCBI lineage: Eukaryota > Metazoa > Arthropoda > Arachnida > Araneae > Salticidae > Maratus > Maratus speciosus. Next base: position 10,613,332 of record OZ010799.1, on the reverse strand, counting down.
AATAAATAAATAAAATTGTAGAAAAAAAATTAATTAAATAATGTGAGCTTAAATAAACAAATAAAATAAATAAATAAAGTAAATGCAGATGAATGATACTAGAAATATAGCTTTTATAACCGTGGATTCTCATTTAAATTTGCACTAGTATTTCTCTAAACAAAGTAGCCTAAGCATCGATACATGCTAGGATAGCGAGGGGAGACATGAGTGTGAAACACCCGTCCTGTTAGGAAAAGTGCTGTTTAGAAAATAGATTTGAGCTTGAATTTCCGGCATAAAAAAATAATATATATAATATATAATAAAAAAATAAACAATATCATGAATACTAAATGAATAAAAAAATACATAAATAAATAAAAAGTATAAAGTGAAGAATAAAAATAAATAAATAAACAATTACGAATGATATTAGAAATTGAGATTTAATAGCGTCAATTCCAGTTCGAAATGCACTAGTTTTGCTCTAAATAAGGTGTTCCCTTTCCTTGGAGTAAGGCATGTCAAGAGTGATGGATGGGAGACTTGAGGGTAGAATCCTGATCTGATTAGGAGACTGCTGATTAGAAAAAATATTTCAAATTGAAAACAAGACATAAAAATTTAATAAATTAAAAAGCATATAATACTGGATAAATAAATAAATAAAATTGTAGAAAAAAACTTAATTAATTAATGAGAGCTTAAATAAACAAATAAAATAAATAAATAAAGTAAATGAGATGAATACTAGAAATATAGCTTTTATAACCGTGGATTCTTGTTTAAATTTGCACTAATATTGCTCTTAATAAAGTACCTTAATCATCGATACATGCTAGGATAGCGAGGGGAGACATGAGTGTGAAACACCCGTCCTGTTAGGAAAAGTGCTGTTTAGAAAATAGATTTGAGCTTGAATTTCCGGCATAAAAAATCATAATATATATAATATATAATAAAAAAATAAACAATATGATGAATACTGAATGAATAAAAAAATATATAAATAAATAAAAAGTATAAAGTGAAGAGTAAAAATAAATAAATAAACAATTACGAATGATATTGGAAATTGAGATTTAATAGCGTCAATTCCAGTTCGAAATGCACTAGTTTTGCTCTAAATGAGGTGTTCCCTTTCCTTGGAGTAAGGCATGTCAAGAGTGATGGAGGGGAGACTTGAGGGTAGAATCCTGATCTCATTAGGAGACTGCTGATTAGAAAAGATATTTCAACTTGAATACAAGACATAAAAATTAATAAATTAAAAACCATATAGTACTAGATAAATAAATAAATAAAATTATAGAAAAATAAACAAAAAAAATTAATTAATGAGAGGTTTAATAAACAAATAAAATAAATAAATAAAGTAAATGCAGATGAATGATATTAGAAATATAGCATTTATAATGGTGGATTCCTGTTCAAATTTCTACTAGTATTCCTCTAAGCAAGTTACCCTAAGCATCGATACATGCTAAGATAGCGAGGGGAGATATGAGTGTGAAACAAGCGTCCTGTTAGGAAAAGTGCTGTTTAGAAAATAGATTTGAGCTTGAATTTCCGGCATAAAAAAATAATAACATATATAATATATAATAAAAAAATAAACAATATGATGAATACTAAATGAATAAAAATATATATAAATAAATAAAAAGAATAAAGTGAAGAATAAAAATAAATAAATAAATAAACAATTAGGAATGATATTAGAAATTGAGATTTAATAGCGTCAATTCCAGTTCGAAATGCACTAGTTTTGCTCTAAATAAGGTATTCCCTTCCCCTCGAGTAAGGCATGTCGAGAGTGATAGAGGGGAGACTTGAGAGTAGAATCCTGATATGATTAGGAGACTGCTGATTAGAAAAGATATTTCAACTTGAATACAAGACATAAAAATTAATAAATTAAAATGCATATAGTACTGGATACATAAATAAATAAAATTATAGAAAAATAAACAAAAAAAATTAATTAATGAGAGGTTTAATAAACAAATAAAATAAATAAATAAAGTAAATGCAGATGAATATTAGAAATATAGCATTTATAATGGTGGATTCCTGTTCAAATTTGCACTAGTATTCCTCTAAGCAAGTTACCCTAAGCATCGATACATGCTAGGATAGCGAGGGGAGATATGAGTGTGAAACACCCGTCCTGTTAGGAAAAGTGCCGTTTAGAAAATAGATTTGAGCTTGAATTTCCGGCATAAAAAAATAATAATATATATAATATATAATAAAAAAATAAACAATATGATGAATACTAAATGAAAGAAAATATATATAAATAAATAAAAAGAATAAAATGAAGAATAAAAATAAATAAATAAACAATTACGAATGATATTATAAATTGAGATTTAATAGCGTCAATTCCAGTTCGAAATGCACTATATTTGTTCTAAATAAGGTGTTCCCTTCCCCTCGAGTAAGGCATGTCAAGAGTGTTTGAGGGGAGACTTGTGGGTAGAATCCTGCTCTGATTAGGAGACTGCTGATTAGAAAAGATATTTCAAATTGAATACAAGACATAAAAATTTAATAAGTTAAAAAGCATATAGTACTGGATAAATAAATAAATAAAATTGTAGAAAAAAAATTAATTAATGAGAGCTTAAATAAACGAACAAAATAAATATATAAAGTAAATGCAGATGAATAATACTAGAAATATAGCTTTTATAACCGTGGATTCTTGTTTAAATTTGCACTAGTATTTCTCTAAACAAAGTACCCTAAGCATCGATACTTGCTAGGATACCGAGGGGAGACATGAGTGTGAAACCCCCGTCCTGTTAGGAAAAGTGCTGTTTAGAAAATAGATTTGAGCTTGAATTTCCGGCCTAAAAAAAAAAATATTTATATATATATAATATATAATAAAAAAATAATAATATGATGAATACTAAATGAAAGAAAATATATATAAATAAATAAAAAGAATAAAGTGAAGAACAAAAATAAATAAATAAACAATTATGGATGATATTAGAAATTGAGATTTCATAGCGTCATTTCCAGTTCGAAATGCAGTAGTTTTGCTCTAAATAAGGTGTTCCCTTTCCCTGGAGTAAGGCACGTCAAGAGTGATGGAGGGGAGACTTGAGGGTAGAATCCTGATCTGATTAGGAGACTGCTGATTAGAAAAGATATTTCAACTTGAATACAAGACATAAAAATTTAATAAATTAAAAAGCTTATAATACTGGATAAATAAATAAATAAAATTTTAGAAAAAAAATTAATTAAATAATGTGAGCTTAAATAAACAAATAAAATAAATAAATAAAGTAAATGCAGATGAATGATACTAGAAATATAGCTTTTATAACCGTGGTTTCTTGTTTAAATTTGCACTAGTATTTCTCTAAACAAAGTACCCTAAGAATCGATACATGCTAGGATAGCGAGGGGGGATATGAGTGTGAAACACCCGTCCTGTTAGGAAAAGTGCTGTTTAGAAAATAGATTTGAGCTTGAATTTCCGGCATAAAAAAATAATAATATATATATAATATATAATAAAAAAATAAACAATATGATGAATACTAAATGAATAAAAATATATATAAATAAATAAAAAGAATAAAGTGAAGAACAAAAATAAATAAATAAACAATTATGAATGATATTAGAAATTGAGATTTAATAGCGTCAATTCCAGTTCGAAATGCACTAGTTTTGCTCTAAATAAGGTGTTCCCTTCCCCTCGAGTAAGGCATGTCGAGAGTGATAGAGGGGAGACTTGAGAGTAGAATCCTGATATGATTAGGAGACTGCTGATTAGAAAAGATATTTCAACTTGAATACAAGACATAAAAATTAATAAATTAAAAAGCATATAGTACTGGATAAATAAATAAATAAAATTATAGAAAAATAAACAAAAAAAATTAATTAATGAGATGTTTAATAAACAAATAAAACAAATAAATAAAGTAAATGCAGATGAATGATATTAGAAATATAGCATTTATAATGGTGGATTCCTGTTCAAATTTGCACTAGTATTCCTCTAAGCAAGTTACCCTAAGCATCGATACATGCTAGGATAGCGAGGGGAGATATGAGTGTGAAACACCCGTCCTCTTAGGAAAAGTGCTGTTTAGAATATAGATTTGAGCTTGAATTTCCGGCATAAAAAATAATAATATATATAATATATAATAAAAAAATAAACAATATGATGAATACTAAATGAATAAAAAAATATATAAATAAATAAAAAGAATAAAGTGAAGAATAAAAATAAATAAATAAATAAACAATTACGAATGATATTAGAAATTGAGATTTAATAGCGTCAATTCCAGTTCGAAATGCACTAGTTTTGCTCTAAATAAGGTGTTCCCTTCCCCTCGAGTAACGCATGTCGAGAGTGATAGAGGTGAGACTTGAGAGTAGAATCCTGATATGATTAGGAGACTGCTGATTAGAAAAGATATTTCAACTTGAATACAAGACATTAAAATTAATAAATTAAAAAGCATATAGTACTGGATAAATAAATAAATAAAATTATAGAAAAATAAACAAAAAAAATTAATTAATGAGAGGTTTAATAAACAAATAAAATAAATAAATAAAGTAAATGCAGATGAATGATATTCGAAATATAGCAATTATAATGGTGGATTCCTGTTCAAATTTGCACTAGTATTCCACTAAGCAAGTTACCCTAAGCATCGATACATGCTAGGATAGCGAGGGGAGATATGAGTGTGAAACACCGGTCCTCTTAGGAAAAGTGCTGTTTAGAAAATAGATTTGAGCTTGAATTTCCGGCCTAAAAATATATATATATATATAACATATAATAAAAAAATAAATAATATGATGAATACTAAATGAAAGAAAATATATATAAATAAACAAAAAGAATAAAGTGAAGAACAAAAATAAATAAATAAACAATTATGGATGATCTTAGAAATTGAGATTTAATAGCGTCAATACCAGTTCGAAATGCACTAGTTTTGCTCTAAATAAGGTGTTCCCTTTCCCTGGAGTAAGGCACGTCAAGAGTGATGGAGGGGAGACTTGAGGGCAGAATCCTGATCTGATTAGGAGACTGCAGATTAGAAAAGATAATTCAACTTGAATACAAGACATAAAAATTAATAAATTAAAAAGTATATAGTACTGGATAAATAAATAAATAAAATTTTAGAAAAAATTAATTAAATAATGTGAGCTTAAATAAACAAATAAAATAAATAAATAAAGTAAATGCAGATGAATGATACTAGAAATATAGCTTTTATAACCGTGGATTCTTGTTTAAATTTGCACTAGTATTTCTCTAAACAAAGTACCCTAAGCATCGATACATGCTAGGATAGCGAGGGGAGACATGAGTGTGAAACACCCGTCCTGTTAGGAAAAGTGCTGTTTAGAAAATAGATTTGAGCTTGAATTTCCGGCATAAAAAAAAATATATAATATATAATAAAAAAATAAATAATATGATGAATACTAAATCAAAGAAAATATATATAAATAAATAAAAAGAATAAAGTGAAGAACAAAAATAAATAAATAAACAATTATGAATGATATTAGAAATTGAGATTTAATAGCGTCAATTCCAGTTCGAAATGCACTAGTTTTGCTCTAAATAAGGTGTTCCCTACCCCTCGAGTAAGGCATGTCGAGAGTGATAGAGGGGAGACTTGAGAGTAGAATCCTGATATGATTAGGAGACTGCTGATTAGAAAAGATATTTCAACTTGAATACAAGACATAAAAATTAATAAATTAAAAAGCATATAGTACTGGATAAATAAATAAAAAAAATTATAGAAAAATAAACAAAAAAATTAATTAATGAGAGGTTTAGTAAACAAATAAAATAAATAAATAAAATAAATGCAGATGAATGATATTAGAAATATAGCATTTATAATGGTGGATTCCTATTCAAATTTGCACTATTATTCCTCTAAACAAGTTACTCTAAGCATCGATACATGCTAAGATAGCGAGGGGAGATATGAGTGTGAAACACCCGTCCTGTTAGGAAAAGTGCTGTTTAGAAAATAGATTTGAGCTTGAATTTCCGGCATAAAAAATAATAATATATATAATATATAATAAAAAAATAAACAATATCATGAATACTAAATGAATAAAAAAATACATAAATAAATAAAAAGTATAAAGTGAAGAATAAAAATAAATAAATAAACAATTACGAATGATATTAGAAATTGAGATTTAATAGCTTCAATTCCAGTTCGAAATGCACTAGTTTTGCTCTAAATAAGGTGTTCCCTTTCCTTGGAGTAAGGCATGTCAAGAGTGATGGATGGGAGACTTGAGGGTAGAATCCTGATCTGATTAGGAGACTGCTGATTAGAAAAGATATTTCAAATTGAATACAAGACATAAAAATTTAATAAATTAAAAAGCATATAATACTGGATAAATAAATAAATAAAATTTTAGAAAAAAATTAATTAAATAATGTGAGCTTAAATAAACAAATAAAATAAATAAATAAAGTAAATGCAGATGAATGATACTAGAAATATAGCTTTTATAACCGTGGATTCTTGTTTAAATTTGCACTAGTATTTCTCTAAACAAAGTACCCTAAGCATCGATACATGCTAGGATAGCGAGGGGAGACATGAGTGTGAAACACCCGTCCTGTTAGGAAAAGTGCTGTTTAGAAAATAGATTTGAGCTTGAATTTCCGGCATAAAAAAATAATATATATAATATATAATAAAAAAATAAATAATATGATGAATACTAAATGAGAGAAAATATATATAAATAAATAAAAAGAATAAAGTGAAGAACAAAAATAAATAAATAAACAATTATGAATGATATTAGAAATTGAGATTTAATAGCGTCAATTCCAGTTCGAAATGCACTAGTTTTGCTCTAAATAAGGTGTTCCCTTCCCCTCGAGTAAGGCATGTCGAGAGTGATAGAGGGGAGACTTGAGAGTAGAATCCTGATATGATTAGGAGACTGCTGATTAGAAAAGATATTTCAACTTGAATACAAGACATAAAAATTAATAAATTAAAAAGCATATAGTACTGGATAAATAAATAAATAAAATTATAGAAAAACAAACAAAAAAAATTAATTAATGATATGTTTAATAAACAAATAAAATAAATAAATAAAGTAAATGCAGATGAATGATATTAGAAATATAGCATTTATAATGGTGGATTCCTGTTCAAATTTGCACTAGTATTCCTCTAAGCAAGTTACCCTAAGCATCGATACATGCTAGGATAGCGAGGGGAGATATGAGTGTGAAACACCCGTCCTGTTAGGAAAAGTGCTGTTTAGAAAATAGATTTGAGCTTGAATTTCCGGCATAAAAAAATAATAATATATATAATATATAATAAAAAAATAAACAATACGATGAATACTAAATGAATAAAAATATATATAAATAAATAAAAAGAATAAAGTGAAGAATAAAAATAAATAAATAAATAAACAATTACGAATGATATTAGAAATTGAGATTTAATAGCGTCAATTCCAGTTCGAAATGCACTAGTTTTGCTCTAAATAAGGTGTTCCCTTCCCCTCGAGTAACGCATGTCGAGAGTGATAGAGGTGAGACTTGAGAGTAGAATCCTGATATGATTAGGAGACTGCTGATTAGAAAAGATATTTCAACTTGAATACAAGACATTAAAATTAATAAATTAAAAAGCATATAGTACTGGATAAATAAATAAATAAAATTATAGAAAAATAAACAAAAAAAATTAATTAATGAGAGGTTTAATAAACAAATAAAATAAATAAATAAAATAAATGCAGATGAATGATATTAGAAATATAGCATTTATAATGGTGGATTCCTATTCAAATTTGCACTATTATTCCTCTAAACAAGTTACTCTAAGCATCGATACATGCTAAGATAGCGAGGGGAGATATGAGTGTGAAACACCCGTCCTGTTAGGAAAAGTGCTGTTTAGAAAATAGATTTGAGCTTGAATTTCCGGCATAAAAAATAATAATATATATAATATATAATAAAAAATAAACAATATCATGAATACTAAATGAATAAAAAAATACATAAATAAATAAAAAGTATAAAGTGAAGAATAAAAATAAATAAATAAACAATTACGAATGATATTAGAAATTGAGATTTAATAGCGTCAATTCCAGTTCGAAATGCACTACTTTTGCTCTAAATAAGGTGTTCCCTTTCCTTGGAGTAAGGCATGTCAAGAGTGATGGATGGGAGACTTGAGGGTAGAATCCTGATCTGATTAGGAGACTGCTGATTAGAAAAGATATTTCAAATTGAATACAAGACATAAAAATTTAATAAATTAAAAAGCATATAATACTGGATAAATAAATAAATAAAATTGTAGAAAAAAACTTAATTAATTAATGAGAGCTTAAATAAACAAATAAAATAAATAAATAAAGTAAATGCAGATGAATAATACTAGAAATATAGCTTTTATAACCGTGGATTCTTGTTTAAATTTGCACTAATATTGCTCTTAATAAAGTACCTTAATCATCGATACATGCTAGGATAGCGAGGGGAGACATGAGTGTGAAACACCCGTCCTGTTAGGAAAAGTGCTGTTTAGAAAATAGATTTGAGCTAGAATTTCCGGCATAAAAAATAATAATATATATAATATATAATAAAAAAATAAACAATATGATGAATACTAAATGAATAAAAAAATATATAAATAAATAAAAAGAATAAAGTGAAGAATAAAAATAAATAAATAAATAAACAATTACGAATGATATTAGATATTGAGATTTAATAGCGTCAATTCCAGTTCGAAATGCACTAGTTTTGCTCTAAATAAGGTGTTCCCTTCCCCTCGAGTAAGCCATGTCGAGAGTGATAGAGGGGAGACTTGAGAGTAGAATCCTGATATGATTAGGAGACTGTTGATTAGAAAAGATATTTCAACTTGAATACAAAACATTAAAATTAATAAATTAAAAAGCATATAGTACTGGATAAATAAATAAATAAAATTATAGAAAAATAAACAAAAAAATTAATTAATGAGAGGTTTAATAAACAAATAAAATAAATAAATAAAGTAAATGCAGATGAATGATATTCGAAATATAGCATTTATAATGGTGGATTCCTGTTCAAATTTGCACTAGTATTCCTCTAAGCAAGTTACCCTAAGCATCGATACATGCTAGGATAGCGAGGGGAGATATGAGTGTGAAACACCCGTCCTGTTAGGAAAAGTGCTGTTTAGAAAATAGATTTGAACTTAAATTTCCGGCATAAAAAATAATAATATATATAATATATAATAAAAAAATAAACACTATGATGAATACTAAATGAATAAAAATATATATAAATAAATAAAAAGAATAAAGTGAAGAACAAAAATAAATAAATAAACAATTATGAATGATATTAGAAATTGAGATTTAGTAGCGTCAATTCCAGTTCGAAATGCACTAGTTTTGCTCTAAAGAAGGTGTTCCCTTTCCCTGGAGTAAGGCACGTCAAGAGTGATGGAGGGGAGACTTGAGGGTAGAATCCTGATCTGATTAGGAGACTGCTGATTAGAAAAGATATTTCAACTTGAATACAAGACATAAAAATTTAATAAATTAAAAAGCATATAATACTGGATAAATAAATAAATAAAATTTTAGAAAAAAAAATTAATTAAATAATGTGAGCTTAAATAAACAAATAAAATAAATAAATAAAGTAAATGCAGATGAATGATACTAGAAATACAGCTTTTATAACCGTGGATTCTTGTTTAAATTTGCACTAGTATTTCTCTAAACAAAGTACCCTAAGAATCGATACATGCTAGGATAGCGAGGGGAGATATGAGTGTGAAACACCCGTCCTGTTAGGAAAAGTGCTGTTTAGAAAATAGATTTGAGCTTGAATTTCCGGCCTAAAAAAAAATATATATATAGTATATAATAAAAAATAAATAATATGATGAATACTAAATGAAAGAAAATATATATAAATAAATAAAAAGAATAAAGTGAAGAACAAAAATAAATAAATAAACAATTATGAATGATATTAGAAATTGAGATTTAATAGCGTCCATTCCAGTTCGAAATGCACTAGTTTTGCTCTAAATAAGGTGTTCCCTTCCCCTCGACTAAGGCATGTCGAGAGTGATAGAGGGGAGACTTGAGAGGAGAATCCTGATATGATAAGGAGACTGCTAAATAGAAAAGATATTTCAACTTGAATACAACACATAAAAATTAATAAATTAAAAAGCATATAGTACTGGATAAATAAATAAATAAAATTATAGAAAAATAAACAAAAAAATTAATTAATGAGAGGTTTAATAAACAAATAAAATAAATAAATAAAGTAAATGCAGATGAATGATATTAGAAATATAGCATTTATAATGGTGGATTCCTGTTCAAATTTGCACTAGTATTCCTCTAAGCAAGTTACCCTAAGCATCGATACATGCTAGGATAGCGAGGGGAGATATGAGTGTGAAACACCCGTCCTGTTAGGAAAAGTGCTGTTTAGAAAATAGATTTGAGCTTGAATTTCCGGCATAAAAAATAATAATATATATAATATATAATAAAAAAATAAACAATATGATGAATACTAAATGAATAAAAATTTATAAATAAATCAAAAGAATAAAGTGAAGAATAAAAATAAATAAATAAATAAACAATTACGAATGATATTAGAAATTGAGATTTAATAGCGTCAATTCCAGTTCGAAATGCACTAGTTTTGCTCTAAATAAGGTGTTCCCTTCCCCTCGAGTAAGGCATGTCGAGAGTGATAGAGGGGAGACTTGAGAGTAGAATCCTGATATGATTAGGAGAATGCTGATTAGAAAAGATATTTCAACTTGAATACAAGACATAAAAATTAATAAATTAAAAAGCATATAGTACTGGATAAATAAATAAATAAAATTATAGAAAAATAAACAAAAAAAATTAATTAATGAGATGTTTAATAAACAAATAAAATAAATAAATAAAGTAAATGCAGATGAATGATATTAGAAATATAGCATTTATAATGGTGGATTCCTGTTCAAATTTGCACTAGTATTCCTCTAAGCAAGTTACCCTAAGCATCGATACATGCTAGGATAGCGAGGGGAGATATGAGTGTGAAACACCCGTCCTGTTAGGAAAAGTGCTGTTTAGAAAATAGATTTGAGCTTGAATTTCCGGCATAAAAAAATAATAATATATATAATATATAATAAAAAAATAAACAATATGATGAATACTAAATGAATAAAAATATATATAAATAAATAAAAAGAATAAAGTGAAGAATAAATATAAATAAATAAATAAACAATTACGAATGATATTAGAAATTGAGATTTAATAGCGTCAATTCCAGTTCGAAATGCACTAGTTTTGCTCTAAATAAGGTGTTCCCTTCCCCTCGAGTAACGCATGTCGAGAGTGATAGAGGTGAGACTTGAGAGTAGAATCCTGATATGATTAGGAGACTGCTAATTAGAAAAGATATTTCAACTTGAATACAAGACATTAAAATTAATAAATTAAAAAGCATATAGTACTGGATAAATAAATAAATAAAATTATAGAAAAATAAACAAAAAAAAATTAATTAATGAGAGGTTTAATAAACAAATAAAATAAATAAATAAAGTAAATGCAGATGAATGATATTCGAAATATAGCATTTATAATGGTGGATTCCTGTTCAAATTTGCACTAGTATTCCACTAAGCAAGTTACCCTAAGCATCGATACATGCTAGGATAGCGAGGGGAGATATGAGTGTGAAACACCGGTCCTCTTAGGAAAAGTGCTGTTTAGAAAATAGATTTGAGCTTGAATTTCCGGCCTAAAAAAAAATATATATATATAATATATAATAAAAAAATAAATAATATGATGAATACTAAATGAAAGAAAATATATAAAAATAAATAAAAAGAATAAAGTGAAGAACAAAAATAAATAAATAAACAATTATGAATGATATTAGAAATTGAGATTTAATAGCGTCAATTCCAGTTCGAAATGCACTAGTTTTGCTCTAAATAAGGTGTTCCCTACCCCTCGAGTAAGGCATGTCGAGAGTGATAGAGGGGAGACTTGAGAGTAGAATCCTGATATGATTAGGAGACTGCTGATTAGAAAAGATATTTCAACTTGAATACAAGACATAAAAATTAATAAATTAAAAAGCATATAGTACTGGATAAATAAATAAATAAAATTATAGAAAAATAAACAAAAAAATTAATTAATGAGAGGTTTAATAAACAAATAAAATAAATAAATAAAGTAAATGCAGATGAATGATATTCGAAATATAGCATTTATAATGGTGGATTCCTGTTCAAATTTGCACTAGTATTCCTCTAAGCAAGTTACCCTAAGCATCGATACATGCTAGGATAGCGAGGGGAGATATGAGTGTGAAACACCCGTCCTGTTAGGAAAAGTGCTGTTTAGAAAATAGATTTGAACTTAAATTTCCGGCATAAAAAATAATAATATATATAATATATAATAAAAAAATAAACACTATGATGAATACTAAATGAATAAAAATATATATAAATAAATAAAAAGAATAAAGTGAAGAACAAAAATAAATAAATAAACAATTATGAATGATATTAGAAATTGAGATTTAGTAGCGTCAATTCCAGTTCGAAATGCACTAGTTTTGCTCTAAAGAAGGTGTTCCCTTTCCCTGGAGTAAGGCACGTCAAGAGTGATGGAGGGGAGACTTGAGGGTAGAATCCTGATCTGATTAGGAGACTGCTGATTAGAAAAGATATTTCAACTTGAATACAAGACATAAAAATTTAATAAATTAAAAAGCATATAATACTGGATAAATAAATAAATAAAATTTTAGAAAAAAAAATTAATTAAATAATGTGAGCTTAAATAAACAAATAAAATAAATAAATAAAGTAAATGCAGATGAATGATACTAGAAATATAGCTTTTATAACCGTGGATTCTTGTTTAAATTTGCACTAGTATTTCTCTAAACAAAGTACCCTAAGAATCGATACATGCTAGGATAGCGAGGGGAGATATGAGTGTGAAACACCCGTCCTGTTAGGAAAAGTGCTGTTTAGAAAATAGATTTGAGCTTGAATTTCCGGCCTAAAAAAAAATATATATATAGTATATAATAAAAAATAAATAATATGATGAATACTAAATGAAAGAAAATATATATAAATAAATAAAAAGAATAAAGTGAAGAACAAAAATAAATAAATAAACAATTATGAATGATATTAGAAATTGAGATTTAATAGCGTCCATTCCAGTTCGAAATGCACTAGTTTTGCTCTAAATAAGGTGTTCCCTTCCCCTCGACTAAGGCATGTCGAGATTGATAGAGGGGAGACTTGAGAGGAGAATCCTGATATGATAAGGAGACTGCTAAATAGAAAAGATATTTCAACTTGAATACAACACATAAAAATTAATAAATTAAAAAGCATATAGTACTGGATAAATAAATAAATAAAATTATAGAAAAATAAACAAAAAAATTAATTAATGAGAGGTTTAATAAACAAATAAAATAAATAAATAAAGTAAATGCAGATGAATGATATTAGAAATATAGCATTTATAATGGTGGATTCCTGTTCAAATTTGCACTAGTATTCCTCTAAGCAAGTTACCCTAAGCATCGATACATGCTAGGATAGCGAGGGGAGATATGAGTGTGAAACACCCGTCCTGTTAGGAAAAGTGCTGTTTAGAAAATAGATTTGAGCTTGAATTTCCGGCATAAAAAATAATAATATATATAATATATAATAAAAAAATAAACAATATGATGAATACTAAATGAATAAAAATATATATAAATAAATCAAAAGAATAAAGTGAAGAATAAAAATAAATAAATAAATAAACAATTACGAATGATATTAGAAATTGAGATTTAATAGCGTCAATTCCAGTTCGAAATGCACTAGTTTTGCTCTAAATAAGGTGTTCCCTTCCCCTCGAGTAAGGCATGTCGAGAGTGATAGAGGGGAGACTTGAGAGTAGAATCCTGATATGATTAGGAGAATGCTGATTAGAAAAGATATTTCAACTTGAATACAAGACATAAAAATTAATAAATTAAAAAGCATATAGTACTGGATAAATAAATAAATAAAATTATAGAAAAATAAACAAAAAAAATTAATTAATGAGATGTTTAATAAACAAATAAAATAAATAAATAAAGTAAATGCAGATGAATGATATTAGAAATATAGCATTTATAATGGTGGATTCCTGTTCAAATTTGCACTAGTATTCCTCTAAGCAAGTTACCCTAAGCATCGATACATGCTAGGATAGCGAGGGGAGATATGAGTGTGAAACACCCGTCCTGTTAGGAAAAGTGCTGTTTAGAAAATAGATTTGAGCTTGAATTTCCGGCATAAAAAAATAATAATATATATAATATATAATAAAAAAATAAACAATATGATGAATACTAAATGAATAAAAATATATATAAATAAATAAAAAGAATAAAGTGAAGAATAAAAATAAATAAATAAATAAACAATTACGAATGATATTAGAAATTGAGATTTAATAGCGTCAATTCCAGTTCGAAATGCACTAGTTTTGCTCTAAATAAGGTGTTCCCTTCCCCTCGAGTAACGCATGTCGAGAGTGATAGAGGTGAGACTTGAGAGTAGAATCCTGATATGATTAGGAGACTGCTAATTAGAAAAGATATTTCAACTTGAATACAAGACATTAAAATTAATAAATTAAAAAGCATATAGTACTGGATAAATAAATAAATAAAATTATAGAAAAATAAACAAAAATATTAATTAATGAGAGGTTTAATAAACAAATAAAATAAATAAATAAAGTAAATGCAGATGAATGATATTCGAAATATAGCATTTATAATGGTGGATTCCTGTTCAAATTTGCACTAGTATTCCACTAAGCAAGTTACCCTAAGCATCGATACATGCTAGGATAGCGAGGGGAGATATGAGTGTGAAACACCGGTCCTCTTAGTAAAAGTGCTGTTTAGAAAATAGATTTGAGCTTGAATTTCCGGCCTAAAAAAAAAAATATATATATAATATATAATAAAAAAATAAATAATATGATAAATACTAAATGAAAGAAAATATATAAAAATAAATAAAAAGAATAAAGTGAAGAACAAAAATAAATAAATAAACAATTATGAATGATATTAGAAATTGAGATTTAATAGCGTCAATTCCAGTTCGAAATGCACTAGTTTTGCTCTAAATAAGGTGTTCCCTACCCCTCGAGTAAGGCATGTCGAGAGTGATAGAGGGGAGACTTGAGAGTAGAATCCTGATATGATTAGGAGACTGCTGATTAGAAAAGATATTTCAACTTGAATACAAGACATAAAAATTAATAAATTAAAAAGCATATAGTACTGGATAAATAAATAAATAAAATTATAGAAAAATAAACAAAAAAATATTAATGAGAGGTTTAGTAAACAAATAAAAAAAATAAATAAAATAAATGCAGATGAATGATATTAGAAATATAGCATTTATAATGGTGGATTCCTATTCAAATTTGCACTATTATTCCTCTAAACAAGTTACTCTAAGCATCGATACGTGCTAAGATAGCGAGGGGAGATATGAGTGTGAAACACCCGTCCTGTTAGGAAAAGTGCTGTTTAGAAAATAGATTTGAGCTTGAATTTCCGGCATAAAAAATAATAATATATATAATATATAATAAAAAAATAAACAATATCATGAATACTAAATGAATAAAAAAATATATAAATAAATAAAAAGTATAAAGTGAAGAATAAAAATAAATAAATAAACAATTACGAATGATATTAGAAATTGAGATTTAATAGCGTCAATTCCAGTTCGAAATGCACTAGTTTTGCTCTAAATAAGCTGTTCCCTTTCCTTGGAGTAAGGCATGTCAAGAGTGATGGATGGGAGACTTGAGGGTAGAATCCTGATCTGATTAGGAGACTGCTGATTAGAAAAGATATTTCAAATTGAAAACAAGACATAAAAATTTAATAAATTAAAAAGCATATAATACTGGATAAATAAATAAATAAAATTGTAGAAAAAAACTTAATTAATTAATGAGAGCTTAAATAAACAAATAAAATAAATAAATAAAGTAAATGCAGATGAATACTAGAAATATAGCTTTTATAACCGTGGATTCTTGTTTAAATTTGCACTAATATTGCTCTTAATAAAGTACCTTAATCATCGATACATGCTAGGATAGCGAGGGGAGACATGAGTGTGAAACACCCGTCCTGTTAGGAAAAGTGCTGTTTAGAAAATAGATTTGAGCTTGAATTTCCGGCATAAAAAATAATAATATATATAATATATAATAAAAAAATAAACAATATGATGAATACTAAATGAATAAAAAAATATATAAATAAATAAAAAGTATAAAGTGAAGAATAAAAATAAATAAATAAACAATTACGAATGATATTAGAAATTGAGATTTAATAGCGTCAATTCCAGTTCGAAATGCACTAGTTTTGCTCTAAATAAGGTGTTCCCTTTCCTTGGAGTAAGGCATGTCAAGAGTGATGGAGGGGAGACTTGAGGGTAGAATCCTGATCTGATTAGGAGACTGCTGATTAGAAAAGATATTTCAACTTGAATACAAGACATAAAAATTAATAAATTAAAAAACATATAGTACTAGATAAATAAATAAATAAAATTATAGAAAAATAAACAAAAAAAATTAATTAATGAGAGGTTTAATAAACAAATAAAATAAATAAATAAAGTAAATGCAGATGAATGATATTAGAAATATAGCATTTATAATGGTGGATTCCTGTTCAAATTTGCACTAGTATTCCTCTAAGCAAGTTACCCTAAGCATCGATACATGCTAGGATAGCGATGGGAGATATGAGTGTGAAACACCCGTCCTGTTAGGAAAAGTGCTGTTTAGAAAATAGATTTGAGCTTGAATTTCCGGCATAAAAAAAATATATATATATAATATATAATAAAAAAATAAATAATATGATGAATACTAAATGAAAGAAAATATATATAAATAAATAAAAAGAATAAAGTGAAGAACAAAAATAAATAAATAAACAATTATGAATGATATTAGAAATTGAGATTTAATAGCGTCCATTCCAGTTCGAAATGCACTAGTTTTGCTCTAAATAAGGTGTTCCCTTCCCCTCGACTAAGGCATGTCGAGAGTGATAGAGGGGAGACTTGAGAGTAGAATCCTGATATGATTAGGAGACTGCTGATTAGAAAAGATATTTCAACTTGAATACAAGACATAAAAATTAATAAATTAAAAAGCATATAGTACTGGATAAATAAATAAATAAAATTATAGAAAAATAAACAAAAAATTAATTAATGAGAGGTTTAATAAACAAATAAAATAAATAAATAAAGCAAATGCAGATGAATGATATTAGAAATATAGCATTTATAATGGTGGATTCCTGTTCCAATTTGCACTAGTATTCCTCTAAGCAAGTTACCCTAAGCATCGATACATACTAGGATAGCGAGGGGAGATATGAGTGTGAAACACCCATCCTGTTAGGAAAAGTGCTGTTTAGAAAATAGTTTTGAGCTTGAATTTCCGGCATAAAAAAATAATAATATATATAATATATAATAAAAAAATAAACAATATGATGAATACTAAATGAATAAAAATATATATAAATAAATAAAAAGAATAAAGTGAAGAATACAAATAAATAAATAAATAAACAATTACGAATGATATTAGAAATTGAGATTTACTAGCGTCAATTCCAGTTCGAAATGCACTAGTTTTGCTCTAAATAAGGTGTTCCTTTCCCCTCGAGTAAGGCATGTCGAGAGTGATAGAGGGGAGACATGAGAGTAGATTCCTGATATGATTAGGAGACTGCTGATTAGAAAAGATATTTCAACTTGAATACAAGACATTAAAATTAATAAATTAAAAAGCATATAGTTCTGGATAAATAAATAAATAAAATTATAGAAAAATAAACAAAAAAAATTAATTAATGAGAGGTTTAATAAACAAATAAAATAAATAAATAAAGTAAATGCAGATGAATGATATTAGAAATATAGCATTTATAAAGGTGGATTCCTGTTCAAATTTGCACTAGTATTCCTCTAAGCAAGTTACCCTAAGCATCGATACATGCTAGGATAGCGAGGGGAGATATGAGTGTGAAACACCCGTCCTGTTATGAAAAGTGCTGTTTAGAAAATAGATTTGAGCTTGAATTTCCCGCATAAAAAAATAATAATATATATAATATATAATAAAAAAATAATCAATATGATGAATACTAAATGAATAAAAATATATATAAATAAACAAAAAGAATAAAGTGAAGAATAAAAATAAATAAATAAATAAACAATTACGAATGATATTAGAAATTGAGATTTAATAGCGTAAATTCCAGTTCAAAATGCACTAGTTTTGCTCTAACTAAGGTGTTCCCTTCCCCTCGAGTAAAGCATGTCGAGAGTGATAGAGGGGAGACTTGAGAGTAGAATCCTGATATGATTAGCAGACTGCTGATTAGAAAAGATATTTCAACTTGAATACAAAACATTAAAATTAATAAATTAAAAAGCATATAGTACTGGATAAATAAATAAATAAAATTATAGAAAAATAAACAAAAAAAATTAATTAATGAGAGGTTTAATAAACAAATAAAATAAATAAATAAAGTAAATGCAGATGAATGATATTCGAAATATAGCATTTATAATGGTGGTTTCCTGTTCAAATTTGCACTAGTATTCCTCTAAGCAAGTTACCCTAAGCATCGATACATGCTAGGATAGCGAGGGGAGATATGAGTGTGAAACACACGTCCTGTTATGAAAAGTGCTGTTTAGAAAATAGATTTGAGCTTAAATTTCCGGCATAAATAATAATAATATATATATAATATATAATAAAAAAATAAACAATATGATGAATACTAAATGAATAAAAATATATATAAATAAATAAAAAGAATAAAGTGAAGAACAAAAATAAATAAATAAACAATTATGAATGATATTAGAAATTGAGATTTAATAGCGTCCATTCCAGTTCGAAATGCACTAGTTTTGCTCTAAATAAGGTGTTCCCTTTCCTTGGAGTAAGGCATGTCAAGAGTGATGGATGGGAGACTTGAGGGTAGAATCCCGATCTGATTAGGAGACTGCTGATTAGAAAAGATATTTCAAATTGAATACAAGACATAAAAATTTAATAAATTAAAAAGCATATAATACTGGATAAATAAATAAATAAAATTTTAGAAAAAAATTAATTAAATAATGTGAGCTTAAATAAACAATTAAAATAAATAAATAAAGTAAATGCAGATGAATGATACTAGAAATATTGCTTTTATAACCGTGGATTCTTGTTTAAATTTGCACTAGTATTTCTCTAAACAAAGTACCCTAAGCATCGATACATGCTAGGATAGCGAGGGGAGACATGAGTGTGAAACACCCGTCCTGTTAGGAAAAGTGCTGTTTAGAAAATAGATTTGAGCTTGAATTTCCGGCATAAAAAAATAATAATATATATAATATATAATAAAAAAATAAGCAATATGATGAATACTAAATGAATAAAAATATATATAAATAAATAAAAAGAATAAAGTGAAGAATAAAAATAAATAAATAAATAAACAATTACGAATGATATTAGAAATTGAGATTTAATAGCGTCAATTCCAGTTCGAAATGCACTAGTTTTGCTCTAAATAAGGTGTTCCATTCCCCTCGAGTAACGCATGTCGAGAGTGATAGAGGTGAGACTTGAGAGTAGAATCCTGATATGATTAGGAGACTGCTGATTAGAAAAGATATTTCAACTTGAATACAAGACATTAAAATTAATAAATTAAAAAGCATATAGTACTGGATAAATAAATAAATAAAATTATAGAAAAATAAACAAAAAAAATTAATTAATGAGAGGTTTAATAAACAAATTAAATAAATAAATAAAGTAAATGCAGATGAATGATATTCGAAATATAGCATTTATAATGGTGGATTCCTGTTCAAATTTGCACTAGTATTCCACTAAGCAAGTTACCCTAAGCATCGATACATGCTAGGATAGCGAGGGGATATATGCGTGTGAAACACCGGTCCTCTTAGGAAAAGTGCTGTTTAGAAAATAGATTTGAGCTTGAATTTCCGGCATAAAAAAATAATATATATAATATATAATAAATAAATAAATAATATGATGAATACTAAATGAAAGAAAATATATATAAATAAATAAAAAGAATAAAGTGAAGAACAAAAATAAATAAATAAACAATTATGAATGATATTAGAAATTGAGATTTAATAGCGTCAATTCCAGTTCGAAATGCACTAGTTTTGCTCTAAATAAGTTGTTCACTACCCCTCGAGTAAGGCATGTCGAGAGTGATAGAGGGGAGACTTGAGAGTAGAATCCTGATATGATTAGGAGACTGCTGATTAGAAAAGATATTTCAACTTGAATACAAGACATAAAAATTAATAAATTAAAAAGCATATAGTACTGGATAAATAAATAAATAAAATTATAGAAAAATAAACAAAAAAATATTAATGAGAGGTTTAGTAAACAAATAAAATAAATAAATAAAATAAATGCAGATGAATGATATTAGAAATATAGCATTTATAATGGTGGATTCCTATTCAAATTTGCACTATTATTCCTCTAAACAAGTTACTCTAAGCATCGATACATGCTAGGATAGCGAGGGGAGATATGAGTGTGAAACACCCGTCCTGTTATGAAAAGTGCTGTTTAGAAAATAGATTTGAGCTTGAATTTCCCGCATAAAAAAATAATAATATATATAATATATAATAAAAAAATAATCAATATGATGAATACTAAATGAATAAAAATATATATAAATAAATAAAAAGAATAAAGTGAAGAATAAAAATAAATAAATAAATAAACAATTACGAATGATATTAGAAATTGAGATTTAATAGCGTAAATTCCAGTTCAAAATGCACTAGTTTTGCTCTAACTAAGGTGTTCCCTTCCTCTCGAGTAAAGCATGTCGAGAGTGATAGAGGGGAGACTTGAGAGTAGAATCCTGATATGATTAGCAGACTGCTGATTAGAAAAGATATTTCAACTTGAATACAAAACATTAAAATTAATAAATTAAAAAGCATATAGTACTGGATAAATAAATAAATAAAATTATAGAAAAATAAACAAAAAAAATTAATTAATGAGAGGTTTAATAAACAAATAAAATAAATAAATAAAGTAAATGCAGATGAATGATATTCGAAATATAGCATTTATAATGGTGGTTTCCTGTTCAAATTTGCACTAGTATTCCTCTAAGCAAGTTACCCTAAGCATCGATACATGCTAGGATAGCGAGGGGAGATATGAGTGTGAAACACCCGTCCTGTTATGAAAAGTGCTGTTTAGAAAATAGATTTGAGCTTAAATTTCCGGCATAAAAAATAATAATATATATATAATATATAATAAAAAAATAAACAATATGATGAATACTAAATGAATAAAAATATATATAAATAAATAAAAAGAATAAAGTGAAGAACAAAAATAAATAAATAAACAATTATGAATGATATTAGATATTGCGATTTAGTAGCGTCAATTCCAGTTCGAAATGCACTAGTTTTGCTCTAAATAAGGTGTTCCCTTTCCCTGGAGTAAGGCACGTCAAGAGTGATGGAGGGGAGACTTGAGGGTAGAATCCTGATCTGATTAGGAGACTGCTGATTAGAAAAGATATTTCAACTTGAATACAAGACATAACAATTTAATAAATTAAAAAGCATATAATACTGGATAAATAAATAAATAAAATTTTAGAAAAAAAATTAATTAAATAATGTGAGCTTAAATAAACAAATAAAATAAATAAATAAAGTAAATGCAGATGAATGATACTAGAAATATAGCTTTTATAACCGTGGATTCTTGTTTAAATTTGCACTAGTATTTCTCTAAACAAAGTACCCTAAGAATCGATACATGCTAGGATAGCGAGGGGAGATATGAGTGTGAAACACCCGTCCTGTTAGGAAAAGTGCTGTTTAGAAAATAGATTTGAGCTTGAATTTCCGGAATAAAAAAAATATATATATAGTATATAATAAAAAAATAAATAATATGATGAATACTAAATGAAAGAAAATATATATAAATAAATAAAAAGAATAAAGTGAAGAACAAAAATAAATAAATAAACAATTATGAATGATATTAGAAATTGAGATTTAATAGCGTCCATTCCAGTTCGAAATGCACTAGTTTTGCTCTAAATAAGGTGTTCCCTTCCCCTCGACTAAGGCATGTCGAGAGTGATAGAGGGGAGACTTGAGAGTAGAATCCTGATATGATTAGGAGACTGCTGATTAGAAAAGATATTTCAACTTGAATACCAGACATAAAAATTAATAAATTAAAAAGCATATAGTACTGGATAAATAAATAAATAAAATTATAGAAAAATAAACAAAAAAATTAATTAATGAGAGGTTTAATAAACAAATAAAATAAATAAATAAAGTAAATGCAGATGAATGATATTAGAAATATAGCATTTATAATGGTGGATTCCTGTTCAAATTTGCACTAGTATTCCTCTAAGCAAGTTACCCTAAGCATCGATACATGCTAGGATAGCGAGGGGAGATATGAGTGTGAAACACCCATCCTGTTAGGAAAAGTGCTGTTTAGAAAATAGATTTGAGCTTGAATTTCCGGCATAAAAAAATAATAATATATATAATATATAATAAAAAAATAAACAATATGATGAATACTAAATGAATAAAAATATATATAAATAAATAAAAAGAATAAAGTGAAGAATACAAATAAATAAATAAATAAACAATTACGAATGATATTAGAAATTGAGATTTACTAGCGTCAATTCCAGTTCGAAATGCACTAGTTTTGCTCTAAATAAGGTGTTCCTTTCCCCTCGAGTAAGGCATGTCGAGAGTGATAGAGGGGAGACATGAGAGTAGAATCCTGATATGATTAGGAGACTGCTGATTAGAAAAGATATTTCAACTTGAATACAAGACATAAAAATTAATAAATTAAAAAGCATATAGTACTGGATAAATAAATAAATAAAATTATAGAAAAATAAACAAAAAAATATTAATGAGAGGTTTAGTAAACAAATAAAATAAATAAATAAAATAAATGCAGATGAATGATATTCGAAATATAGCATTTATAATGGTGGATTCCTGTTCAAATTTGCACTAGTATTCCACTAAGCAAGTTACCCTAAGCGTCGATACATGCTAGGATAGCGAGGGGAGATATGAGTGTGAAACACTGGTCCTCTTAGGAAAAGTGCTGTTTAGAAAATAGATTTGAGCTTGAATTTCCGGCCTAAAAAATATATATATATATATAACATATAATAAAAAAATAAATAATATGATGAATACTAAATGAAAGAAAATATATATAAATAAACAAAAAGAATAAAGTGAAGAACAAAAATAAATAAATAAACAATTATGGATGATCTTAGAAATTGAGATTTAATAGCGTCAATTCCAGTTCGAAATGCACTAGTTTTGCTCTAAATAAGGTGTTCCCTTTCCCTGGAGTAAGGCACGTCAAGAGTGATGGAGGGCAGACTTGAGGGCAGAATCCTGATCTGATTAGGAGACTGCAGATTAGAAAAGATATTCCAACTTGAATACAAGACATAAAAATTAATAAATTAAAAAGCATATAGTTCTGGATAAATAAATAAATAAAATTATAGAAAAATAAACAAAAAAATTAATTAATGAGAGGTTTAATAAACAAATAAAATAAATAAATAAAGTAAATGCAGATGAATGATATTAGAAATATAGCATTTATAATGGTGGATTCCTGTTCAAATTTGCACTAGTATTTCTCTAAACAAAGTACCCTAAGCATCGATACATGCTAGGATAGCGAGGGGAGACATGAGTGTGAAACACCCGTCCTGTTAGGAAAAGTGCTGTTTAGAAAATAGATTTGAGCTTGAATTTCCGGCATAAAAAAATAATATATATAATATATAATAAAAAAATAAATAATATGATGAATACTAAATCAAAGAAAATATATATAAATAAATAAAAAGAATAAAGTGAAGACAAAAATAAATAAATAAACAATTATGAATGATATTAGAAATTGAGATTTAATAGCGTCATTTCCAGTTCGAAATGCACTAGTTTTGCTCTAAATAAGGTGTTCCCTACCCCTCGAGTAAGGCATGTCGAGAGTGATAGAGGGGAGACTTGAGAGTAGAATCCTGATATGATTAGGAGACTGCTGATTAGAAAAGATATTTCAACTTGAATACAAGACATAAAAATTAATAAATTAAAAAGCATATAGTACTGGATAAATAAATAAATAAAATTATAGAAAAATAAACAAAAAAATATTAATGAGAGGTTTAGTAAACAAATAAAATAAATAAATAAAATAAATGCAGATGAATGATATTAGAAATATAGCATTTATAATGGTGGATTCCTATTCAAATTTGCACTATTATTCCTCTAAACAAGTTACTCTAAGCATCGATGCATGCTAAGATAGCGAGGGGAGATATGAGTGTGAAACGCCCGTCCTGTTAGGAAAAGTGCTGTTTAGAAAATAGATTTGAGCTTGAATTTCCGGCATAAAAAATAATAATATATATAATATATAATAAAAAAATAAACAATATCATGAATACTAAATGAATAAAAAAATACATAGATAAATAAAAAGTATAAAGTGAAGAATAAAAATAAATAAATAAACAATTACGAATGATATTAGAAATTGAGATTTAATAGCTTCAATTCCAGTTCGAAATGCACTAGTTTTGCTCTAAATAAGTTGTTCCCTTTCCTTGGAGTAAGGCATGTCAAGAGTGATGGATGGGAGACTTGAGGGTAGAATCCTGATCTGATTAGGAGACTGCTGATTAGAAAAGATATTTCAAATTGAATACAAGACATAAAAATTTAATAAATTAAAAAGCATATAATACTGGATAAATAAATAAATAAAATTTTAGAAAAAAATTAATTAAATAATGTGAGCTTAAATAAACAATTAAAATAAATAAATAAAGTAAATGCAGATGAATGATACTAGAAATATTGCTTTTATAACCGTGGATTCTTGTTTAAATTTGCACTAGTATTTCTCTAAACAAAGTACCCTAAGCATCGATACATGCTAGGATAGCGAGGGGAGACATGAGTGTGAAACACCCGTCCTGTTAGGAAAAGTGCTGTTTAGAAAATAGATTTGAGCTTGAATTTCCGGCATAAAAAATAATATATATAATATATAATAAAAAAATAAATAATATGATGAATACTAAATGAGAGAAAATATATATAAATAAATAAAAAGAATAAAGTGAAGAACAAAAATAAATAAATAAACAATTATGAATGATATTAGAAATTGAGATTTAATAGCGTCAATTCCAGTTCGAAATGCACTAGTTTTGCTCTAAATAAGGTGTTCCCTTCCCCTCGAGTAAGGCATGTCGAGAGTGATAGAGGGGAGACTTGAGAGTAGAATCCTGATATGATTAGGAGACTGCTGATTAGAAAAGATATTTCAACTTGAATACAAGACATAAAAATTAATAAATTAAAAAGCATATAGTACTGGATAAATAAATAAATAAAATTATAGAAAAATAAACAAAAAAAATTAATTAATGAGATGTTTAATAAACAAATAAAATAAATAAATTAATTAAATGCAGATGAATGATATTAGAAATATAGCATTTATAATGGTGGATTCCTGTTCAAATTTGCACTAGTATTCCTCTAAGCAAGTTACCCTAAGCATCGATACATGCTAGGATAGCGAGGGGAGATATGAGTGTGAAACACCCGTCCTGTTAGGAAAAGTGCTGTTTAGAAAATAGATTTGAGCTTGAATTTCCGGCATAAAAAAATAATAATATATATAATATATAATAAAAAAATAAGCAATATGATGAATACTAAATGAATAAAAATATATATAAATAAATAAAAAGAATAAAGTGAAGAATAAAAATAAATAAATAAATAAACAATTACGAATGATATTAGAAATTGAGATTTAATAGCGTGAATTCCAGTTCGAAATGCACTAGTTTTTCTCTAAATAAGGTGTTCCATTCCCCTCGAGTAACGCATGTCGAGAGTGATAGAGGTGAGACTTGAGAGTAGAATCCTGATATGATTAGGAGACTGCTGATTAGAAAAGATATTTCAACTTGAATACAAGACATTAAAATTAATAAATTAAAAAGCATATAGTACTGGATAAATAAATAAATAAAATTATAGAAAAATAAACAAAAAAAAAATTAATTAATGAGAGGTTTAATAAACAAATAGAATAAATAAATAAAGTAAATGCAGATGAATGATATTCGAAATATAGCATTTATAATGGTGGATTCCTGTTCAAATTTGCACTAGTATTCCACTAAGCAAGTTACCCAAAGCATCGATACATGCTAGGATAGCGAGGGGATATATGCGTGTGAAACACCGGTCCTCTTAGGAAAAGTGCTGTTTAGAAAATAGATTTGAGCTTGAATTTCCGGCATAAAAAAATAATATATATAATATATAATTGTCTGAGCGAAGCGAAGGCTAATACTCAGCGAAATATTACTGTCCGGACACTTTACTACTACGATGGATATTAACGCCATGTCCTACTAAAAAAAAAGCCTAATAAAAGCCTTTCGTCAAGCATAACTCAAAAAATATTTGTCGGATTTCTTTTCTGATTGCACCAGAAGGTACCTATGAGGGTCGCCTACTGAATGCACCTACTATGAAAAATAAGTTCCAAACCGTTTAAAAATTATATAGAAAAAACTCTTAAAAAAGCACAATTTATCTGCATACGTCACAGAAATTTGGTGTGCGTCACTTTCACCGGTTGATGTTTTCGTAGACAATTGCTTTGAACACATGGAGCAAATAAAAAAAAATAAGCACGCACTAATATTGAATAGATCAGTTTCAATCACGTGATCACAAACCTTGCAACAACCCGTGGCAACCAGTTTTGGTGGGCAAACAAGTAATAATACAGTATTCCGTACCACGGTGACCGTTTTTAGCCTGTTGTATAAAATCTGGCATGTTGTATGACATACAATTGTGGATGATTAAAACAAAAGACATAAGTGTTTATTGATCCGGGAAGTTATCTTTCTCTGGATGTCTGTCTGCCTATCATACAGCATGCAATTTTCTTGTAAAGGATGATATTATTATGCAGTAAAACCTCCATAACGGACACACCCGATTAGTGGACACCTCTATTTAGCGGGCATTTTTTCGATTACCAACCCTTAAATAACTGTACATGTTTTAGTCTCAGTAGCGGTCACCTCTAAATAGAGGACAAATTCTGCATTCTCGGGGTGTCCGCTATTCAGAGGTTTTACTGTATATAATATTGATAATTATTTTACAGGGCCGCACAAAAGAATAAGAATATATGAAACGAATATAAACTAAATTCGGGATTGGTCGATCGCTGATGGTAATGTAATTTTAGGATGTTGTTACAGTCATCCGCAGCATGTTTTTAGAGTTTCGTTCATCTAACGAAACCCTACCTGTCTCACTCCTTTGTCTGTCTCTTTGTCCGTCTGTCACAGAAACCGTTCTCAGAAACTATATATGTCGGAGACTTGAAAATTTGCATACTTATAGCTGAACACCACACATCAAATGGCAAATAATAAAATTTTGAAAAAGTCTAATATTTAACCCTCTGGGTTCTAACTTGCGTATTTTAAGCAATTTTTCTAACTCAGCCCCTAATTTAATTAAGTTGGAGACATGAAATTTTGCATACTTATAGCTGAACATCTCACATCAAACGACAAATAATAAAATTTTGAAAAAAGGCTTAATATTTAACCCTTTGGGCTCTAACTTGTGTATTTAAAGCAATTTTTCTAACTCAGCCTCTAATTAAGTTGGAGACATGAAAGTTTGCATACTTATAGCCGAGCACTTGCGATAACAAGATAAATCATAAAATTTTGAAAAAGTCATATTTAACCCTCCGGTCTCTAACTTCTGTATTTTAAGCAATTATTCTAACTCAGCCCCTAATTAAGTTGGAGACATGACATTTTGCATACTTATAGCTGAACACCTCACATCAAACGACAAATAATAAAATTTTGAAAAAGTCTAATATTTAACCCTCTGGGCTCTAACTTATGCATTTTAAGCAATTTTTCTAACTCATCCCCTAACTAAGTTGGAGACTTGAAAGTTTGCATAATAATAGCTGAACACTTGCGATATTACGATAAATCAAAAAAATTTTAAAAAGTCATATTTAACCCTCCAGTTTCTAACTTCTGTATTTTAAGCAATTTTTCTAACGCAGCCCCTAATTAAGTTGGAGACATGAAATTTTGCATACTTATAGCTGAACACCTCACATCAAACGACAAATAATAAAATTTTGAAAAAGGTCTAATATTTAACCCTTTGGGCTTTAACTTGTGTATTTTAAGCAATTTTTCTAACTCAGCCCCTAATTAAGTTGGAGACATGAAATTTTGCATACTTATAGCTTAACACCTCACATCAAACAGCAAATAATAAAATTTTGAAAAAGTCTAATATTTAACCCTCTGTTCTCTAACTTGGGTATTTAAAGCAATTTTTCTAACTCAGCCCCTAATTATGTTGGAAACATAAAAATTTGCATACTTATAGCTGAACACCTCACATCAAACGACAAATAATAAAATTTTGAAAAAAATCTAATATTTAACCTCTAATATTTTGTCTCGCGCAATTTTTAAATTTGAACTGTTTTGCAATACTATTTTTTGTTCATTTTGCATAGTAAGTGTAATGTGACGTAATTTGTTATATTTCAGATTTCTAACGCATGTTAATGAATTTATTTTACAATATCCTTTCTCTTTTAAAATTCACATGTAAATATAGTTTTTATGGCGTAATTTCCAATAAGTGCCTGCTTTTTATACTTAATTATTTAATTCTAATTTGAAGGTTTTTTCCTGTTTATAATAGTAACGTGTAAATAATTTTTTTATTTGAAGCAAACATTATTGTTTGCGCTGCTTATACAGTTGGCAACAGTTTAAATTAATACCATTTTCTAAAATATGTAAAAAATATCTGTCAAAATGCTGAATATTTGAATTTAAAATAGAAATAAAACCTCAAAAAATGAGTCAAATTAAAAAAAATTAATGAAATCTGCAGACCGGAATCTTCTATTGAATAAAATGATCTAAAAATGATTAAATTCCCATGTATAGCTTTTGCTCTTATAAATTCTTTTTAATGGAACGATTTTGTCCAACTTTAGCATTAAATATCTCTTAAAATAATTCTTCGATTTGAAAACTGTATGCATTAGTGTGTTGATCAAACATTTCGCTATAATACCACCGATTTTCATATATTTGTATGCAATAGTTTTCTTAATATTAACGAAGAAAGACCTCCGGTCACAAAAAATTCAAAACCGGTGGCGGCGGCTGTGACAGCGTTAGTTACTTTTTATAGAATAGAGAGATATATAAAAATGAAAACTTGTCTATCTGTCTGTCCGTAATTCTATAAAAAATCCACAATTTGGAAGCTAAAATTGTGAACAGATACGTACATGTGTATTAAAACATGGCCGAGACAACTAAAGTAATCCGGAATCGAAATAACTTTTAGTTAATTTTTAATTAATAAAAACCCACCAATTTAACAGCAATTTCTTATCAAATTTAAACATTTTTCGTTATAGCAGTTGCCAACAATTAAAAAACACAATAAAATTATTACTACAACAATTAATTTTCTACTGCAAGATTTCCACGTGAAAAATGAAAATGAAATAAATAGTTTGCCGAATTTAAAAAAAAGGTGAATATTACGTCATAACTTTTCTATTGGAAGATATTCACGTGAAATATGAAAATGAAACAAATGGTTTGACGAATTTAAATGAAAGTGAATATAACTTCATAATTTTTCTATTTCAAGGTTTCCACGTGAAAGAGGAAAATATTACGTCATATGGGAAATATAAAGGGCATGGTGGATATAGTATAACGTCATATGAGTGTGAAAAATGTATTGAAGCATGATAAAAACCAGATTAGGGAAATATTGGCGTATTTTAACATTATTGCTCCAATTATAAAATGAAATAAGTTCATTTATAGCTGTATTCTTTTGCGTCTGTCATATACATTTATACATTTTTATATAGCGTTTTCATATGATTCATTCAACAACATTTCGACTGCTCTTTTTAATGTTTGTTTTGTGTTGTATGTTAAATTTTGAAATTGATTTTTCAGAACAAACATCCTTCAAATTCTGGGCAACGCCGGCACTGTAGTTTGTAACAGATAAATGGCTTTTGTATCTGTACATCTAATGCTAATATTATAAAGCGTTATAATATTATAAAGTATATAATATTATTAATGCTTGTACGTTTGTGAGGTGTTATCTCTGAAACTACATAGCCAACTTTAAAAAATGTTGGTGGCCATCTCTGCACCAAAAAAAAGACTATTTTATGTCAGTGCAAGAACCTACATCGCTGCAGGAGCAAAAAAGTTCTAAAATTGTGATTTCTGCGATATTGATTGGGTTAGAAACTTTAAATTTGGTGCGGTAGTTACATTTAAGATGTAAATGCTCGTAATGAACGCTCTCTAAAAGGTTCAATTTGACGGATAAACGTAAAAATTTCTAGAAAGGTTCTAAACTATGATTTATTTGGAATACTGAAATTTTTGGGATACTATTGGGGTTAGAAACTAGAACTTTGGCATGGTAGTAATTAATAAGATGTAAATGCTCGTTGTAGAACGAATTCTAAAAAACAGAAAGACTAAACAAAGCGGAAAAAGATCTAAAGATGATCTAAGTAACGAAGAACATGCAACTGTTAGGAATACAAACATGAAAATTGACATGGCAGTATTTATCATGACGTAAATTCTCGCAATAGAACAATTTCTAAAAATGTCGCTATATAAAACAATGCAGAAACAAAAAACTTTCAAAAATTTTCTATTTCTCTGTTACTGCTGTGGCCCAAAATCTTGAAATTTTGCTTCGGGTTAGTTTTAAAATATACATTTGTCTCTATGAATGGTTTCTAAAAAATTTAAAATTTAAAAAGATGAAATTAACGGAAAGCGATCTCAATTACCATTAATTTGGAATTATTAGGTACAGCAACTTTAAATATTTCATAATGCTGCATTTCCTCCGCAAAACATGCGATTTAAATGCAACAAAACTGGTTGATACCCACCTAGAATTAAATAAATTGTGTAAATATTGAATAAAGTCCTGTATGAAACAGTGAGTAGGTTGCCCGAAAGTACTTGTTAAAGTGTTCCTTCTCCAGGCTTTTCTCTCTCTCGTCAAGGCCACTAACAGAGGGAAGTGCCGTTTTAAATGTGATATGAATTTTTTATCCGATTCATTTTTCTAGACATTTTATCATAAGGTCATATTCTCAGTTATCATTAGTAGATTTTTTATATATTAACTTATTCTGGTGAAATTTTGTAATCGAGTTCATATTGGCGTATGTTAGCTTGCATGATTTGCTGAATAAATATGTATGGATTTGTAAATTACTTCAAATGACACTTTGACAGCTCAAAAGTTATGTAGACGATATATTCAGATCTTGTGTCATACTTTATATTGTAATCATTGCCGATTTCTTTTGTTTAATACATGCTAAATACAGCTCAACTTGTGCAGAATATGTTTGAAAACAAAACAATACAGCGTATGTAGTGGCCAGCATACACTCATCATTTAAATCCGATCAAGCATATCTAAAACACACTCTAACGAAGCATTGCATGCCACTTTTGATGTATTGGTACTTTGATACTATATTAGATTGTGAGAATAGAATTCCTTAAATGTTATCGACAACCTCATTGCATCCGTGGAAAACAGATATTGTACAATATTAACTATTCCGGGGGAGCACACACCATATAAAGTATAGTCCATTCTTTTTAAACATCATATATTTGTCATTTAATGTTACTCAAATTCGTGCGGAGCGTCTGATTATGCTCTTGACATCATTTTATACAGTTAAAATTCCGATATAAGTAAACTAGTGTTTCATTTTCTATTTTACTTTTAATATATTGCGTACTTTCAATTTTATATCCATGCATGGCTGTCTTGAATGGTTTGATTTCCCATTTTTTTAAACAGTGTATACGAATTTATATATAAGATTTTGTAATTCTACAATTCGTTTATTTTCATCATTTCAATTTTTCGCAGTATATGGACAATTAATGATAACATCTCATTTTCTTTGCTTCCACATGTTATTATTAAATCTATGTTCTCAATAATATCGCTCAGACTAATCCCTCTGAGGGAAGTCCTAGTAAAAAAATAAATAATATGATGAATACTAAATGAAAGAAAATATATATAAATAAATAAAAAGAATAAAGTGAAGAACAAAAATAAATAAATAAACAATTATGAATGATATTAGAAATTGAGATTTAATAGCGTCAATTCCAGTTCGAAATGCACTAGTTTTGCTCTAAATAAGGTGTTCCCTTCCCCTCGAGTAAGGCATGTCGAGAGTGATAGAGGGGAGACTTGAGAGTAGAATCCTGATATGATTAGGAGACTGCTGATTAGAAAAGATATTTCAACTTGAATACAAGACATAAAAATTAATAAATTAAAAAGCATATAGTACTGGATAAATAAATAAATAAAATTATAGAAAAATAAACAAAAAAATATTAATGAGAGGTTTAGTAAACAAATAAAATAAATAAATAAAATAAATGCAGATGAATGATATTAGAAATATAGCATTTATAATGGTGGATTCCTATTCAAATTTGCACTATTATTCCTCTAAACAAGTTACTCTAAGCATCGATACATGCTAAGATAGCGAGGGGAGATATGAGTGTGAAACACCCGTCCTGTTAGGAAAAGTGCTGTTTAAAAATAGATTTGAGCTTGAATTTCCGGCATAAAAAATAATAATATATATAATATATAATAAAATAATAAACAATATCATGAATACTAAATGAATAAAAAAATACATAAATAAATAAAAAGTATAAAGTGAAGTATAAAAATAAATAAATAAACAATTACGAATGATATTAGAAATTGAGATTTAATAGCGTCAATTCCAGTTCGAAATGCACTAGTTTTGCTCTAAATAAGGTGTTCCCTTTCCTTGGAGTAAGGCATGTCAAGAGTGATGGATGGGAGACTTGAGGGTAGAATCCTGATCTGATTAGGAGACTGCTGATTAGAAAAGATATTTCAAATTGAATACAAGACATAAAAATTTAATAAATTAAAAAGCATATAATACTGGATAAATAAATAAATAAAATTTTAGAAAAAAAATTAATTAAATAATGTGAGCTTAAATAAACAAATAAAATAAATAAATAAAGTAAATGCAGATGAATGATACTAGAAATATAGCTTTTATAACCGTGGATTCTTGTTTAAATTTGCACTAGTATTTCTCTAAACAAAGTACCCTAAGCATCAATACATGCTAGGATAGCGAGGGGAGACATGAGTGTGAAACACCCGTCCTGTTAGGAAAAGTGCTGTTTAGAAAATAGATTTGAGCTTGAATTTCCGGCATAAAAAAATAATATATATAATATATAATAAAAAAATAAATAATATGATGAATACTAAATGAAAGAAAATATATATAAATAAATAAAAAGAATAAAGTGAAGAACAAAAATATATAAATAAACAATTATGAATGATATTAGAAATTGAGATTTAATAGCGTCAATTCCAGTTCGAAATGCACTAGTTTTGCTCTAAATAAGGTGTTCCCTTCCCCTCGAGTAAGGCATGTCGAGAGTGATAGAGGGGAGACTTGAGAGTAGAATCCTGATATGATTAGGAGACTGCTGATTAGAAAAGATATTTCAACTTGAATACAAGACATAAAAATTAATAAATTAAAAAGCATATAGTACTGGATAAATAAATAAATAAAATTATAGAAAAATAAACAAAAAAATATTAATGAGAGGTTTAGTAAACAAATAAAATAAATAAATAAAATAAATGCAGATGAATGATATTAGAAATATAGCATTTATATTGGTGGATTCCTATTCAAATTTGCACTATTATTCCTCTAAACAAGTTACTCTAAGCATTGATACATGCTAAGATAGCGAGGGGAGATATGAGTGTGAAACACCCGTCCTGTTAGGAAAAGTGCTGTTTAGAAAATAGATTTGAGCTTGAATTTCCGGCATAAAAAATAATAATATATATAATATATAATAAAAAATAAACAATATCATGAATACTAAATGAATAAAAAAATACATAAATAAATAAAAAGTATAAAGTGAAGAATAAAAATAAATAAATAAACAATTACGAATGATATTAGAAATTGAGATTTAATAGCGTCAATTCCAGTTCGAAATGCACTAGTTTTGCTCTAAATAAGGTGTTCCCTTTCCTTGGAGTAAGGCATGTCAAGAGTGATGGATGGGAGACTTGAGGGTAGAATCCTGATCTGATTAGGAGACTGCTGATTAGAAAAGATATTTCAAATTGAATACAAGACAGAAAAATTTAATAAATTAAAAAGCATATAATACTGGATAAATAAATAAATAAAATTGTAGAAAAAAACTTAATTAATTAATGAGAGCTTAAATAAACAAATAAAATAAATAAATAAAGTAAATGCAGATGAATAATACTAGAAATATAGCTTTTATAACCGTGGATTCTTGTTTAAATTTGCACTAGTATTGCTTTTAATAAAGTACCTTAATCATCGATACATGCTAGGATAGCGAGGGGAGACATGAGTGTGAAACACCCGTCCTGTTAGGAAAAGTGCTGTTTAGAAAATAGATTTGAGCTTGAATTTCCGGCATAAAAAATAATAATATATATAATATATAATAAAAAAATAAACAATATGATGAATACTAAATGAATAAAAAAATATATAAATAAATAAAAAGTATAAAGTGAAGAATAAAAATAAATAAATAAACAATTACGAATGATATTAGAAATTGAGATTTAATAGCGTCAATTCCAGTTCGAAATGCACTAGTTTTGCTCTAAATGAGGTGTTCCCTTTCCTTGGAGTAAGGCATGTCAAGAGTGATGGAGGGGAGACTTGAGGGTAGAATCCTGATCTCATTAGGAGACTGCTGATTAGAAAAGATATTTCAACTTGAATACAAGACATAAAAATTAATAAATTAAAAACCATATAGTACTAGATAAATAAATAAAATTATAGAAAAATAAACAAAAAAAAATAATTAATGAGAGGTTTAATAAACAAATAAAATAAATAAATAAAGTAAATGCAGATGAATGATATTAGAAATATAGCATTTATAATGGTGGATTCCTGTTCAAATTTGCACTAGTATTCCTCTAAGCAAGTTACCCTAAGCATCGATACATGCTAGGATAGCGAGGGGAGATATGAGTGTGAAACAAGCGTCCTGTTAGGAAAAGTGCCGTTTAGAAAATAGATTTGAGCTTGAATTTCCGGCATAAAAAAATAATAAAATATATAATATATAATAAAAAAATAAACAATATGATGAATACTAAATGAATAAAAATATATATAAATAAATAAAAAGAATAAAGTGAAGAATAAAAATAAATGAATAAATAAACAATTACGAATGATATTAGAAATTGAGATTTAATAGCGTCAATTCCAGTTCGAAATGCACTAGTTTTGCTCTAAATAAGGTGTTCCCTTCCCCTCGAGTAAGGCATGTCGAGAGTGATAGAGGGGAGACTTGAGAGTAGAATCCTGATATGATTAGGAGACTGCTGATTAGAAAAGATATTTCAACTTGAATACAAGACATAAAAAATAATAAATTAAAAAGCATATAGTACTGGATAAATAAATAAATAAAATTATAGAAAAATAAACAAAAAAATTAATTAATGAGAGGTTTAATAAACAAATAAAATAAATAAATAAAGTAAATGCAGATGAATGATATTCGAAATATAGCATTTATAATGGTGGATTCCTGTTCAAATTTGCACTAGTATTCCTCTAAGCAAGTTACCCTAAGCATCGATACATGCTAGGATAGCGAGGGGAGATTTGAGTGTGAAACACCCGTCCTGTTAGGAAAAGTGCTGTTTAGAAAATAGATTTTAGCTTGAATTTCCGGCATAAAAAAATAATAATATATATAATATATACTAAAAAAATAAACAATATGATGAATACTAAATGAATAAAAATATATATAAATAAATAAAAAGAATAAAGTGAAGAATAAAAATAAATAAATAAACAATTACGAATGATATTAGAAATTGAGATTTAATAGCGTCAATTCCAGTTCGAAATGCACTAGTTTTGCTCTAAATAAGGTGTTCCCTTTCCTTGGAGTAAGGCATGTCAAGAGTGA
Organism: Maratus speciosus; assembly: GCA_963932465.1. Classification (NCBI taxonomy): domain Eukaryota; kingdom Metazoa; phylum Arthropoda; class Arachnida; order Araneae; family Salticidae; genus Maratus; species Maratus speciosus. Next base: position 10,576,728 of record OZ010799.1, on the reverse strand, counting down.
TGGATGGGAGACTTGAGGGTAGAATCCTGATCTGATTAGGAGACTGCTGATTAGAAAAGATATTTCAAATTGAATACAAGACAGAAAAATTTAATAAATTAAAAAGCATATAATACTGGATAAATAAATAAATAAAATTGTAGAAAAAAACTTAATTAATTAATGAGAGCTTAAATAAACAAATAAAATAAATAAATAAAGTAAATGCAGATGAATAATACTAGAAATATAGCTTTTATAACCGTGGATTCTTGTTTAAATTTGCACTAGTATTGCTTTTAATAAAGTACCTTAATCATCGATACATGCTAGGATAGCGAGGGGAGACATGAGTGTGAAACACCCGTCCTGTTAGGAAAAGTGCTGTTTAGAAAATAGATTTGAGCTTGAATTTCCGGCATAAAAAATAATAATATATATAATATATAATAAAAAAATAAACAATATGATGAATACTAAATGAATAAAAAAATATATAAATAAATAAATGTATAAAGTGAAGAATAAAAATAAATAAATAAACAATTACGAATGATATTAGAAATTGAGATTTAATAGCGTCAATTCCAGTTCGAAATGCACTAGTTTTGCTCTAAATAAGGTGTTCCCTTTCCTTGGAGTAAGGCATGTCAAGAGTGATGGAGGGGAGACTTGAGGGTAGAATCCTGATCTGATTAGGAGACTGCTGATTAGAAAAGATATTTCAACTTGAATACAAGACATAAAAATTAATAAATTAAAAAGCATATAGTACTAGATAAATAAATAAATAAAATTATAGAAAAATAAACAAAAAAAATTAATTAATGAGAGGTTTAATAAACAAATAAAATAAATAAATAAAGTAAATGCAGATGATTGATATTAGAAATATAGCATTTATAATGGGGGATTCCTGTTCAAATTTGCACTAGTATTCTTCTAAGAAAGTTACCCTAAGCATCGATACATGCTAGGATAGCGAGGGGAGATATGAGTGTGAAACACCCGTCCTGTTAGGAAAAGTGCTGTTTAGAAAATAGATTTGAGCTTGAATTTCCGGCATAAAAAAATCATAATATATATAATATATAATAAAAAAATAAACAATATGATGAATACTAAATGAAAGAAAATATATATAAATAAATAAAAAGAATAAAATGAAGAATAAAAATAATAATTAAACAATTACGAATGATATTATAAATTGAGATTTAATAGCGTCAATTCCAGTTCGAAATGCACTAGTTTTGCTCTAAATAAGGTGTTCCCTTTCCCTGGAGTAAGGCACGTCAAGAGTGATGGAGGGGAGACTTGAGGGTAGAATCCTGATCTGATTAGGAGACTGCTGATTAGAAAAGATATTTCAACTTGAATACAAGACATAAAAATTTAATAAATTAAAAAGCTTATAATACTGGATAAATAAATAAATAAAATTTTAGAAAAAAAATTAATTAAATAATGTGAGCTTAAATAAACAAATAAAATAAATAAATAAAGTAAATGCAGATGAATGATACTAGAAATATAGCTTTTATAACCGTGGATTCTTGTTTAAATTTGCACTAGTATTTCTCTAAACAAAGTACCCTAAGCATCGATACATGCTAGGATAGCGAGGGGAGACATGAGTGTGAAACACCCGTCCTGTTAGGAAAAGTGCTGTTTAGAAAATAGATTTGAGCTTGAATTTCCGGCCTAAAAAATATATATATAATATATAATAAAAAAATAAATAATATGATGAATACTAAATGAAAGAAAATATATATAAATAAATAAAAAGAATAAAGTGAAGAACAAAAATAAATAAATAAACAATTATGAATGATATTAGAAATTGAGATTTAATAGCGTCAATTCCAGTTCGAAATGCACTAGTTTTGCTCTAAATAAGTTGTTTCCTTCCCCTCGAGTAAGGCATGTCGAGAGTGATAGAGGGGAGGCTTGAGAGTAGCATCCTGATATGATTAGGAGACTGCTGATTAGAAAAGATATTTCAACTTGAATACAAGACATAAAAATTAATAAATTAAAAAGCATATAGTACTGGATAAATAAATAAATAAAATTATAGAAAAATAAACAAAAAAAAATTAATTAATGAGAGGTTTAATAAACAAATAAAATAAATAAATAAAGTAAATGCAGATGAATGATATTAGAAATATAGCTTTTATAACCGTGGATTCTTGTTTAAATTTGCACTAGTATTTCTCTAAACAAAGTACCCTAAGAATCGATACATGCTAGGATAGCGAGGGGAGATATGAGTGTGAAACACCCGCCCTGTTAGGAAAAGTGCTGTTTAGAAAATAGATTTGAGCTTGAATTTCCGGCCTAAAAAATATATATATATATAATATATAATAAAAAAATAAATAATATGATGAATACTAAATGAAAGAAAATATATATAAATAAATAAAAAGAATAAAGTGAAGAACAAAAATAAATAAATAAACAATTATGAATGATATTAGAAATTGAGATTTAATAGCGTCAATTCCAGTTCGAAATGCACTAGTTTTGCTCTAAATAAGGTGTTCCCTTCCCCTCGAGTAAGGCATGTCGAGAGTGATAGAGGGGAGACTTGAGAGTAGAATCCTGATATGATTAGGAGACTGCTGATTAGAAAAGATATTTCAACTTGAATACAAAACATTAAAATTAATAAATTAAAAAGCATATAGTACTGGATAAATAAATAAATAAAATTATAGAAAAATAAACAAAAAAATTAATTAATGAGAGGTTTAATAAACAAATAAAATAAATAAATAAAGTAAATGCAGATGAATGATATTCGAAATATAGCATTTATAATGGTGGATTCCTGTTCAAATTTGCACTAGTATTCCTCTAAGCAAGTTACCCTAAGCATCGATACATGCTAGGATAGCGAGGGGAGATATGAGTGTGAAACACCCGTCCTGTTAGGAAAAGTGCTGTTTAGAAAATAGATTTGAGCTTAAATTTCCGGCAAAAAAAATAATAATATATATAATATATACTAAAAAAATAAACAATATGATGAATACTAAATGAATAAAAATATATATAAATAAATAAAAAGAATAAAGTGAAGAACAAAAATAAATAAATAAACAATTATGAATGATATTAGAAATTGAGATTTAGTAGCGTCAATTCCAGTTCGAAATGCACTAGTTTTGCTCTAAATAAGGTGTTCCCTTTCCCTGGAGTAAGGCACGTCAAGAGTGATGGAGCGGAGACTTGAGGGTAGAATCCTGATCTGATTAGGAGACTGCTGATTAGAAAAGATATTTCAACTTGAATACAAGACATAAAAATTTAATAAATTAAAAAGCATATAATACTAAATAAATAAATAAATAAAATTTTAGAATAAAAATTAATTAAATAATGTGAGCTTAAATAAACAAATAAAATAAATAAATAAAGTAAATGCAGATGAATGATACTAGAAATATAGCTTTTATAACCGTGGATTCTTGTTTAAATTTGAACTATTATTTCTCTAAACAAAGTACCCTAAGAATCGATACATGCTAGGATAGCGAGGGGAGATATGAGTGTGAAACACCCGTCCTGTTAGGAAAAGTGCTGTTTAGAAAATAGATTTGAGCTTGAATTTCCGGCCTAAAAAAAATATATATAGTATATAATAAAAAAATAAATAATATGATGAATACTAAATGAAAGAAAATATATATAAATAAATAAAAAGAATAAAGTGAAGAACAAAAATAAATAAATAAACAATTATGAATGATACTAGAAATTGAGATTTAATAGCGTCCATTCCAGTTCGAAATGCACTAGTTTTGCTCTAAATAAGGTGTTCCCTTCCCCTCGACTAAGGCATGTCGAGAGTGATAGAGGGGAGACTTGAGAGTAGAATCCTGATATGATTAGGAGACTGCTGATTAGAAAAGATATTTCAACTTGAATACAAGACATAAAAATTAATAAATTAAAAAGCATATAGTACTGGATAAATAAATAAATAAAATTATAGAAAAATAAACAAAAAAATATTAATGAGAGGTTTAGTAAACAAATAAAATAAATAAATAAAATAAATGCAGATGAATGATATTAGAAATATAGCATTTATAATGGTGGATTCCTATTCAAATTTGCACTATTATTCCTCTAAACAAGTTACTCTAAGCATCGATACATGCTAAGATAGCGAGGGGAGGTATGAGTGTGAAACACCCGTCCTGTTAGGAAAAGTGCTGTTTAGAAAATAGATTTGAGCTTGAATTTCCGGCATAAAAAATAATAATATATATAATATATAATAAAAAAATAAACAATATCATGAATACTAAATGAATAAAAAAATACATAAATAAATAAAAAGTATAAAGTGAAGAATAAAAATAAATAAATAAACAATTACGAATGATATTAGAAATTGAGATTTAATAGCGTCAATTCCAGTTCGAAATGCACTAGTTTTGCTCTAAATAAGGTGTTCCCTTTCCTTGGAGTAAGGCATGTCAAGAGTGATGGATGGGAGACTTGAGGGTAGAATCCTGATCTGATTAGGAGACTGCTGATTAGAAAAGATATTTCAAATTGAATACAAGACATAAAAATTTAATAAATTAAAAAGCATATAATACTGGATAAATAAATAAATAAAATTGTAGAAAAAAACTTAATTAATGAGAGCTTAAATAAACAAATAAAATAAATAAATAAAGTAAATGCAGATGAATAATAGTAGAAATATAGCTTTTATAACCGTGGATTCTTGTTTAAATTTGCACTAGTATTTCTTTTAATAAAGTACCTTAATCATCGATACATGCTAGGATAGCGAGGGGAGACATGAGTGTGAAACACCCGTCCTGTTAGGAAAAGTGCTGTTTAGAAAATAGATTTGAGCTTGAATTTCCGGCATAAAAAATAATAATATATATAATATATAATAAAAAAATAAACAATATGATGAATACTAAATGAATAAAAAAATATATAAATAAATAAATGTATAAAGTGAAGAATAAAAATAAATAAATAAACAATTACGAATGATATTAGAAATTGAGATTTAATAGCGTCAATTCCAGTTCGAAATGCACTAGTTTTGCTCTAAATAAGGTGTTCCCTTTCCTCGGAGTAAGGCATGTCAAGAGTGATGGAGGGGAGACTTGAGGGTAGAATCCTGATCTGATTAGGAGACTGCTGATTAGAAAAGATATTTCAACTTGAATACAAGACATAAAAATTAATAAATTAAAAAGCATATAGTACTAGATAAATAAATAAATAAAATTGTAGAAAAATAAACAAAAAAATATTAATGAGAGGTTTAATAAACAAATAAAATAAATAAATAAAGTAAATGCAGATGAATGATATTAGAAATATAGCATTTATAATGGTGGATTCCTGTTCCAATTTGCACTAGTATTCTTCTAAGAAAGTTACCCTAAGCATCGATACATGCTAGGATAGCGAGGGGAGATATGAGTGTGAAACAAGCGTCCTGTTAGGAAAAGTGCTGTTTAGAAAATAGATTTGAGCTTGAATTTCCGGCATAAAAAAATAATAATATATATAATATATAATAAAAAAATAAACAATATGATGAATACTAAATGAATAAAAATATATATAAATAAATAAAAAGAATAAAGTGAAGAATAAAAATAAATAAATAAATAAACAATTACGAATGATATTAGAAATTGAGATTTAATAGCGTCAATTCCAGTTCGAAATGCACTAGTTTTGCTCTAAATAAGGTGTTCCCTTCCCCTCGAGTAAGGCATGTCGAGAGTGATAGAGGGGAGACTTGAGAGTAGAATCCTGATATGATTAGGAGACTGCTGATTAGAAAAGATATTTCAACTTGAATACAAGACATAAAAATTAATAAATTAAAAAGCATATAGTACTGGATAAATAAATAAATAAAATTATAGAAAAATAAACAAAAAAATATTAATGAGAGGTTTAGTAAACAAATAAAATAAATAAATAAAATAAATGCAGATGAATGATATTAGAAATATAGCATTTATAATGGTGGATTCCTATTCAAATTTGCACTATTATTCCTCTAAACAAGTTACTCTAAGCATCGATACATGCTAAGATAGCGAGGGGAGATATGAGTGTGAAACTCCCGTCCTGTTAGGAAAAGTGCTGTTTAGAAAATAGATTTGAGCTTGAATTTCCGGCATAAAAAATAATAATATATATAATATATAATAAAAAAATAAACAATATCATGAATACTAAATGAATAAAAAAATACATAAATAAATAAAAAGTATAAAGTGAAGAATAAAAATAAATAAATAAACAATTACGAATGATATTATAAATTGAGATTTAATAGCGTCAATTCCAGTTCGAAATGCACTAGTTTAGCTCTAAATAAGGTGTTCCCTTTCCTTGGAGTAAGGCCTGTCAAGAGTGATGGATGGGAGACTTGAGGGTAGATTCCTGATCTGATTAGGAGACTGCTGATTAGAAAAGATATTTCAACTTGAATACAAGACATAAAAATTTAATAAATTAAAAAGCATATAATACTGGATAAATAAATAAATAAAATTGTAGAAAAAAACTTAATTAATTAATGAGAGCTTAAATAAACAAATAAAATAAATAAATAAAGTAAATGCAGATGAATAATACTAGAAATATGCCTTTTATAACCGTGGATTCTTGTTTAAATTTGCACTAGTATTGCTCTTAATAAAGTACCTTAATCATCGATACATGCTAGGATAGCGAGGGGAGACATGAGTGTGAAACACCAGTCCTGTTAGGAAAAGTGCTGTTTAGAAAATAGATTTGAGCTTGAATTTCCGGCATAAAAAATAATAATATATATAATATATAATAAAAAAATAAACAATATGATGAATACTAAATGAATAAAAAAATATATAAATAAATAAAAAGTATAAAGTGAGGAATAAAAATAAATAAATAAACAATTACGAATGATATTAGAAATTGAGATTTAATAGCGTCAATTCCAGTTTAAATGCACTAGTCTTGCTCTAAATAAGGTGTTCCCTTTCCTTGGAGTAAGGCATGTCAAGAGTGATGGAGGGGAGACTTGAGGGTAGAATCCTGATCTGATTAGGAGACTGCTGATTAGAAAAGATATTTCAACTTGAATACAAGACATAAAAATTAATAAATTAAAAAGCATATAGTACTAGATAAATAAATAAATAAAATTATAGAAAAATAAACAAAAAAATTTAATTAATGAGAGGTTTAATAAACAAATAAAATAAATAAATAAAGTAAATGCAGATGAATGATATTAGAAATATAGCATTTATAATGGTGGATTCCTGTTCAAATTTGCACTAGTATTCCTCTAAGCAAGTTACCTTAAGCATCGATACATGCTAGGATAGCGAGGGTAGATATGAGTGTGAAACAAGCGTCCTGTTAGGAAAAGTGCTGTTTAGAAAATAGATTTGAGCTTGAATTTCCGGCATAAAAAATAATAATATATATAATATATACTAAAAAAATAAACAATATGATGAATACTAAATGAATAAAAATATATATAAATAAATAAAAAGAATAAAGTGAAGAACAAAAATAAATAAATAAACAATTATGAATGATACTAGAAATTGAGATTTAATAGCGTCCATTCCAGTTCGAAATGCACTAGTTTTGCTCTAAATAAGGTGTTCCCTTCCCCTCGACTAAGGCATGTCGAGAGTGATAGAGGGGGGACTTGAGAGTAGAATCCTGATATGATTAGGAGACTGCTGATTAGAAAAGATATTTCAACTTGAATACAAGACATAAAAATTAATAAAATTAAAAGCATATAGTACTGGATAAATAAATAAATAAAATTATAGAAAAATAAACAAAAAAATTAATTAATGAGAGGTTTAATAAACAAATAAAATAAATAAATAAAGTAAATGCAGATGAATGATATTAGAAATATAGCATTTATAATGGTGGATTCCTGTTCAAATTTGCACTAGTATTCCTCTAAGCAAGTTACCCTAAGCATCGATAAATGCTAGGATAGCGAGGGGAGATATGAGTGTGAAACACCCGTCCTGTTAGGAAAAGTGCTGTTTAGAAAATAGATTTGAGCTTGAATTTCCGGCATAAAAAATAATAATATATATAATATATAATTAAAAAATAAAGAATATGATGAATACTAAATGAATAAAAATATATATAAATAAATAAAAAGAATAAAGTGAAGAACAAAAATAAATAAATAAACAATTATGAATGATATTAGAAATTGAGATTTAATAGCGTCAATTCCAGTTCGAAATGCACTAGTTTTGCTCTAAATAAGGTGTTCCCTTCCCCTCGAGTAAGGCATGTCGAGAGTGATAGAGGGGAGACTTGAGAGTAGAATCCTGATATGATTAGGAGGCTGCTGATTAGAAAAGATATTTCAACTTGAATACAAGACATAAAAATTAATAAATTAAAAAGCATTTAGTACTGGATAAATAAATAAATAAAATTATAGAAAAATAAACAAAAAAAATTAATTAATGAGATGTTTAATAAACAAATAAAATAAATAAATAAAGTAAATGCAGATGAATGATATTAGAAATATAGCATTTATAATGGTGGATTCCTGTTCAAATTTGCACTAGTATTCCTCTAAGCAAGTTACCATAAGCATCGATACATGCTAGGATAGCGAGGGGAGATATGAGTGTGAAACACCCGTCCTGATAGGAAAAGTGCTGTTTAGAAAATAGATTTGAGCTTGAATTTCCGGCATAAAAAAAAATAATATATATAATATATAATAAAAAAATAAACAATATGATGAATACTAAATGAATAAAAATATATATAAATAAATAAAAAGAATAAAGCGAAGAATAAAAATAAATAAATAAATAAAAAATTACGAATGATATTAGAAATTGAGATTTAATAGCGTCAATTCCAGTTCGAAATGTACTAGTTTTGCTCTAAATAAGGTGTTCCCTTCCCCTCGTGTAACGCATGTCGAGAGTGATAGAGGTGAGACTTGAGAGTAGAATCCTGATATGATTAGGAGACTGCTGATTAGAAAAGATATTTCAACTTGAATACAAGACATTAAAATTAATAAATTAAAAAGCATATAGTACTGGATAAATAAATAAATAAAATTATAGAAAAATAAACAAAAAAAAAATTAATTAATGAGAGGTTTAATAAACAAATAAAATAAATAAATAAAGTAAATGCAGATGAATGATATTCGAAATATAGCATTTATAATGGTGGATTCCTGTTCAAATTTGCACTAGTATTCCTCTAAGCAAGTTACCCTAAGCATCGATACATGCTACGATAGCGAGGGGAGATATGAGTGTTAAACACCCGTCCTGTTAGGAAAAGTGCTGTTTAGAAAATAGATTTGAGCTTAAATTTCCGGCATAAAAAAATAATAATATATATAATATATAATAAAAAAATAAGCAATATGATGAATACTAAATGAATAAAAATATATATAAATAAATAAAAAGAATAAAGTGAAGAACAAAAATAAATAAATAAACAATTATGAATGATATTAGAAATTGAGATTTAGTAGCGTCAATTCCAGTTCGAAATGCACTAGTTTTGCTCTAAATAAGGTGTTCCCTTTCCCTGGAGTAAGGCACGTCAAGAGTGATGGAGGGGAGACTTGAGGGTAGAATCCTGATGTGATTAGGAGACTGCTGATTAGAAAAGATATTTCAACTTGAATACAAGACATAAAAATTTAATAAATTAAAAAGCATATAATACTGGATAAATAAATAAATAAAATTTTAGAAAAAAAATTAATTAAATAATGTGAGCTTAAATAAACAAATAAAATAAATAAATAAAGTAAATGCAGATGAATGATACTAGAAATATAGCTTTTATAACCGTGGATTCTTGTTTAAATTTGCACTAGTATTTCTCTAAACAAAGTACCCTAAGAATCGATACATGCTAGGATAGCGAGGGGAGATATGAGTGTGAAACACCCGTCCTGTTAGGAAAAGTGCTGTTTAGAAAATAGATTTGAGCTTAAATTTCCGGCATAAAAAAATAATAATATATATAATATATAATAAAAAAATAAGCAATATGATGAATACTAAATGAATAAAAATATATATAAATAAATAAAAAGAATAAAGTGAAGAACAAAAATAAATAAATAAACAATTATGAATGATACTAGAAATTGAGATTTAATAGCGTCCATTCCAGTTCGAAATGCACTAGTTTTGCTCTAAATAAGGTGTTCCCTTCCCCTCGACTAAGGCATGTCGAGAGTGATAGAGTGGGGACTTGAGAGTAGAATCCTGATATGATTAGGAGACTGCTGATTAGAAAAGATATTTCAACTTGAATACAAGACATAAAAATTAATAAAATTAAAAGCATATAGTACTGGATAAATAAATAAATAAAATTATAGAAAAATAAACAAAAAAATTAATTAATGAGAGGTTTAATAAACAAATAAAATAAATAAATAAAGTAAATGCAGATGAATGATATTAGAAATATAGCATTTATAATGGTGGATTCCTGTTCAAATTTGCACTAGTATTCCTCTAAGCAAGTTACCCTAAGCATCGATAAATGCTAGGATAGCGAGGGGAGATATGAGTGTGAAACACCCGTCCTGTTAGGAAAAGTGCTGTTTAGAAAATAGATTTGAGCTTGAATTTCCGGCATAAAAAATAATAATATATATAATATATAATTAAAAAATAAAGAATATGATGAATACTAAATGAATAAAAATATATATAAATAAATAAAAAGAATAAAGTGAAGAACAAAAATAAATAAATAAACAATTATGAATGATATTAGAAATTGAGATTTAATAGCGTCAATTCCAGTTCGAAATGCACTAGTTTTGCTCTAAATAAGGTGTTCCCTTCCCCTCGAGTAAGGCATGTCGAGAGTGATAGAGGGGAGACTTGAGAGTAGAATCCTGATATGATTAGGAGGCTGCTGATTAGAAAAGATATTTCAACTTGAATACAAGACATAAAAATTAATAAATTAAAAAGCATTTAGTACTGGATAAATAAATAAATAAAATTATAGAAAAATAAACAAAAAAAATTAATTAATGAGATGTTTAATAAACAAATAAAATAAATAAATAAAGTAAATGCAGATGAATGATATTAGAAATATAGCATTTATAATGGTGGATTCCTGTTCAAATTTGCACTAGTATTCCTCTAAGCAAGTTACCATAAGCATCGATACATGCTAGGATAGCGAGGGGAGATATGAGTGTGAAACACCCGTCCTGATAGGAAAAGTGCTGTTTAGAAAATAGATTTGAGCTTGAATTTCCGGCATAAAAAAAAATAATATATATAATATATAATAAAAAAATAAACAATATGATGAATACTAAATGAATAAAAATATATATAAATAAATAAAAAGAATAAAGCGAAGAATAAAAATAAATAAATAAATAAACAATTACGAATGATATTAGAAATTGAGATTTAATAGCGTTAATTCCAGTTCGAAATGCACTAGTTTTGCTCTAAATAAGGTGTTCCCTTCCCCTCGTGTAACGCATGTCGAGAGTGATAGAGGTGAGACTTGAGAGTAGAATCCTGATATGATTAGGAGACTGCTGATTAGAAAAGATATTTCAACTTGAATACAAGACATTAAAATTAATAAATTAAAAAGCATATAGTACTGGATAAATAAATAAATAAAATTATAGAAAAATAAACAAAAAAAAAATTAATTAATGAGAGGTTTAATAAACAAATAAAATAAATAAATAAAGTAAATGCAGATGAATGATATTCGAAATATAGCATTTATAATGGTGGATTCCTGTTCAAATTTGCACTAGTATTCCTCTAAGCAAGTTACCCTAAGTATCGATACATGCTACGATAGCGAGGGGAGATATGAGTGTTAAACACCCGTCCTGTTAGGAAAAGTGCTGTTTAGAAAATAGATTTGAGCTTAAATTTCCGGCATAAAAAAATAATAATATATATAATATATAATAAAAAAATAAGCAATATGATGAATACTAAATGAATAAAAATATATATAAATAAATAAAAAGAATAAAGTGAAGAACAAAAATAAATAAATAAACAATTATGAATGATATTAGAAATTGAGATTTAGTAGCGTCAATTCCAGTTCGAAATGCACTAGTTTTGCTCTAAATAAGGTGTTCCCTTTTCCTGGAGTAAGGCACGTCAAGAGTGATGGAGGGGAGACTTGAGGGTAGAATCCTGATGTGATTAGGAGACTGCTGATTAGAAAAGATATTTCAACTTGAATACAAGACATAAAAATTTAATAAATTAAAAAGCATATAATACTGGATAAATAAATAAATAAAATTTTAGAAAAAAAATTAATTAAATAATGTGAGCTTAAATAAACAAATAAAATAAATAAATAAAGTAAATGCAGATGAATGATACTAGAAATATAGCTTTTATAACCGTGGATTCTTGTTTAAATTTGCACTAGTATTTCTCTAAACAAAGTACCCTAAGAATCGATACATGCTAGGATAGCGAGGGGAGAGATGAGTGTGAAACACCCGTCCTGTTAGGAAAAGTGCTGTTTAGAAAATAGATTTGAGCTTGAATTTCCGGCCTAAAAAAATATATATATATAATATATAATAAAAAAATAAATAATATGATGAATACTAAATGAAAGAAAATATATATAAATAAATAAAAAGAATAGAGTGAAGAACAAAAATAAATAAATAAACAATTATGAATGATATTAGAAATTGAGATTTAATAGCGTCAATTCCAGTTCGAAATGCACTAGTTTTCCTCTAAATAAGGTGTTCCCTTCCCCTCGAGTAAGGCATGTCGAGAGTGATAGAGGGGAGACTTGAGGGTAGAATCCTGATATGATTAGGAGACTGCTGATTAGAAAAGATATTTCAACTTGAATACAAGACATAAAAATTAATAAATTAAAAAGCATATAGTACTGGATAAATAAATAAATAAATAAAATTATAGAAAAATAAACAAAAAAAATTAATTAATGAGAGGTTTAATAAACAAATAATATAAATAAATAAAGTAAATGCAGATGAATGATATTAGAAATATAGCATTTATAATGGTGGATTCCTGTTCAAATTTGCACTAGTATTCCTCTAAGCAAGTTAACCTAAGCATCGATACATGCTAGGATAGCGAGGGGAGATATGAGTGTGAAACACCCGTCCTGGTAGGAAAAGTGCTGTTTAGAAAATAGATTTGAGCTTGAATTTCCGGCATAAAAAATAATAATATATATAATATATAATAAAAAAATAAACAATATGATGAATACTAAATGAATAAAAATATATATAAATAAATAAAAAGAATAAAGTGAAGAATAAAAATAAATAAATAAATAAACAATTACGAATGATATTAGAAATTGAGATTTAATAGCGTCAATTCCAGTTCGAAATGCACTAGTTTTGCTCTAAATAATGTGTTCCCTTCCCCTCGAGTAAGGCATGTCGAGAGTGATAGAGGGGAGACTTGAGAGTAGAATCCTGATATGATTAGGAGACTGCTGATTAGAAAAGATATTTCAACTTGAATACAAAACATTAAAATTAATAAATTAAAAAGCATATAGTACTGGATAAATAAATAAATAAAATTATAGAAAAATAAACAAAAAAATTAATTAATGAGAGGTTTAATAAACAAATAAAATAAATAAATAAAGTAAATGCAGATGAATGATATTCGAAATATAGCATTTATAATGGTGGATTCCTGTTCAAATTTGCACTAGTATTCTTCTAAGCAAGTTACCCTAAGCATCGATACATGCTACGATAGCGAGGGGAGATATGAGTGTGAAACACCCGTCCTGTTAGGAAAAGTGCTGTTTAGAAAATAGATTTGAGCTTAAATTTCCGGCATAAAAAAAATAATAATATATATAATATATAATAAAAAAATAAACAATATGATGAATACTAAATGAATAAAAATATATATAAATAAATAAAAAGAATAAAGTGAAGAACAAAAATAAATAAATAAACAATTATGAATGATATTAGAAATTGAGATTTAGTAGCGTCAATTCCAGTTCGAAATGCACTAGTTTTCCTCTAAATAAGGTGTTCCCTTTCCCTGGAGTAAGGCACGTCAAGAGTGATGGAGGGGAGACTTGAGGTTAGAATCCTGATCTGATTAGGAGACTGCTGATTAGAAAAGATATTTCAACTTGAATACAAGACATAAAAATTTAATAAATTAAAAAGCATATAATACTGGATAAATAAATAAATAAAATTTTAGAAAAAAAATTAATTAAATAATGTGAGCTTAAATAAACAAATCAAATAAATAAATAAAGTAAATGCAGATGAATGATACTAGAAACATAGCTTTTATAACCGTGGATTCTTGTTTAAATTTGCACTAGTATTTCTCTAAACAAAGTACCCTAAGAATCGATACATGCTAGGATAGCGAGGGGAGATATGAGTGTGAAACACCCGTCCTGTTAGGAAAAGTGCTGTTTAGAAAATAGATTTGAGCTTGAATTTCCGGCCTAAAAAAAATATATATATAATATATAATAAAAAAATAAATAATATGATGAATACTAAATGAAAGAAAAAATATATAAATAAATAAAAAGAATAAAGTGAAGAACAAAAATAAATAAATAAACAATTATGAATGATATTAGAAATTGAGATTTAATAGCGTCCATTCCAGTTCGAAATGCACTAGTTTTGCTCTAAATAAGGTGTTCCCTTCCCCTCGAGTAAGGCATGTCGAGAGTGATAGAGGGGAGACTTGAGAGTAGAATCCTGATCTGATTAGGAGACTGCTGATTAGAAAAGATATTTCAACTTGAATACAAGACATAAAAATTAATAAATTAAAAAGCATATAGTACTGGATTAATAAATAAATAAAATTATAGAAAAATAAACAAAAAAATTAATTAATGAGAGGTTTAATAAACAAATAAAATAAATAAATAAAGTAAATGCAGAGGAATGATATTCGAAATATAGCATTTATAATGGTGGATTCCTGTTCAAATTTGCACTAGTATTACTCTGAGCAAGTTACCCTAAGCATCGATACATGCTAGGATAGCGAGGGGAGATATGAGTGTGAAACACCTGTCCTGTTAGGAAAAGTGCTGTTTAGAAAATAGATTTGAGCTTGAATTTCCGGCATAAAAAATAATAATATATATAATATATAATAAAAAAATAAACAATATGATGAATACTAAATGAATAAAAATATATATAAATAAATAAAAAGAATAAAGTGAAGAATAAAAATAAATAAATAAATAAACAATTACGAATGATATTAGAAATTGAGATTTAATAGCGTCAATTCCAGTTCGAAATGCACTAGTTTTGCTCTAAATAATGTGTTCCGTTCCCCTCGAGTAAGGCATGTCGAGAGTGATAGAGGGGAGACTTGAGAGTAGAATCCTGATATGATTAGGAGACTGCTGATTAGAAAAGATATTTCAACTTGAATACAAGACATTAAAATTAATAAATTAAAAAGCATATAGTACTGGATAAATAAATAAATAAAATTATAGAAAAAATAAACAAAAAAATTAATTAATGAGAGGTTTAATAAACAAATAAAATAAATAAATAAAGTAAATGCAGAGGAATGATATTCGAAATATAGCATTTATAATGGTGGATTCCTGTTCAAATTTGCACTAGTATTCCTCTAAGCAAGTTACCCTAAGCATCGATACATGCTAGGATAGCGAGGGGAGATATGAGTGTGAAAAACCCGTCCTGTTAGGAAAAGTGCTGTTTAGAAAATAGATTTGAGCTTGAATTTCCGGCATAAAAAAATAATAATATATATAATATATAATAAAAAAATAAACAATATGATGAATACTAGATGAATAAAAATATATATAAATAAATAAAAAGAATAAAGTGAAGAATAAAAATAAATAAATAAATAAACAATTACGAATGATATTAGAAATTGAGAATTAATAGCGTCAATTCCAGTTCGAAATGCACTAGTTTTGCTCTAAATAAGGTGTTCCCTTCCCCTCGAGTAACGCATGTCGAGAGTGATAGAGGTGAGAATTGAGAGTAGAATCCTGATATGATTAGGAGACTGCTGATTAGAAAAGATATTTCAACTTGAATACAAGACATAAAAATTTAATAAATTAAAAAGCATATAATACTGGATAAATAAATAAATAAAATTTTAGAAAAAAAATTAATTAAATAATGTGAGCTTAAATAAACAAATAAAATAAATAAATAAAGTAAATGCAGATGAATGATATTCGAAATATAGCATTTATAATGGTGGATTCTTGTTTAAATTTTCACTAGTATTTCTCTAAACAAAGTACCCTAAGCATCGATACATGCTAGGATAGCGAGGGGAGACATGAGTGTGAAACACCCGTCCTGTTAGGAAAAGTGCTGTTTAGAAAATAGATTTGAGCTTGAATTTCCGGCCTAAAAAAATATATATATATAATATATAATAAAAAAATAAATAATATGATGAATACTAAATGAAAGAAAATATATATAAATAAATAAAAAGAATAGAGTGAAGAACAAAAATAAATAAATAAACAATTATGAATGATATTAGAAATTGAGATTTAATAGCGTCAATTCCAGTTCGAAATGCACTAGTTTTGCTTTAAATAATGTGTTCCCTTCCCCTCGAGTAAGGCATGTCGAGAGTGATAGAGGGGAGACTTGAGAGTAGAATCCTGATATGATTAGGAGACTGCTGATTAGAAAAGATATTTCAACTTGAATACAAAACATTAAAATTAGTAAATTAAAAAGCATATAGTACTGGATAAATAAATAAATAAAATTATAGAAAAATAAACAAAAAAATTAATTAATGAGAGGTTTAATAAACAAATAAAATAAATAAATAAAGTAAATGCAGATGAATGATATTCGAAATATAGCATTTATAATGGTGGATTCCTGTTCAAATTTGCACTAGTATTCTTCTAAGCAAGTTACCCTAAGCATCGATACATGCTACGATAGCGAGGGGAGATATGAGTGTGAAACACCCGTCCTGTTAGGAAAAGTGCTGTTTAGAAAATAGATTTGAGCTTAAATTTCCGGCATAAAAAAAATAATAATATATATAATATATAATAAAAAAATAAACAATATGATGAATACTAAATGAATAAAAATATATATAAATAAATAAAAAGAATAAAGTGAAGAACAAAAATAAATAAATAAACAATTATGAATGATATTAGAAATTGAGATTTAGTAGCGTCAATTCCAGTTCGAAATGCACTAGTTTTCCTCTAAATAAGGTGTTCCCTTTCCCTGGAGTAAGGCACGTCAAGAGTGATGGAGGGGAGACTTGAGGTTAGAATCCTGATCTGATTAGGAGACTGCTGATTAGAAAAGATATTTCAACTTGAATACAAGACATAAAAATTTAATAAATTAAAAAGCATATAATACTGGATAAATAAATAAATAAAATTTTAGAAAAAAAATTAATTAAATAATGTGAGCTTAAATAAACAAATAAAATAAATAAATAAAGTAAATGCAGATGAATGATACTAGAAATATAGCTTTTATAACCGTGGATTCTTGTTTAAATTTGCACTAGTATTTCTCTAAACAAAGTACCCTAAGAATCGATACATGCTAGGATAGTGAGGGGAGATATGAGTGTGAAACACCCGTCCTGTTAGGAAAAGTGCTGTTTAGAAAATAGATTTGAGCTTGAATTTCCGGCCTAAAAAAATATATATATAATATATAATAAAAAAATAAATAATATGATGAATACTAAATGAAAGAAAATATATATAAATAAATAAAAAGAATAAAGTGAAGAACAAAAATAAATAAATAAACAATTATGAATGATATTAGAAATTGAGATTTAATAGCGTCCATTCCAGTTCGAAATGCACTAGTTTTGCTCTAAATAAGGTGTTCCCTTCCCCTCGAGTAAGGCATGTCGAGAGTGATAGAGGGGAGACTTGAGAGTAGAATATTGATATGATTAGGAGACTGCTGATTAGAAAAGATATTTCAACTTGAATACAAGACATAAAAATTAATAAATTAAAAAGCATATAGTACTGGATAAATAAATAAATAAAATTACAGAAAAATAAAAAAAATTAATTAATGAGAGGTTTAATAAACAAATAAAATAAATAAATAAAGTAAATGCAGATGAATGATATTCGAAATATAGCATTTATAATGGTGGATTCCTGTTCAAATTTGCACTAGTATTCCTCTAAGCAAGTTAACCTAAGCATCGATACATGCTAGGATAGCGAGGGGAGATATGAGTGTGAAACACCCGTCCTGGTAGGAAAAGTGCTGTTTAGAAAATAGATTTGAGCTTGAATTTCCGGCATAAAAAATAATAATATATATAATATATAATAAAAAAATAAACAATATGATGAATACTAAATGAATAAAAATATATATAAATAAATAAAAAGAATAAAGTGAAGAATAAAAATCAATAAATAAATAAACAATTACGAATGATATTAGAAATTGAGATTTAATAGCGTCAATTCCAGTTCGAAATGCACTAGTTTTGCTCTAAATAATGTGTTCCCTTCCCCTCGAGTAAGGCATGTCGAGAGTGATAGAGGGGAGACTTGAGAGTAAAATCCTGATATGATTAGGAGACTGCTGATTAGAAAAGATATTTCAACTTGAATACAAAACATTAAAATTAATAAATTAAAAAGCATATAGTACTGGATAAATAATTAAATAAAATTATAGAAAAATAAACAAAAAAATTAATTAATGAGAGGTTTAATAAACAAATAAAATAAACAAATAAAGTAAATGCAGATGAATGATATTCGAAATATAGCATTTATAATGGTGGATTCCTGTTCAAATTTGCACTAGTATTCCTCTAAGCAAGTTACCCTAAGCATGGATACATGCTAGGATAGCGAGGGGAGATATGAGTGTGAAAAACCCGTCCTGTTAGGAAAAGTGCTGTTTAGAAAATAGATTTGAGCTTGAATTTCCGGCATAAAAAAATAATAATATATATAATATATAATAAAAAAATAAACAATATGATGAATACTAAATGAATAAAAATATATATAAATAAATAAAAAGAATAAAGTGAAGAATAAAAATAAATAAATAAACAATTATGAATGATATTAGAAATTGAGATTTAATAGCGTCCATTCCAGTTCGAAATGCACTAGTTTTGCTCTAAATAAGGTGTTCCCTTCCCCTCGAGTAAGGCATGTCGAGAGTGATAGAGGGGAGACTTGAGAGTAGAATCCTGATATGATTAGGAGTCTGCTGATTAGAAAAGATATTTCAACTTGAATACAAGACATAAAAATTTAATAAATTAAAAAGCATATAATACTGGATAAATAAATAAATAAAATTTTAGAAAAAAAAATTAATTAAATAATGTGAGCTTAAATAAACAAATAAAATAAATAAATAAAGTAAATGCAGATGAATGATACTAGAAATATAGCTTTTATAACCGTGGATTCTTGTTTAAATTTGCACTAGTATTTCTCTAAACAAAGTACCCTAAGAATCGATACATGCTAGGATAGCGAGGGGAGATATGAGTGTGAAACACCCGTCCTGTTTGGAAAAGTGCTGTTTAGAAAATAGATTTGAGCTTGAATTTCCGGCCTAAAAATATATATATATAATATATAATAAAAAAATAAATAATATGATGAATACTAAATGAAAGAAAATATATATAAATAAATAAAAAGAATAAAGTGAAGAACAAAAATAAATAAATAAACAATTATGAATGATATTAGAAATTGAGATTTAATAGCGTCCATTCCAGTTCGAAATGCACTAGTTTTGCTCTAAATAAGGTGTTCCATTCCCCTCGAGTAAGACATGTCGAGAGTGATAGAGGGGAGACTTGAGAGTAGAATCCTGATATGATTAGGAGACTGCTGATTAGAAAAGATATTTCAACTTGAATACAAGACATAAAAATTAATAAATTAAAAAGCATATAGTACTGGATAAATAAATAAATAAATAAAATTATAGAAAAATAAACAAAAAAAATTAATTAATGAGAGGTTTAATAAACAAATAATATAAATAAATAAAGTAAATGCAGATGAATGATATTCGAAATATAGCATTTATAATGGTGGATTCCTGTTCAAATTTGCACTAGTATTCTTCTAAGCAAGTTACCCTAAGCATCGATACATGCTACGATAGCGAGGGGAGATATGAGTGTGAAACACCCGTCCTGTTAGGAAAAGTGCTGTTTAGAAAATAGATTTGAGCTTAAATTTCCGGCATAAAAAAAATAATAATATATATAATATATAATAAAAAAATAAACAATATGATGAATACTAAATGAATAAAAATATATATAAATAAATAAAAAGAATAAAGTGAAGAACAAAAATAAATAAATAAACAATTATGAATGATATTAGAAATTGAGATTTAGTAGCGTCAATTCCAGTTCGAAATGCACTAGTTTTCCTCTAAATAAGGTGTTCCCTTTCCCTGGAGTAAGGCACGTCAAGAGTGATGGAGGGGAGACTTGAGGTTAGAATCCTGATCTGATTAGGAGACTGCTGATTAGAAAAGATATTTCAACTTGAATACAAGACATAAAAATTTAATAAATTAAAAAGCATATAATACTGGATAAATAAATAAATAAAATTTTAGAAAAAAAAATTAATTAAATAATGTGAGCTTAAATAAACAAATAAAATAAATAAATAAAGTAAATGCAGATGAATGATATTAGAAATATAGCATTTATAATAGTGGATTCCTGTTCAAATTTGCACTAGTATTCCTCTAAGCTAGTTACCCTAAGCATCGATACATGCTAGGATAGCGAGGGGAGATATGAGTGTGAAAAACCCGTCCTGTTAGGAAAAGTGCCGTTTAGAAAATAGATTTGAGCTTGAATTTCCGGCATAAAAAAATAATAATATATATAATATATAATAAAAAAATAAACAATATGATGAATACTAAATGAATAAAAATATATATAAATAAATAAAAAGAATAAAGTGAAGAACAAAAATAAATAAATAAACAATTATGAATGATATTAGAAATTGAGATTTAATAGCGTCCATTCCAGTTCGAAATGCACTAGTTTTGCTCTAAATAAGGTGTTCCATTCCCCTCGAGTAAGGCATGTCGAGAGTGATAGAGGGGAGACTTGAGAGTAGAATCCTGATATGATTAGGAGACTGCTGATTAGAAAAGATATTTCAACTTGAATACAAGACATAAAAATTTAATAAATTAAAAAGCATATAATACTGGATAAATAAATAAATAAAATTTTAGAAAAAAAATTAATTAAATAATGTGAGCTTAAATAAACAAATAAAATAAATAAATAAAGTAAATGCAGATGAATGATACTAGAAATATAGCTTTTATAACCGTGGATTCTTGTTTAAATTTGCACTAGTATTTCTCTAAACAAAGTACCCTAAGAATCGATACATGCTAGGATAGCGAGGGGAGATATGAGTGTGAAACACCCGTCCTGTTAGGAAAAGTGCTGTTTAGAAAATAGATTTGAGCTTGAATTTCCGGCCTAAAAAAATATATATATATAATATATAATAAAAAAATAAATAATATGATGAATACTAAATGAAAGAAAAAATATATAAATAAATAAAAAGAATAAAGTGAAGAACAAAAATAAATAAATAAACAATTATGAATGATATTAGAAATTGAGATTTAATAGCGTCCATTCCAGTTCGAAATGCACTAGTTTTGCTCTAAATAAGGTGTTCCCTTCCCCTCGAGTAAGGCATGTCGAGAGTGATAGAGGGGAGACTTGAGAGTAGAATCCTGATCTGATTAGGAGACTGCTGATTAGAAAAGATATTTCAACTTGAATACAAGACATAAAAATTAATAAATTAAAAAGGATATAGTACTGGATTAATAAATAAATAAAATTATAGAAAAATAAACAAAAAAATTAATTAATGAGAGGTTTAATAAACAAATAAAATAAATAAATAAAGTAAATGCAGAGGAATGATATTCGAAATATAGCATTTATAATGGTGGATTCCTGTTCAAATTTGCACTAGTATTACTCTGAGCAAGTTACCCTAAGCATCGATACATGCTAGGATAGCGAGGGGAGATATGAGTGTGAAACACCTGTCCTGTTAGGAAAAGTGCTGTTTAGAAAATAGATTTGAGCTTCAATTTCCGGCATAAAAAATAATAATATATATAATATATAATAAAAAAATAAACAATATGATGAATACTAAATGAATAAAAATATATATAAATAAATAAAAAGAATAAAGTGAAGAATAAAAATAAATAAATAAATAAACAATTACGAATGATATTAGAAATTGAGATTTAATAGCGTCAATTCCAGTTCGAAATGCACTAGTTTTGCTCTAAATAATGTGTTCCCTTCCCCTCGAGTAAGGCATGTCGAGAGTGATAGAGGGGAGACTTGAGAGTAGAATCCTGATATGATTAGGAGACTGCTGATTAGAAAAGATATTTCAACTTGAATACAAGACATTAAAATTAATAAATTAAAAAGCATATAGTACTGGATAAATAAATAAATAAAATTATAGAAAAAATAAACAAAAAAATTAATTAATGAGAGGTTTAATAAACAAATAAAATAAATAAATAAAGTAAATGCAGAGGAATGATATTCGAAATATAGCATTTATAATGGTGGATTCCTGTTCAAATTTGCACTAGTATTCCTCTAAGCAAGTTACCCTAAGCATCGATACATGCTAGGATAGCGAGGGGAGATATGAGTGTGAAAAACCCGTCCTGTTAGGAAAAGTGCTGTTTAGAAAATAGATTTGAGCTTGAATTTCCGGCATAAAAAAATAATAATATATATAATATATAATAAAAAAATAAACAATATGATGAATACTAAATGAATAAAAATATATATAAATAAATAAAAAGAATAAAGTGAAGAATAAAAATAAATAAATAAATAAACAATTACGAATGATATTAGAAATTGAGATTTAATAGCGTCAATTCCAGTTCGAAATGCACTAGTTTTGCTCTAAATAAGGTGTTCCCTTCCCCTCGAGTAACGCATGTCGAGAGTGATAGAGGTGAGAATTGAGAGTAGAATCCTGATATGATTAGGAGACTGCTGATTAGAAAAGATATTTCAACTTGAATACAAGACATTAAAATTAATAAATTAAAAAGCATATAGTACTGGATAAATAAATAAATAAAATTATAGAAAAATAAACAAAAAAATTAATTAACGAGAGGTTTAATAAACAAATAAAATAAATAAATAAAGTAAATGCAGATGAATGATATTCGAAATATAGCATTTATAATGGTGGATTCTTGTTTAAATTTTCACTAGTATTTCTCTAAACAAAGTACCCTAAGCATCGATACATGCTAGGATAGCGAGGGGAGACATGAGTGTGAAACACCCGTCCTGTTAGGAAAAGTGCTGTTTAGAAAATAGATTTGAGCTTGAATTTCCGGCCTAAAAAAATATATATATATAATATATAATAAAAAAATAAATAATATGATGAATACTAAATGAAAGAAAATATATATAAATAAATAAAAAGAATAGAGTGAAGAACAAAAATAAATAAATAAACAATTATGAGTGATATTAGAAATTGAGATTTAATAGCGTCAATTCCAGTTCGAAATGCACTAGTTTTCCTCTAAATAAGGTGTTCCCTTCCCCTCGAGTAAGGCATGTCGAGAGTGATAGAGGGGAGACTTGAGGGTAGAATCCTGATATGATTAGGAGACTGCTGATTAGAAAAGATATTTCAACTTGAATACAAGACATAAAAATTAATAAATTAAAAAGCATATAGTACTGGATAAATAAATAAATAAATAAAATTATAGAAAAATAAACAAAAAAAATTAATTAATGAGAGGTTTAATAAACAAATAATATAAATAAATAAAGTAAATTTAGATGAATGATATTAGAAATATAGCATTTATAATGGTGGATTCCTGTTCAAATTTGCACTAGTATTCCTCTAAGCAAGTTAACCTAAGCATCGATACATGCTAGGATAGCGAGGGGAGATATGAGTGTGAAACACCCGTCCTGGAAGAAAAGTGCTATTTAGAAAATAGATTTGAGCTTGAATTTCCGGCATAAAAAATAATAATATATATAATATATAATAAAAAAATAAACAATATGATGAATACTAAATGAATAAAAATATATATAAATAAATAAAAAGAATAAAGTGAAGAATAAAAATAAATAAATAAATAAACAATTACGAATGATATTAGAAATTGAGATTTAATAGCGTCAATTCCAGTTCGAAATGCACTAGTTTTGCTCTAAATAATGTGTTCCCTTCCCCTCGAGTAAGGCATGTCGAGAGTGATAGAGGGGAGACTTGAGAGTAGAATCCTGATATGATTAGGAGACTGCTGATTAGAAAAGATATTTCAACTTGAATACAAAACATTAAAATTAATAAATTAAAAAGCATATAGTACTGGATAAATAAATAAATAAAATTATAGAAAAATAAACAAAAAAATTAATTAATGAGAGGTTTAATAAACAAATAAAATAAATAAATAAAGTAAATGCAGATGAATGATATTCGAAATATAGCATTTATAATGGTGGATTCCTGTTCAAATTTGCACTAGTATTCTTCTAAGCAAGTTACCCTAAGCATCGATACATGCTACGATAGCGAGGGGAGATATGAGTGTGAAACACCCGTCCTGTTAGGAAAAGTGCTGTTTAGAAAATAGATTTGAGCTTAAATTTCCGGCATAAAAAAAATAATAATATATATAATATATAATAAAAAAATAAACAATATGATGAATACTAAATGAATAAAAATATATATAAATAAATAAAAAGAATAAAGTGAAGAACAAAAATAAATAAATAAACAATTATGAATGATATTAGAAATTGAGATTTAGTAGCGTCAATTCCAGTTCGAAATGCACTAGTTTTCCTCTAAATAAGGTGTTCCCTTTCCCTGGAGTAAGGCACGTCAAGAGTGATGGAGGGGAGACTTGAGGTTAGAATCCTGATCTGATTAGGAGACTGCTGATTAGAAAAGATATTTCAACTTGAATACAAGACATAAAAATTTAATAAATTAAAAAGCATATAATACTGGATAAATAAATAAATAAAATTTTAGAAAAAAAATTAATTAAATAATGTGAGCTTAAATAAACAAATAAAATAAATAAATAAAGTAAATGCAGATGAATGATACTAGAAACATAGCTTTTATAACCGTGGATTCTTGTTTAAATTTGCACTAGTATTTCTCTAAACAAAGTACCCTAAGAATCGATACATGCTAGGATAGCGAGGGGAGATATGAGTGTGAAACACCCGTCCTGTTAGGAAAAGTGCTGTTTAGAAAATAGATTTGAGCTTGAATTTCCGGCCTAAAAAAAAAATATATATAATATATAATAAAAAAATAAATAATATGATGAATACTAAATGAAAGAAAAAATATATAAATAAATAAAAAGAATAAAGTGAAGAACAAAAATAAATAAATAAACAATTATGAATGATATTAGAAATTGAGATTTAATAGCGTCCATTCCAGTTCGAAATGCACTAGTTTTGCTCTAAATAAGGTGTTCCCTTCCCCTCGAGTAAGGCATGTCGAGAGTGATAGAGGGGAGACTTGAGAGTAGAATCCTGATCTGATTAGGAGACTGCTGATTAGAAAAGATATTTCAACTTGAATACAAGACATAAAAATTAATAAATTAAAAAGCATATAGTACTGGATTAATAAATAAATAAAATTATAGAAAAATAAACAAAAAAATTAATTAATGAGAGGTTTAATAAACAAATAAAATAAATAAATAAAGTAAATGCAGAGGAATGATATTCGAAATATAGCATTTATAATGGTGGATTCCTGTTCAAATTTGCACTAGTATTACTCTGAGCAAGTTACCCTAAGCATCGATACATGCTAGGATAGCGAGGGGAGATATGAGTGTGAAACACCTGTCCTGTTAGGAAAAGTGCTGTTTAGAAAATAGATTTGAGCTTGAATTTCCGGCATAAAAAATAATAATATATATAATATATAATAAAAAAATAAACAATATGATGAATACTAAATGAATAAAAATATATATAAATAAATAAAAAGAATAAAGTGAAGAATAAAAATAAATAAATAAATAAACAATTACGAATGATATTAGAAATTGAGATTTAATAGCGTCAATTCCAGTTCGAAATGCACTAGTTTTGCTCTAAATAATGTGTTCCCTTCCCCTCGAGTAAGGCATGTCGAGAGTGATAGAGGGGAGACTTGAGAGTAGAATCCTGATATGATTAGGAGACTGCTGATTAGAAAAGATATTTCAACTTGAATACAAGACATTAAAATTAATAAATTAAAAAGCATATAGTACTGGATAAATAAATAAATAAAATTATAGAAAAAATAAACAAAAAAATTAATTAATGAGAGGTTTAATAAACAAATGAAATAAATAAATAAAGTAAATGCAGAGGAATGATATTCGAAATATAGCATTTATAATGGTGGATTCCTGTTCAAATTTGCACTAGTATTCCTCTAAGCAAGTTACCCTAAGCATCGATACATGCTAGGATAGCGAGGGGAGATATGAGTGTGAAAAACCCGTCCTGTTAGGAAAAGTGCTGTTTAGAAAATAGATTTGAGCTTGAATTTCCGGCATAAAAAAATAATAATATATATAATATATAATAAAAAAATAAACAATATGATGAATACTAGATGAATAAAAATATATATAAATAAATAAAAAGAATAAAGTGAAGAATAAAAATAAATAAATAAATAAACAATTACGAATGATATTAGAAATTGAGATTTAATAGCGTCAATTCCAGTTCGAAATGCACTAGTTTTGCTCTAAATAAGGTGTTCCCTTCCCCTCGAGTAACGCATGTCGAGAGTGATAGAGGTGAGAATTGAGAGTAGAATCCTGATATGATTAGGAGACTGCTGATTAGAAAAGATATTTCAACTTGAATACAAGACATTAAAATTAATAAATTAAAAAGCATATAGTACTGGATAAATAAATAAATAAAATTATAGAAAAATAAACAAAAAAAATTAATTAACGAGAGGTTTAATAAACAAATAAAATAAATAAATAAAGTAAATGCAGATGAATGATATTCGAAATATAGCATTTATAATGGTGGATTCTTGTTTAAATTTTCACTAGTATTTCTCTAAACAAAGTACCCTAAGCATCGATACATGCTAGGATAGCGAGGGGAGACATGAGTGTGAAACACCCGTCCTGTTAGGAAAAGTGCTGTTTAGAAAATAGATTTGAGCTTGAATTTCCGGCCTAAAAAAATATATATATATAATATATAATAAAAACATAAATAATATGATGAATACTAAATGAAAGAAAATATATATAAATAAATAAAAAGAATAGAGTGAAGAACAAAAATAAATAAATAAACAATTATGAATGATATTAGAAATTGAGATTTAATAGCGTAAATTCCAGTTCGAAATGCACTAGTTTTCCTCTAAATAAGGTGTTCCCTTCCCCTCGAGTAAGGCATGTCGAGAGTGATAGAGGGGAGACTTGAGAGTAAAATCCTGATATGATTAGGAGTCTGCTGATTAGAAAAGATATTTCAACTTGAATACAAGACATAAAAATTAATAAATTAAAAAGCATATAGTACTGGATAAATAAATAAATAAATAAAATTATAGAAAAATAAACAAAAAAAATTAATTAATGAGAGGTTTAATAAACAAATAATATAAATAAATAAAGTAAATGCAGATGAATGATATTAGAAATATAGCATTTATAATGGTGGATTCCTGTTCAAATTTGCACTAGTATTCCTCTAAGCAAGTTAACCTAAGCATCGATACATGCTAGGATAGCGAGGGGAGATATGAGTGTGAAACACCCGTCCTGGTAGGAAAAGTGCTGTTTAGAAAATAGATTTGAGCTTGAATTTCCGGCATAAAAAATAATAATATATATAATATATAATAAAAAAATAAACAATATGATGAATACTAAATGAATAAAAATATATATAAATAAATAAAAAGAATAAAGTGAAGAATAAAAATAAATAAATAAATAAACAATTACGAATGATATTAGAAATTGAGATTTAATAGCGTCAATTCCAGTTCGAAATGCACTAGTTTTGCTCTAAATAATGTGTTCCCTTCCCCTCGAGTAAGGCATGTCGAGAGTGATAGAGGGGAGACTTGAGAGTAGAATCCTGATATGATTAGGAGACTGCTGATTAGAAAAGATATTTCAACTTGAATACAAAACATTAAAATTAATAAATTAAAAAGCATATAGTACTGGATAAATAAATAAATAAAATTATAGAAAAATAAACAAAAAAATTAATTAATGAGAGGTTTAATAAACAAATAAAATAAATAAATAAAGTAAATGCAGATGAATGATATTCGAAATATAGCATTTATAATGGTGGATTCCTGTTCAAATTTGCACTAGTATTCTTCTAAGCAAGTTACCCTAAGCATCGATACATGCTACGATAGCGAGGGGAGATATGAGTGTGAAACACCCGTCCTGTTAGGAAAAGTGCTGTTTAGAAAATAGATTTGAGCTTAAATTTCCGGCATAAAAAAAATAATAATATATATAATAATAAAAAAATAAACAATATGATGAATACTAAATGAATAAAAATATATATAAATAAATAAAAAGAATAAAGTGAAGAACAAAAATAAATAAATAAACAATTATGAATGATATTAGAAATTGAGATTTAGTAGCGTCAATTCCAGTTCGAAATGCACTAGTTTTCCTCTAAATAAGGTGTTCCCTTTCCCTGGAGTAAGGCACGTCAAGAGTGATGGAGGGGAGACTTGAGGTTAGAATCCTGATCTGATTAGGAGACTGCTGATTACAAAAGATATTTCAACTTGAATACAAGACATAAAAATTTAATAAATTAAAAAGCATATAATACTGGAGAAATAAATAAATAAAATTTTAGAAAAAAAATTAATTAAATAATGTGAGCTTAAATAAACAAATAAAATAAATAAATAAAGTAAATGCAGATGAATGATACTAGAAATATAGCTTTTATAACCGTGGATTCTTGTTTAAATTTGCACTAGTATTTCTCTAAACAAAGTACCCTAAGAATCGATACATGCTAGGATAGTGAGGGGAGATATGAGTGTGAAACACCCGTCCTGTTAGGAAAAGTGCTGTTTAGAAAATAGATTTGAGCTTGAATTTCCGGCCTAAAAAAATATATATATATAATATATAATAAAAAAATAAATAATATGATGAATACTAAATGAAAGAAAATATATATAAATAAATAAAAAGAATAAAGTGAAGAACAAAAATAAATAAATAAACAATTATGAATGATATTAGAAATTGAGATTTAATAGCGTCCATTCCAGTTCGAAATGCACTAGTTTTGCTCTAAATAAGGTGTTCCCTTCCCCTCGAGTAAGGCATGTCGAGAGTGATAGAGGGGAGACTTGAGAGTAGAATCCTGATATGATTAGGAGACTGCTGATTAGAAAAGATATTTCAACTTGAATACAAGACATAAAAATTAATAAATTAAAAAGCATATAGTACTGGATAAATAAATAAATAAAATTATAGAAAAATAAAAAAAAATTAATTAATGAGAGGTTTAATAAACAAATAAAATAAATAAATAAAGTAAATGCAGATGAATGATATTCGAAATATAGCATTTATAATGGTGGATTCCTGTTCAAATTTGCACTAGTATTCCTCTAAGCAAGTTAACCTAAGCATCGATACATGCTAGGATAGCGAGGGGAGATATGAGTGTGAAACACCCGTCCTGGTAGGAAAAGTGCTGTTTAGAAAATAGATTTGAGCTTGAATTTCCGGCATAAAAAATAATAATATATATAATATATAATAAAAAAATAAACAATATGATGAATACTAAATGAATAAAAATATATATAAATAAATATAAAGAATAAAGTGAAGAATAAAAATCAATAAATAAATAAACAATTACGAATGATATTAGAAATTGAGATTTAATAGCGTCAATTCCAGTTCGAAATGCACTAGTTTTGCTCTAAATAATGTGTTCCCTTCCCCTCGAGTAAGGCATGTCGAGAGTGATAGAGGGGAGACTTGAGAGTAGAATCCTGATATGATTAGGAGACTGCTGATTAGAAAAGATATTTCAACTTGAATACAAAACATTAAAATTAATAAATTAAAAAGCATATAGTACTGGATAAATAATTAAATAAAATTATAGAAAAATAAACAAAAAAATTAATTAATGAGAGGTTTAATAAACAAATAAAATAAATAAATAAAGTAAATGCAGATGAATGATATTCGAAATATAGCATTTATAATGGTGGATTCCTGTTCAAATTTGCACTAGTATTCTTCTAAGCAAGTTACCCTAAGCATCGATACATGCTACGATAGCGAGGGGAGATATGAGTGTGAAACACCCGTCCTGTTAGGAAAAGTGCTGTTTAGAAAATAGATTTGAGCTTAAATTTCCGGCATAAAAAAAATAATAATATATATAATATATAATAAAAAAATAAACAATATGATGAATACTAAATGAATAAAAATATATATAAATAAATAAAAAGAATAAAGTGAAGAACAAAAATAAATAAATAAACAATTATGAATGATATTAGAAATTGAGATTTAGTAGCGTCAATTCCAGCTCGAAATGCACTAGTTTTCCTCTAAATAAGGTGTTCCCTTTCCCTGGAGTAAGGCACGTCAAGAGTGATGGAGGGGAGACTTGAGGTTAGAATCCTGATCTGATTAGGAGACTGCTGATTAGAAAAGATATTTCAACTTGAATACAAGACATAAAAATTTAATAAATTAAAAAGCATATAATACTGGATAAATAAATAAATAAAATTTTAGAAAAAAAAATTAATTAAATAATGTGAGCTTAAATAAACAAATAAAATAAATAAATAAAGTAAATGCAGATGAATGATACTAGAAATATAGCTTTTATAACCGTGGATTCTTGTTTAAATTTGCACTAGTATTTCTCTAAACAAAGTATCCTAAGAATCGATACATGCTAGGATAGTGAGGGGAGATATGAGTGTGAAACACCCGTCCTGTTAGGAAAAGTGCTGTTTAGAAAATAGATTTGAGCTTGAATTTCCGGCCTAAAAAATATATATATATAATATATAATAAAAAAATAAATAATATGATGAATACTAAATGAAAGAAAATATATATAAATAAATAAAAAGAATAAAGTGAAGAACAAAAATAAATAAATAAACAATTATGAATGATATTAGAAATTGAGATTTAGTAGCGTCAATTCCAGTTCGAAATGCACTAGTTTTGCTCTAATTAAGGTGTTCCCTTTCCCTGGAGTAAGGCACGTCAAGAGTGATGGAGGGGAGACTTGAGGGTAGATTCCTGATCTGATTAGGAGACTGCTGATTAGAAAAGATATTTCAACTTGAATACAAGACATTAAAATTAATAAATTAAAAAGCATATAGTACTGGATAAATAAATAAATAAAATTATAGAAAAATAAACAAAAAAATTAATTAATGAGAGGTTTAATAAACAAATAAAATAAACAAATAAAGTAAATGCAGATGAATGATATTCGAAATATAGCATTTATAATGGTGGATTCCTGTTCAAATTTGCACTAGTATTCCTCTAAGCAAGTTACCCTAAGCATGGATACATGCTAGGATAGCGAGGGGAGATATGAGTGTGAAAAACCCGTCCTGTTAGGAAAAGTGCTGTTTAGAAAATAGAT
Organism: Maratus speciosus; assembly: GCA_963932465.1. NCBI lineage: Eukaryota > Metazoa > Arthropoda > Arachnida > Araneae > Salticidae > Maratus > Maratus speciosus. Next base: position 10,544,785 of record OZ010799.1, on the reverse strand, counting down.
TTGAGCTTGAATTTCCGGCATAAAAAAAATAATAATATATATAATATATAATAAAAAAATAAACAATATGATGAATACTAAATGAATAAAAATATATATAAATAAATAAAAAGAATAAAGTGAAGAATAAAAATAAATAAATAAACAATTATGAATGATATTAGAAATTGAGATTTAATAGCGTCCATTCCAGTTCGAAATGCACTAGTTTTGCTCTAAATAAGGTGTTCCCTTCCCCTCGAGTAAGGCATGTCGAGAGTGATAGAGGGGAGACTTGAGAGTAGAATCCTGATATGATTAGGAGTCTGCTGATTAGAAAAGATATTTCAACTTGAATACAAGACATAAAAATTTAATAAATTAAAAAGCATATAATACTGGATAAATAAATAAATAAAATTTTAGAAAAAAAAATTAATTAAATAATGTGAGCTTAAATAAACAAATAAAATAAATAAATAAAGTAAATGCAGATGAATGATACTAGAAATATAGCTTTTATAACCGTGGATTCTTGTTTAAATTTGCACTAGTATTTCTCTAAACAAAGTACCCTAAGAATCGATACATGCTAGGATAGCGAGGGGAGATATGAGTGTGAAACACCCGTCCTGTTTGGAAAAGTGCTGTTTAGAAAATAGATTTGAGCTTGAATTTCCGGCCTAAAAATATATATATATAATATATAATAAAAAAATAAATAATATGATGAATACTAAATGAAAGAAAATATATATAAATAAATAAAAAGAATAAAGTGAAGAACAAAAATAAATAAATAAACAATTATGAATGATATTAGAAATTGAGATTTAATAGCGTCCATTCCAGTTCGAAATGCACTAGTTTTGCTCTAAATAAGGTGTTCCATTCCCCTCGAGTAAGGCATGTCGAGAGTGATAGAGGGGAGACTTGAGAGTAGAATCCTGATATGATTAGGAGACTGCTGATTAGAAAAGATATTTCAACTTGAATACAAGACATAAAAATTAATAAATTAAAAAGCATATAGTACTGGATAAATAAATAAATAAATAAAATTATAGAAAAATAAACAAAAAAAATTAATTAATGAGAGGTTTAATAAACAAATAATATAAATAAATAAAGTAAATGCAGATGAATGATATTAGAAATATAGCATTTATAATGGTGGATTCCTGTTCAAATTTGCACTAGTATTCCTCTAAGCAAGTTAACCTAAGCATCGATACATGCTAGGATAGCGAGGGGAGATATGAGTGTGAAACACCCGTCCTGGTAGGAAAAGTGCTGTTTAGAAAATAGATTTGAGCTTGAATTTCCGGCATAAAAAATAATAATATATATAATATATAATAAAAAAATAAACAATATGATGAATACTAAATGAATAAAAATATATATAAATAAATAAAAAGAATAAAGTGAAGAATAAAAATAAATAAATAAATAAGCAATTACGAATGATATTAGAAATTGAGATTTAATAGCGTCAATTCCAGTTCGAAATGCACTAGTTTTGCTCTAAATAATGTGTTCCCTTCCCCTCGAGTAAGGCATGTCGAGAGTGATAGAGGGGAGACTTGAGAGTAGAATCCTGATATGATTAGGAGACTGCTGATTAGAAAAGATATTTCAACTTGAATACAAGACATAAAAATTAATAAATTAAAAAGCATATAGTACTGGATAAATAAATAAATAAATAAAATTATAGAAAAATAAACAAAAAAAATTAATTAATGAGAGGTTTAATAAACAAATAATATAAATAAATAAAGTAAATGCAGATGAATGATATTAGAAATATAGCATTTATAATGGTGGATTCCTGTTCAAATTTGCACTAGTATTCCTCTAAGCAAGTTAACCTAAGCATCGATACATGCTAGGATAGCGAGGGGAGATATGAGTGTGAAACACCCGTCCTGGTAGGAAAAGTGCTGTTTAGAAAATAGATTTGAGCTTGAATTTCCGGCATAAAAAATAATAATATATATAATATATAATAAAAAAATAAACAATATGATGAATACTAAATGAATAAAAATATATATAAATAAATAAAAAGAATAAAGTGAAGTATAAAAATAAATAAATAAATAAACAATTACGAATGATATTAGAAATTGAGATTTAATAGCGTCAATTCCAGTTCGAAATGCACTAGTTTTGCTCTAAATAATGTGTTCCCTTCCCCTCGAGTAAGGCATGTCGAGAGTGATAGAGGGGAGACTTGAGAGTAGAATCCTGATATGATTAGGAGACTGCTGATTAGAAAAGATATTTCAACTTGAATACAAAACATTAAAATTAATAAATTAAAAAGCATATAGTACTGGATAAATAAATAAATAAAATTATAGAAAAATAAACAAAAAAATTAATTAATGAGAGGTTTAATAAACAAATAAAATAAATAAATAAAGTAAATGCAGATGAATGATATTCGAAATATAGCATTTATAATGGTGGATTCCTGTTCAAATTTGCACTAGTATTCTTCTAAGCAAGTTACCCTAAGCATCGATACATGCTACGATAGCGAGGGGAGATATGAGTGTGAAACACCCGTCCTGTTAGGAAAAGTGCTGTTTAGAAAATAGATTTGAGCTTAAATTTCCGGCATAAAAAAAATAATAATATATATAATAATAAAAAAATAAACAATATGATGAATACTAAATGAATAAAAATATATATAAATAAATAAAAAGAATAAAGTGAAGAACAAAAATAAATAAATAAACAATTATGAATGATATTAGAAATTGAGATTTAGTAGCGTCAATTCCAGTTCGAAATGCACTAGTTTTCCTCTAAATAAGGTGTTCCCTTTCCCTGGAGTAAGGCACGTCAAGAGTGATGGAGGGGAGACTTGAGGTTAGAATCCTGATCTGATTAGGAGACTGCTGATTACAAAAGATATTTCAACTTGAATACAAGACATAAAAATTTAATAAATTAAAAAGCATATAATACTGGAGAAATAAATAAATAAAATTTTAGAAAAAAAATTAATTAAATAATGTGAGCTTAAATAAACAAATAAAATAAATAAATAAAGTAAATGCAGATGAATGATACTAGAAATATAGCTTTTATAACCGTGGATTCTTGTTTAAATTTGCACTAGTATTTCTCTAAACAAAGTACCCTAAGAATCGATACATGCTAGGATAGTGAGGGGAGATATGAGTGTGAAACACCCGTCCTGTTAGGAAAAGTGCTGTTTAGAAAATAGATTTGAGCTTGAATTTCCGGCCTAAAAAAATATATATATATAATATATAATAAAAAAATAAATAATATGATGAATACTAAATGAAAGAAAATATATATAAATAAATAAAAAGAATAAAGTGAAGAACAAAAATAAATAAATAAACAATTATGAATGATATTAGAAATTGAGATTTAATAGCGTCCATTCCAGTTCGAAATGCACTAGTTTTGCTCTAAATAAGGTGTTCCCTTCCCCTCGAGTAAGGCATGTCGAGAGTGATAGAGGGGAGACTTGAGAGTAGAATCCTGATATGATTAGGAGACTGCTGATTAGAAAAGATATTTCAACTTGAATACAAGACATAAAAATTAATAAATTAAAAAGCATATAGTACTGGATAAATAAATAAATAAAATTATAGAAAAATAAAAAAAAATTAATTAATGAGAGGTTTAATAAACAAATAAAATAAATAAATAAAGTAAATGCAGATGAATGATATTCGAAATATAGCATTTATAATGGTGGATTCCTGTTCAAATTTGCACTAGTATTCCTCTAAGCAAGTTAACCTAAGCATCGATACATGCTAGGATAGCGAGGGGAGATATGAGTGTGAAACACCCGTCCTGGTAGGAAAAGTGCTGTTTAGAAAATAGATTTGAGCTTGAATTTCCGGCATAAAAAATAATAATATATATAATATATAATAAAAAAATAAACAATATGATGAATACTAAATGAATAAAAATATATATAAATAAATATAAAGAATAAAGTGAAGAATAAAAATCAATAAATAAATAAACAATTACGAATGATATTAGAAATTGAGATTTAATAGCGTCAATTCCAGTTCGAAATGCACTAGTTTTGCTCTAAATAATGTGTTCCCTTCCCCTCGAGTAAGGCATGTCGAGAGTGATAGAGGGGAGACTTGAGAGTAGAATCCTGATATGATTAGGAGACTGCTGATTAGAAAAGATATTTCAACTTGAATACAAAACATTAAAATTAATAAATTAAAAAGCATATAGTACTGGATAAATAATTAAATAAAATTATAGAAAAATAAACAAAAAAATTAATTAATGAGAGGTTTAATAAACAAATAAAATAAATAAATAAAGTAAATGCAGATGAATGATATTCGAAATATAGCATTTATAATGGTGGATTCCTGTTCAAATTTGCACTAGTATTCTTCTAAGCAAGTTACCCTAAGCATCGATACATGCTACGATAGCGAGGGGAGATATGAGTGTGAAACACCCGTCCTGTTAGGAAAAGTGCTGTTTAGAAAATAGATTTGAGCTTAAATTTCCGGCATAAAAAAAATAATAATATATATAATATATAATAAAAAAATAAACAATATGATGAATACTAAATGAATAAAAATATATATAAATAAATAAAAAGAATAAAGTGAAGAACAAAAATAAATAAATAAACAATTATGAATGATATTAGAAATTGAGATTTAGTAGCGTCAATTCCAGCTCGAAATGCACTAGTTTTCCTCTAAATAAGGTGTTCCCTTTCCCTGGAGTAAGGCACGTCAAGAGTGATGGAGGGGAGACTTGAGGTTAGAATCCTGATCTGATTAGGAGACTGCTGATTAGAAAAGATATTTCAACTTGAATACAAGACATAAAAATTTAATAAATTAAAAAGCATATAATACTGGATAAATAAATAAATAAAATTTTAGAAAAAAAAATTAATTAAATAATGTGAGCTTAAATAAACAAATAAAATAAATAAATAAAGTAAATGCAGATGAATGATACTAGAAATATAGCTTTTATAACCGTGGATTCTTGTTTAAATTTGCACTAGTATTTCTCTAAACAAAGTATCCTAAGAATCGATACATGCTAGGATAGTGAGGGGAGATATGAGTGTGAAACACCCGTCCTGTTAGGAAAAGTGCTGTTTAGAAAATAGATTTGAGCTTGAATTTCCGGCCTAAAAAATATATATATATAATATATAATAAAAAAATAAATAATATGATGAATACTAAATGAAAGAAAATATATATAAATAAATAAAAAGAATAAAGTGAAGAACAAAAATAAATAAATAAACAATTATGAATGATATTAGAA